>PVLA01003286.1:0-97447 GCA_004027455.1 Hydrochoerus hydrochaeris | reverse complement strand
AGTGAGCCCCCTCTGCCACTGTTCCTGAAACCATGGTCTATTTTTTGTAGGGCTGGATTGGTGGTCATAAACTCCCCCAGTTCTTCTTTGTCATGGAAGCATCTTGTTTCTCCATTAATTTTGAGAGATAGTTTTGCAGGGTACATCAATCTGGGTTGGAGGTTATTTTCTTTCAGGGCTTGGAATGCTTTACTCCAAGCTCTTATTGATTTGATGGTTTGTGTCGAGAAATCTGTCATGATTGTGATGGGTTTTCCTTTTATAGGTGATCTGTTTCTTTTCTCTGACACTTTTTAATATTCTGCTCCTGTGTTGAATTACTGGGATCTTGATTATTATATGTCTGGGTGTAGCTCTATTTTGGTTATAACTGGCTGGAATTTGGTGTGTCTCATATATCTGAATATTGTTTCCTTTTTCTATGCTTGGGAAGTTTTCTTTAATTGTTTGTGTAAATAGCCTTTGTATTTCATTTGTGTTTACCCATGATCCTTCACTCACATTTTTTATTTTTAAATTATAGATCCTTTTGTCATCTTCTAGCCTTTGTATTGTTACTTCCTGGTTCCTTGTTATTTTTAAGAGATCTTTCCTTTTGCAATTGCAATTTGCAAACCTGTCTTCAAGTTTGACAGTCTATCTTTAGTTTCTTTCAAGCAGTTTTGCCAGTTTTCAATGGAGTTTTTAATTTCCTGGTAGTCTCTTTGAATCTGTTTCATGTATTCTAAATTTTTTTTATATTCATTATAAAAGGTTTCCCTCCTTTTTCTATGCTCCTCTATTTTTCATCTGTGTCTTCTTGAGAGGTACTTAGCATTTATTTTATTATTTTTCTTATATCTTCCTTTACTTAAATTAATATTTCTGTTTTAAGTTGTTTTATAGTCTCATGAAGTTGTTTCTTTATGTAAGATGCTGTTGCTTCAGAAACTGCAGGTGTGCAACTCCTGCTTGCTTCTGTGTTTACCTCTCCTGGACCAGTACTGCTTGGGTTGGAGGCCGGAGACTGCCTTCTGTTTCTTCCTCTTGTCATGTTCCTGGTTTCTTCCAGACAACTGGGTAGTGGGGTCCTCAGCACTTCCTGTATTGGTTATAATTACTCTGAAGCATACTGGTTTCAGATTGCTGCTTTCCCCAATCTGCTGGTGACTGGGTAATGTGTTTTTTCCTGGGTATTTTCTTCCAGAAAAGGCCAGTCTTATCACTGTTGGAAACCTGGTGAGACCAAAAGCCATTTCTCTCTGTCATCATTTTGAAGTGGTGTATGTATTTTCAGCAGCCTTTTTATTATCACTGGCTGCTTCACCATGCCTAGTTATGCCATGAACCCCAGTTCTCACTTTAAAATTGTGAAACCACCCCTTACTGGCACAAAATATTTTACCATTATAACTTGTTGATGGATTATCCTTTATGAGAGCTGAATTTATAGCCCTAGCTTTTTCACAATTACAGATTCAGATAAGCTATAACCTGCTACCTGCCCTTTGTTTATCCACAGTAATAATAGTCTCTCCATCTTGTGTAACACTGTTTACACATTCCTGGAATGTGACATTGCATTGTTGTTAAAAAGATTCATTGCTCACACTGCTACAGACTTATTTGGGTGGTGGTTTTCCACAAATTTTTGTACCTGTTCCCACATTTTACACATCTCTCTAATCTCATTTGAAATGAGAGATTCCTCTGCTTTCTTGCCCCCTCCTTGGTGGATGAGATCTCCATAATATCTTGCCACTGGGAGAAGATCATCCACAATCCTGCAAAGAGAGAAAGAGAAAGATATAGATAGAAAGAGAGAGAGAGAGACAGAGAGAGAGAGAGAGAGAGAGAGAGAGAGAAAGAGAACTGTTAGCTTAATTGTGATCATGTAGCATTAAGTGTCACCCAGTACTCATATTGTAAGACATCACTCATTCATCAAGTTAAAATTTATTAGAAATATTTGCTTGTTCTGTGGAATATCACAGAGCAAGTTATGCACTGTCCAAGGTTTTACTGTTGTAGTTTCTACCCTTATAGTATATGTAAGAGCTAGCTAACTTAAAGAATTCAATAACTTATAAAGGTAATTCTATCTTTGCTCACATGATTCCTGAAGATGAGATAAAAGAATATAGTTTAAGAAAGCTATTAGGAAAATGTGTCTTGGAACACATATCTTCTCTTGAGAATCTGTGAGCATATTGTAGTTTACATTCCTGGGTGATCTCTCCAACCAGCCAGGAGACTGTAGTCTAGTTCTTACTTTCATTCATCACTGTCTTAGTTACCTTTTTCATGGCTGAGACAAAATACTTGGTACTCAAAGTTAAGGGTTTACTGTAGCTCACACTTTGTAAAGGTTTCAGTCCATAGTCAGCTGGCTCTAAGGCAGTGGAGCATGGCAGAGGGACGCTGCAGAGGAGAAACAGTTCATAGCAAAGCAGGGCCGGTAGGAGGCAGCTAGCGGTGAGTGACAGACCTCTTTCTGTTCCTTATATTCCATCTAGGCTACCTGCTCTGTTGGCAGGTAGCACTCATCCCCAGAGTGGGGACCCTTAACCAGCATTGCATCCTTAATCCCAGATCACATACTCCAGATCCAGCCACATCTGAAAAGCCCCACTGAAACTTGATGAGGCTTTGGGGAACATCTAGTTACCAACAACCACTCTTACATATACTGTAACAACCACAGACCACATAAGGCAAGACACTCAACTTTGTTTGTTTGTTTTGTTTTTTTTAGCCCATCATGCTTTACCTGTAAGAGGGGAAATAATAATCTCTGCAGCTATTACTGGTGAGATTATTATACACAACTCAGTAGGCAGAAATTAATAGCAGTCAGACAGGAATGGACCTTTAAGGAAGTCAATGCAAAAGATGAAAACACATCACCATTGTGTCTGGAGGTGTATTTAAATAAGGCCAGACCTCAAGATAGGGACACAGTAGCCAGGCTTATAGAACTTCCTAGAGATAAAAAGAAACTTGAGGTCACTATGGACTGTAATGAGCAACTGGCCCAGTAGGCCCAGTCAGGCATCAGACACACAGATAGGGGACGGAAACATCTGGACCCGTCCCCAGCCAGGGATGCCTTTGTTGAAGTTAATTACGCTTGCCATGTACCCTTGCTCCATGCCTTGCTTCCCTACTGGATCAATATTAGCTAAGTATACTTGTAACCCTACAGGTCAATTGTAGTTTGACCCTCGTTGTACCCACACTGTGACTTTGCTGTAAAATTACCCCTGACAAAAGGCCTCTCAGCAACCCCTTCTGGGACCTCCCCTGTCTCTCAATAAACATATCTACTCGTACCATACACCATCACTTGGAATTCATTCTTTGATATTCAGGGGACATGAACTCAGCACTTCTGCGGTCAGCAGGTTGGAGGATATCTTCCTCCATCACAAGATGGCAAACAGGCAGTGAGACAGTCCCAGCTGGGTCCAAGCTGGAGAGGGAACTGGAAAATCTCATAGTGTCCTCTGGAAGATGCCCTGGCTAATAACCTCTGGGAAAGGCCAGGCACTGGACAGCAAGGAAGGACATGCAAGTACCCTCTTGGTTTCTTTGATGTGAGCTGTTTCATATCTACTGTGTCAATCTCTTGCTCCAAAGAGGTTTCCTGGCCAGGTTGAGCTTGTTACTGAAACAAGTAGTAATGTCTGAGAGCAAACTGTCATTATTATTGCTTGGCATAGGATGGTATTATATTGGCATAGGATAGCAAGGTACTGTGGTTGCTCTGCATTTGTCAAAAACAGCCTGGGAAGTAGTTTTAGAGCAGGTCCTGATTCAGTGATGTTCTGAGGAACAGTAGCAGAAGAAAGCAGACAAATGGTGATCAACTGAAAGAAGCACTGGGCTTTCAAAGCATCACTGAGAGGTCAGCCAGCCATCTGCACCATGGATTCAACCAACCACCAATCATGGAAGCTGTACAGCTGCTGCTGGAAGTGTATTGTGCAGTTAGGCCTACTAGAATCGTGTCTGTATTGAGCAGGTATGAGCTCACTCCATGAGCCACCGATTGCAACAGGTGTTCATATAGCATTTGCAGTATGTGTAACCTAGAGATGACTTAAGCCTTAGAGGAGGATGTGCATTGGTTACACACAAACATACCATTCTGTACTAAGGATGCAAGCACCTGTGGGTACTGGGATCCCCAATGGTCCTGGAACCCCTCCATTGCAAACCCTGCGGGATGGCTGTGCATGTTGGGCTGGAAGGAATAAGCAGAACCAGGGTCTGTTATTCAGTTTATAGCTCCTTGGGTCTCCAACAGACTCATCTTCCACTAGGTGTTAACGTTTTTTAAACTAAAATTTTAAAGTATGTCAATCAGGGGGTAGCAATGGTTCATACATTGCTCATTGTCATCCACAAATCATGCACCCAGAACGCAAGACATCTGCCTTCAATTGTCCGAACAATGCCAGTACAACTCTTTCTCTTCAACTAACTCAGAGAAATCAGTAGTATGACTATCTTAACTATTTTCATATACATATACATACATGTATACATATGTTTTTTTCTTTCAGCTTGTAACACTAATGAAACATGTGTGTCATTTATTTCACTAATGAATATGTTCTCAAGATGCATCCATTTACCTATAAAAGTATCCAGTTTATCATTCTTTATGGCTGAGTAGTACTCCATTGTATAAAAATATCACATCTTTTTTATCCATCCTTCAGTCAATGGGCATTTAGGTTGTTTCCAAGATCTGGCTACTATAAACTGTACTGCTGTAAACATGGGTGCACATATATCACTGTGGTATGGTGTTTTTAATTCTCTTGGGAAGATACCCAGAAGGGGAATAACTGGATGGAATGGGATCTCCAATCCTAGTTTTGTGAGGAATCTCCACACTGATTTCCACAGTGGCTGCACCAGTCTGCATTCCCATCAACAATAGTGAAGGGTTTCTTTTCCCCACAGCCCATCCAGCATTTGTTATTGGTTGATTTCTTGATATTAGCTATTCTTTCTGGGGTGAGGTGGAATTTCAGTGTTATTTTAATTTTCATCTCTTGAATGTTGAACATTTTTCATGTGCTTATTTGCTGTTTGTATTTCTTCAACTGAGAAGTGTGTATTCATCTCAAATGCCCATTTTTGAATTGGATCTTTAAATCTGGGAGGACTGATTGTTTTGAGTTCTTTATATATTCTTGATAGTAATGCTTTGTCTGAAGAACAGCTAGAAAACATTTTCTCCCAAATTGTGGGTTCTCTTTACACTGTTTGTGGTTTCTCTTACTGTGCCAAAGCTTTTCAGTAAGGTGAGATCCCACTTGTTGATTCTTTGCAATAGTTCCTGTGCAACTGGGGTTTTGCTCATAAACTCTTTGCCTACACCAGTGTCTTCAAGAATTTTACCTACTCTATCTTCCAGCAGATTTAATGTTTCCATTTTAATATTAAGATCTTTGATCCACTCTGATTTTAGCTCAGTACATGGTGAAAGATATGGGTCCAGTTTTAATCTTTGGCATGTGTAGAGCCAGTTTTTCCAGCACCATTTATTAAAGAGGCTATTTTTCTTCTGGTGAATGTTTGGCACCTTTGTCAAAGATAAGGTGGCTTAGTGTGTCTGAAGTTGTTTTTACATCTTTTGATCTATTCCATTGATCTTCAGGTCTGTTTTTTTTGCCAATACCACACTGTTTTATCACAGTAGCTTTATAGTATAATTTCAAGTCAAGGGTTGTGATGCCCACTGTCTTATCTTTGTTACTCGGGATTGCCTTTGCTCTTCTTACTCTCCTCTTAACCCAGATGAATTTTAGGATTGTTTTCTCTAATTCTGTGAGATATGTTATTGGAATTTTGATTGGGATTGCATTGAATCTGCATAACAGTTTTGGACTTACGGCCATTTTAACTGTATTGGTTTTTCCTACCCAAGAGCATGAGCTATCTCTCCATTTTCTAAAATCCTCTTCAATCTCCTTTTTCAGAGTGTTGTAGCTTTCAATGTAGAGGCCTTTTACATCCTTTGTTCGATTGATTCCTAAGTGTTTCATTTTTTTGTATGCTATTGTAAAAGGCATTGCTTCACTGATTTCTCTCTCAGTGAGCTTGTTATTTGTGAACAAGAAGGCTACTGATTTTTGAGTGTTGACTTTGTAACCAGTTACATTACCAAATTTGCCTATTAAATCTAGAAGTCTTTTGGTGGAGTTTTTGGGGTCTTCTAAGTAGAGTATCCTGTCATCTGCAATGATAGTTTAACTTTTTCCTTTCCTATGTTTTTCCTTTTGTTTCTTTCTCTTGTCTAATTGCTGCAGCCAAAGATTCCAGGACTATGTTGAGTAAGAGTGGAGACCGTGAACATCCTTGTCTTGTTCCTGATTTTACAGTGAAAGCTTTCAGTCTTTGGCCATTTAGTATAATGTTGGCTGTTGGTTTGTCATAGATGGCTTTTATCAGATTGAGATAAAGGCCATCTATTCTACTTTTATGTAGGGTTTTTATCATGAATGAGTGCTGGACTTTGTCAAAGCTCTTTCTGCATCTGTTGTGGTGATCATATGATTTTTGTCCTTGGCTCTGTTAATATGGTGTATTACATTCATGGATTTATGTATGTTGAACCATCCTTGCATCCCTGGGATGAATCCAACTTGATCAAGGTGTACAATCTTTTTAATGATTTGCTACATTTTGTTTGCCAGTATGTTATTAAGGATTTTTGCATCAATGTTCATTAGGAAGATTGGCCTGTAATTCTCTTTCTTGAGTCCTTCTCTGGTTTTGGAATCAAAGTAATGCTTACTTCCAGGAATGAATTTTGTAGTATTGCTTTCCTTTCAATTTCATTAAAGTGCTTGAGAAGTAGTGGTGTTAGGTCTTCACTAAAGTTCTTGTAGAATTCTGCAGTGAATCCATCAGGGCCTGGGCTTTTCTTTGTTGATAGGCTTTTAATTACATTTTTTATTTCATTTATTGATATTGGGTTATTTAGGATTTTTAAATGTTATTGATTAAGCTTTGATAATTCATATGTAGCTAGGAATCTGTCCATTTCTTCTATATTTTCCATCTGGCTAGAATATAAGTTTTCAAAGTAGGTGTGGAAGTTTTTCTGGATTTCTGCAGGGTCTTTTGTGATTTTGTCCTTTTTATTCCTAATTGCTTGGATTTGGGCCTTTTCTTTCCTTTTTTTGATAAGGTTGGTTAAAGGTTTTTCAGTTTTATTTAATCTTTTAAAGAACCAATTCTTTGATTCATTGATTCTTTGTATTTTTTTTTAGTCTCTAGTGTGTTAATTTCTGCTGTAATCTTTATAATTTTCTCCCTTGCATGAGCTTTTGGTTTAGCCTGCTCTTCTTTTTCTAGAAGTCTGAGATTCAACATTAAGTTCTTTCTATGCCCTTGCTCTGTTTTCCTGATATGGGCATTTCCCTCTTAAAACTTCTTTCACTGTGTCCCACAAGTTCTGATATGATATATTGTCATTATCATTCAACTGTAAAAATTGTCCAATTTCTTCTTTAATTTCATCTGTGACCCATTGGTTGTTCAGCAGGGTGTTATTTAATTTCCACATGTTGATGAAGTTCTTGTGGTTTCCTGTGGCATGGATTTCCAGTTTTATTGCACTGTGGTCTGATAGTATGCATGGGATAATTTCAATTCCTTTACATTTACTTAAGCATGCTCTATGAGCCAGTCTATGGTCTATTTTGGAGAATGTCCTATGTGCAGCTGAGAAGAATGTGTATTCGGATGTTGTGAGGTAGAACACTCTATAGACATCTACTAAGTCCATTTATGCAACAGTTTGATTTAGTTCTAATATTTCATTATTGATTTTTTTGTCTAGTTGATCTGTCTTTTTGAGACAGTGGAGTATTGAGGTCTCCCATTATAATTGTATTGGGGCTTATTTGATTTTTCATGTTCATTAGTAATTGTTTTATATAGCTGGGTGCACTGGTATTTGTTGCACATATATTTATGACTGTTATTTCTCCCTCTTGGATTGTTCCCTTTATGAGGCTATAGTGACCTCTATCTCTCTTAATCAGTCTTGACTTGAAATTCACTTTGTCTGCAAATAGACTAGCTACCTCCTGCTTTTTCTGGATTCCTGTTGCATGGGGTATTGTTTTCTGTTCTTTGATTTTCAGTCTATGAATTTCTTTTTGAATTAAATGTGTTTCTTGTATGCAGCATATTGTTGGATCTCACTTTATGATCCATTCTGCCAGTCTGTGTCTTTTGACTGAATTGAGACCATTAACACGGATGGTTAAAACTGATATGTATTGACTTATCCTTGTCACATTATTCTTCTGTTGTTGTCCCCCCCTTTTTTCCTTCCCTCTAATTGTTTGCCTTCTCTGGTGAATTCCTTCTGTTGGGGTTCATAGAGCCCTTATTATCTTTCTAGATTGTCATTCAGAACATTTTGGAGTGCTGGTTTGATGCTCATAAATTTCCTCAGTTGCTCTTTGTCATGGAAGTATCTTATTTCTCCATCAGTTTGAAGGATAGTTTTGTGGGATATATCAATCTGGGTTGAAAATTGTTTTCCTTTAGAACTTCGTGTACTTCACCCCAAGCTGTCTTTGACTTGAGGGGTTGTGCTGAGAAGTCAGCTGTGAATCTGATGGGCTTTCCTTTTTGTGTAATTTGCTTCTTTTCCCTAACTGCTTTTAAGATTCTATTCTTGTGTTGAATTTCTAGAATCTTGACTATGATATGCCTGGATGAAGATGTTGTTTGGTTATTGCTAACTGGAGTTCTATATGCCTCACTTATTGGTATGTCAAAATCTTTTTCTCTACTAGGAAAGTTTCCTGTCACAATGTTTGTGAACATTTTTTAATGTCATTTGTGGTATCTTCTGCTTGTTCATTGACTCTAATTAATCTTAAATTATTCTTTGCGTCATCTAGAAGCTGCTGGATTGATTTCTCATGATCCCTTGCTAGGTGTTAATTCTTTATTAAGATAAATC
This sequence comes from Hydrochoerus hydrochaeris, assembly GCA_004027455.1. NCBI lineage: Eukaryota > Metazoa > Chordata > Mammalia > Rodentia > Hydrochaeridae > Hydrochoerus > Hydrochoerus hydrochaeris. The sequence continues at coordinate 88,464 of PVLA01003286.1, read as the reverse complement.
CCATTAATTATTTGTACTGCAGTTGAAGGTCTGTGACTTAACCAAATAAAAAATTACTTCTAGTTTTTACTTATAATTAATTTATAGTTACAGTTAGCTTTAAAAGTACCTTAAACAGACCTGTTTTAGGAAAAGTCAAGATGGGGTACAATAGAAGAAATAAAAACTAGGTAGAAAGCAGACAAGAAAAGTCGAGATTTCAAAACTAAGAAAAAATTGTGCCCCAAGAAACAAAAGTTACTGATGTTTTATCCCCTTTCAGCAAACCCACTCAAAAAAAAAAAAAATCCTAAAGATCCTCTTACAGCAGTGTGTAACCCGGCTCTGGGGGTCCCCCTCCCTGCGAGCTGTGCCTGCTGCGCCCTCTGAGAGCCGCGGGTTGCAGGAGCTCGGCCGGGCGCGCGGTGGCTGCACTGCAGCTGGCGGCCGCGGGGTGCGCAGCCCGGGGCCCCGCCGAGGACGCCCTGCCCGCTCTCCAGCGCTCCCTGTCTTCGTCTAACAAACCCTTCCCCAGCCTCTTGCCGATGCAGCGTGAAAATTCCCTTTCCCCACGGGCGTCAGCGAACCTGCAAACTTACTTTAGCGGGGTGGACCGGGTTCCGAGGTCCAGCGTCGCGCACCTCTGGGAGCCGCGGCCGCAGGCGCAGGTGCCGGCCGGGGCGCAGGTTCCGAGCGGGCCCGCCCAGGGGGAGCAGGCCCCGAGCGGGGCCGGCCGGGGGAGCAGGTTCCGAGCGGGGCCTGCACGAGCCTCTGAGGGGCAGCGATCGCCGCCCAGGAGCACCGGGCCGGAGGCCGAGTGTGCCCGGGAGTCCCCGGCCCGGACGCACCCGAGGTCGGAAAGCCGCGTCTCTGCACCCAGACTAATCCTCACTGGCTGTTCGTTTTCCTTTGCACGACCCCGGGGAGGGCCGAGCTCCTCCAGCTGCCCGGAGTCTCCTCGCAGCTGCCCGCGCCTCCCTGCGGCCCCGGGCGGTGCGGGAAAGGCCGGGTTAGAGAAGCCTTCGGAAGCCGCTTGCAGCCAAGGCCGAGGGGCCGGGGGAGAAAACGAGGAGGCCTCATCTTCCTCTTCCCTTGCTTGGTTCAGCTGGAAGCTGCAAAGAAGGCCTTTCCCGCGGGAGCTCGCCAGCGCCCTGGCACAGCTGGTGCGAGACTTAGAAAATATTAAAGTGTTTGTTGTCTGTCTGGATTTTCTGCTCTGCTTTGCTCCACCAAATTTTTGAAGTTCACTCTCTAGTAAGGGAAACAGCCTCGCTGACACTCTGATGACCGGGGGATGAGAGAAGGGGACAGGCGGCCCAGAGAGGCGGCTTCCTGGCCTCCTCCGGCAGAGGTTCGGGCGCCTCTGAAGTCCCTACAGGTCAGCGCTGCAGGAAGCGGGGTGAGCCTAGCCGGCTGCCTCTCTCTTTACAGCTTTGGGAAGCCCGGGACTCTGAATCTGGGCTGAGAAAACATTTTAAATTTTGAGGGTAAGATCGTCTAGGTTTTAAGTCACACTGAGTTTTACGAGGATTATCTCTGAGGCTTCAGTTTCCTTGCTGTCCTGGCTGTCACTATTTTAGTTAGAACAGTTATGTGGTAGGAGTCTGTTTTTCCCAGATCTTCCAGCATTTCGAGCACTGCAGATGTGAAACAGCCAGACTCCGAGACTCCGAGACTCTGGGTGAGGACTCAGAGGCCAGCCTTTGACCTTCTCAACATGGCTCCTTCTAACCCGCTGGCCACATGATTCTCCAAACGGACAGTGACCAGTGTCGGGTCTGATTTAGCTCTTCCATGAGGGAACCAGCGGGGGACAAAAACACCGATTGAGTGAGCATTTGGAGGAGAGAGATCTGTGTGGCTGTCTGGAACATGAATGTCCCTTGGGTCACCAGGTGGGGTACAGGACTGTAACTTGCTGTCCTGCAGGGGACGACTATAGCATGAGGGCTGCTCTTCTATCAGGCCACCAAGGCAAAAGGCTGAATCAGTGTGTGCAGGTTAATCTCTCACCTCACAGGGTTACAAATGACCTGCGATTTTCTTGTGGATTGTTTGTGACAATCCTCGCTGGCCTCGGATGAGGGCAAGTCAGGCTGGCTGGGAAATGCTCAGCATGGCACATAACACAAAGCAGTCACCCCTCTGCCACCCACGGCCTTGATGGCGGCAGTGTCAGTTATGATTACTGTTCTGCTTGGTGCTGAATGAACACCTCTGCAGTGTGGATTCCTGACTAGGCTCGTCAAACAATGACCACTCTTGGAAGTGGATAACAGTCCTGATTTATACACAGGAGGCCTGGCTCTTACGGTGCGCCGGCATGAGCTCACTGAGTTTGTATCACAATGCCATAAGGTTCGTACACTGGGAAGGGTTTTCCAGAGACTCAGCACCAGCAGCAGTGGGATCTCTAGGCAGGCAGGTTCTGCGTCCAGCTTTAATCAACTGTGAGTCAAAAAGTCATTGTGTCTGAGCTGAACATGGGGGAAATTGTTTTCTTCCTCTTGGCACCCACTAAACAATACAGTGTAACAGCTATTCACACAGCATCAATATTGTGTGACGTTGTATAAGTGATACAGAATTGGTTTGAAGCACATGGGAGGATGCGTGTAGGTTATGTGTAAATACTACATCAATTTATATATGGACTTGAACATCTGCAGATTTTGGCACCTGAGGAAGTCCTGGAATCCATTTCCCACAGTGCCTGATGGAGGACTACAGAGAAAGAGATTTATGATAAGGAATGGATTCGTGATTATGAAAGTCCACATCTGCCAAACTGGACTGGCAGGCTTGAGAGCTGTGAGAGCTGGTGGTACAGATGGAACTTGGAGGAACTCGGAGGGAAATTTTCTTTTGCCCTGTTCATACTGGACGAGGTTCACCTGCACTGTGAATGGCCATCTGCTTCATGCAGAATGTTAATCTCATCAAAATCACCTTTTCTAAAAAACAGAGAAAAATGTTTGGCCAACTATCTAGATGCCCTGTGGCCTAGGCAAGTTGACACATACAAGCGATCCTTACCTCTGTGTGTATCATTGACACCGAGGCATAGAGTTGGGCAATTGTGAGGCCGGACACACAGTGAGTAAGCCTGGATCTTAACCACACCCAGGTCTACTTCCGAAAGCGACACCACGATTCTCCTGTGGTCTCATAACCTCAAGCGTCCTTTGAGGTTTACCAGTTCCCTCCTCCTTATCAGAGTGAATCAGCTTGCACCTGCTTTTCTCAGTGTCTGTCTGTCTCATTCCTCATTCTTTCCTGCCCTTCCTTGCCCACTGCTGGTGTCTGAAGTCACAGTTCTGAGCCTGGGCCTCAGGTCCTGTGTGTGCCGGCTCAAAGGCCAGCCCTTCTTTCTCTCCTGCTCTCCCCTCCTCTGTGACCAGCAGACCCTGCCGTCCTGCCCCAGCCTGGGATTTTCCTCACTGGGACCCCTTCCTCTGGCATCTCCCACTATGGAAGAAATATACCTCCTCTGGAAACTTGTCAAAATGCTTAGTCTATTTTAGAAGCAAAGATTTGGTTCCCATAATGAGTTATATTCAGGACAGTGAGAAGAGGAAGATGAGATTAGATGGGCAAGAAGGGAAGCAGATAGACAGGGTGCTGGGGAAAGGGTGTAGGGTCGATGCTGAGAGGGAGAGTCCTGCACCCACCTCCCGTGCCATTTGCTATGGGTCAGATGCCATCCCCTAACATCCGAGGCAGAGTTAATCCTCACCCCATGCACTGCCCGCCCCAGCTGCCTGCTAGGCACTACATCTTTGAACTCAGTGCACACCATGAGGCGCAAGCCCTCCTGCCGGGAACAAGGTTATACTCTGATCGCACAGCTCCTCACAGTGCCTAGGTGCTACCACAATCAGGGAAGCCTGCTGGCTCCAGGGCACAAAGGCCATTTGTAGGCAAGACGGATTTATTACTGACACTGTCTCTGAGAAACACCCAAGTGAGAATTTGTGAGCTCCCAGGATCAAGGACACAAGAGCTAGGAGGAAGCCAATTAAGGCAGCAGCCTTGTTCTGTGGGGAGCTCTGGGGTGTAAGGTGAATCTCAGAGCCGGGTGAACCTGGAACCCTAGAGCAGGACTTTAAGATGCCCACTCCCAGCAGTCACCCTGGGGTGGTCCCCAAGGAAAAGGTGATGTAGGGCAAAGAACAGTGGAAAGAGGCGCCAGGGATGAGGGTGGAGCTGCGGCTTGAATGTCCCCACAAAACTCAAGATGGCATTTGATTTTCACTGTTAGTTAATAAGAGGTGGAGATTTAATCCCATTTAGGTTTCTGGAGGCGGGAGCTTCGGTTAGCAATTAAGATCAAAGGAGCCCAGGTGGGTGGGTCTCTAACTCAATCTAGTCCTGGCTGGGCAAGAGGAGAGACCTGAGCTAGTTCATCCTGTCCATCAGGTGATGCCCTTGTCCCCTTGGGACTTTGCAAGAACCTCGCCAGAAGTACCCGATCTCAAGACTTGGAGCCCTAAGCCAAGTAAACTTTTATTCTTTATGAACAACCCACCCCAGGACATTTAGTTACAGCGACAGAAAATGAACTAAGACATATCAACATTATCTAGTTCAGCTATTGAGCAACTTTTATTCTAATCACCACTGTACAAGAGTGAAATTCAGGGAGACTCGGAACGAAGCCTGCAGAATTTACTGCTGCCAAGTGTGAGCTCTGTGGGGACAGACATTTGGCCAAGAAGTCCAGTATTCTGACTCCCAGTGCACTTCCACAATGCCCTAGAGGCAGTAGTGTGTGTGTGTGTGTGTGTGTGTGTGTATTTCTGAAGAGGCTACTGGAGTGTTCCAGAAAGTTGTTGGTGGCTTGGTAGTGCTAGTGGAATGGCCCTTTAAAGGGAGGTGGACTTGAGCAAAAGTATGATCGCCGGAACCTGGGGATGAGAGGTGAGGCCATAAAACTCCACCTCATCACCTATTTCCAGTCTGCCTGGGAGGACAAATGTTTGTTTTTATTTGGAAGCATATTTCAGCTGGGCACAGTGGTACATGCCTATAAACCCAGCTACCCCGGGTGCTGAGACAGAGTGAGGACAACGGTACAATGGAAACATTTTTCAGCATGGACAACAGGACAATGAGGACATTTCTCACGCTTTGGGCCCCAAGTATGCACCTGACAACTACAATGCCAAAACAAAGCTTCCCGGGAACACAAGCACACTCTGTGCTAGGTTGCCCTTTGCAACCTGGAACGTTGCTGCCAGTGGCCCACGCCAGACCTCCCACATCCACCTCAACAGAAGCTGCCCTTCCAGCTACGTGCAGGCTGCTCCCCTGACTCCTCCACTGTCTCTCACTTCAAGACATTTCCTGCGACGCTTGTTCTACTCTTGGTAAATTATTTTACTGGCCACATCACTGATCTGCTATATAACTTTTGGCATGGCGACTTTGAGGCAGCATGGACAATTTAGCAAGACTGTCTCAAAAGCAAAAAGGCTGGTGATGCAGCTTATCAAAGCCTGGTTCAGCCCCTGGTCCTACCAAAAAGATTTCACAGTTCTTCTCAGAATGTTCCACCATGCCAGGATGTTCTGTCTGGCAAGCAGTGAGAGGAACGAGTGGAGGCAGAACACTTGAATTCAGGTGCCACCACCTGCCTTGTCACCTGGGGATAGCTCAGTACCAGGTACTGATTTCTGCAAAGGGGATCATTAAACCCCATGGCACTCGTCTCACAAAAGGTGTGTGTGTGTGTGCGTGTGTGTGTAAGTGTGTGTGTGTGTGTGTGTGAAAGAGACACTGGCTTGGTCACTCAGCTACACATGCTGTAAGGCTGTCTTGTCACTACCTGGTACCTCCTTGTCCCCTGGTAGTGGAAAGGCAGAGTGGCTCTTACATCTATGACCTGGAGAGGACAGCAGGTACAGGGTGCTGAATACAGATCCTGCTCCCTGGGAGGTTGCAGGGAGGAGGGACAGGCCATGGCCCAGGCTTGGAGGAAGGAGAATTCCCGCATTAGTCATTTTCCCATCCCTGGGAGAAACTCCCTGACACCCTTAACTTAAAGGTGGAGAGGCTTAATTTTGCTTGCAGCTTCAGTGGGTTCAGTCCATGGCCGGCTGGCCCCAAGGCAGACTCAGTATGGTGCAATGGCCTGGTGGAGGAAAATGGCCTGTGCCATGGTGGCCAGGAAGGAGAGTGGGGGGCGGGCGCTGAGGACAAGAATATACCCCAGTGACCTGTGTCTTCCAGCTCCTAACAGCACCTTTAGCTATGACCTCATGAATGGATTAATCCACTGAGTAAAGCAACCTCACAATCCAGTCACCTTCCAAAACTCTTTCCTATCAACGCATGACACTTTTAGGAGACATCTTATTTAATTTTAAAAATTTTTATTTCTATTAGTACATGTTTGCAGTTCATAAGGATTACATTCATTTTACATGTACATAACACATCTTAATTCTTTTTACATTCTCTTTCTCCCCTAGTGGACGTTTTAGCTCTAAACCATGACATCTCCAGAGAGCCAGGCCTCTGCTGGCCTCCGTGTGCACGTTTTCGAGTAGACTATTTTAAAAAGGGTGACTTCAGCCCCAGAAGGTGCAATTTTGAATTAGAAATCTCATGTGGAAGAGAAGTTGCTGTCTTCCAAGGAAGGCCCAGTGTGCTTGTAGGATGGGGATGGGGCCAGGCAAAGTGTGTCTGCCATGGCAAGAGAGACCACAGTGGTCCCTGTACATCTTACACAAAGTCGGCCTCACCCTCATTACTAGGGTTATGAGCAGTTTTCCTCCCTAACAGTGGAACTGGGAAGGAGGCTGTGAAGTGAGGGTGCAGGAGGCCCTTTCCAACGGTGAGACTGAGCAGGCTATTCTCTCTGCCCCAAGGTTGGTTGTGTAGTTGCAGCAGTTGCCTGCATCCCAGCTGGACTTCCTGAGGCAGAGGTTCATCCTCCCCAAAATCTCTTCGGGGCTGGAAAAGATGGCGTCGACTGAGGGCTGCTGATGGGCCTTTGCATTTTTGGGTTCATCTATGGGCCCTGGGGTAATGGGCTCTGCTTAGTCCTCTGCCTTTGCTCATGGGAGCAGCTGAATGTGATTTCCTCCACCTGGCCACAGTGGACACGTGTGAATGTATCTTCAGAAGCAAATTGCCTGGGCAGGAGCCTCGGCCAGCTGCAGGGAGGCCTGCTGCTGACCCTGCACTCGGACCTGCTGGCGGGAAGGTGCCTGGGTTGGAGCTCAGCTGGGGAAGACACTGCGCAGCCGCAGCGCGATGGCGGAGACCCCCAGACAGAATAGGAGCGTCCGCAGGGGACCGGCGTGGGGAGGACATGGCCAGTTTGTGGCAATATGTGGGCGTTGATTCACACACAGTTTAATATGAGAGCTATGCAGGCAGGAGGGGTTTTGGGAAACGGCGCAGCTCAGGTGTCCTCCTGTCTAACCTTAGGTCTCCCTTAGGGAGCCGGAGCTCAGGAGGTTCCCGGAGTTTCAGAGCCTGGAAGGTACGAAGCGACTCCCAGACCGGGGAGAGAAGACAGGGAGAGAAGAAAGGGAAGAGGCCTTGGTCAAGCCGTGGTGGCTCCTGGGGCCCCCAGGCTCCCCATCCAGGGAGGACTATGCGAGGATTTCACCTCTCAGACACTAGTTCTAACATTTCCCAATCCTAGATTCCTCCCTCCACACACCCTGGCTTTTCCATTTTCCAAAAACGTATTGTTTGATTCCTTAAAATCAAATACTGCCAACTAGCTTTACTTCCATTTACTCTTCGTTAAAAACAAAAGGTCAGTTTCTCGGTCGAGCGCAGCCCGATCCATTACATAATAAAGGGAAAAATCAAAGCTCCCAGTTAAGGGGAAAAAGCAGCTATTATTTTGGTTCTTTTCCTCATGAAGAGAAAGTTTAACTATTTTTCCCGATAGTATTCATCTTATTATTGCGTTAAAAGTCGTGCAAAGTGTGGTACACACACACACACACACACACACACACACACACACACACACACCTTCTGCCTCGCCTTTTGCAGAGGACCCGCCCCCAGCCCCCCAGCCTCCGGCCGGCCCCCACGTCCCCGGCAGGCAGAGGGCGCTCTGAGGGCTGCGGCTGCCTCGGGAACCGGGGGTCCGGCAGGCGCTGAGGTGCAGGCGTGGGGCTCTGACCGCGGCTGGCCGAGCTCTGCAGCCCGGCGCGGCCCCGAGCTCCGCGGCTGGCGCTCCCCGGGCGGCCGCGAGGAGGCGGTGTCCGCCGCTGCTTTCTGGACCCAGCGTGGCCCGGAGCCCCGCCCCGCCCGGGAAGAAGGGCGCGCGCGCTGCCGCTGCCGAGCCCACGCGGCGGCCGAGGCAGAATGGTGCCTGGGAGGAGCGCGGAGACGCAGAGCCACGCGCGCCTCGCTGGGCTCTCGCTCCCGGCCGTGACCCTGCCCTCCCAAGGGGGCTCCGGGAGGGCGGCGGGATGACCGTGGGAACTGGGGGGCCTCCGGCTCCAGACCCCCGGGAGGGCTGGGCTCCACGCGGCCGAGCCGTGCTGCAGGGCACACGCCCAGGCGGGGACAGCGAGGGTCCGGGCTGTGCCGTCCCGGCGCCCCCGCCTCCCGCCTCTGCCCACGCGGAGCTGAGCTGGTTCTGTTCAAGTGGAAACACGCACACGTGTGCAGAGGTAAATAGAGCCCTTGTTTACCCGCTGCCTGGACTCAGCCAGTGTGAAGATTTTGCTACAGTTGTGTTGCTTGATCATGTTTTTCCCTTCTGTCTTTGCTGAAGTATTTTTAAGCAAAAATTGAACCTGAAAATTGCTTTCCTTCAGGCCTGAATCATTTTCAGACCTTGAAAAGAATCTCTTGGTACAGACCAGGCATCCTTAATCTGGAAATCTAAAATCTAAAAGGCTCGAAATACCCAAACTCTAGTACAAGGGGAAAAATCTATACCGTGAAGGTTTCTTTCGTGCACAAAATTATTAAAACTGTTATACAAAGTTGCTGGGCATGGTGGTGCACGCCTGTAATTCCAGCTACTCTGGAGGCTAGGCTGGGCAACTTGGTGAGATACTGTCAAAATAAAAATAAAAAAAATAAGGGAAAGGGAGGCTGACAATGTAGACTAGCTAGGTGACAGATCCTAGCAGGCATGGGGCCTTGGCGCTGGGAAAAACTAAAATTACACTCAACCGTGGCTGTTAGATATATATGAAATGTACGTGAATTTCCTGTAGACTCATGGTTTTCATATTAAGATGTGCCAATATGTGTATTCAGATACTCCAAAATACAGTTCTAACCCCGAAACACTCCTGGTTCCACCCATCTCCGGCTGCCCATCCTGTATGGTCTCCTTCTGGGCCACATGCGCCCTGTGAACCAGCTCTCTTGCAGCATGCTGGGTAATAAGGGTCGGCATTTCTGCGCTGGTGCTTTGAGTCCAGCGAGACACTGGATAAATACACACCCTCATGCTCCTCACTCTGGTTTCAGTAACGAGAATGCAGGACTTCCCCACATAGCCAGTCCTGTTTCTCAGCAGCTCAGGTTGTTCAAAGCCTGTTCCTCATTTTTTGGGGTCCTCAGTTGGTCTGCAGGTGTACACAGAACCACAGGCACTTCTGTATGCTCTGTCCTTCCCGAGTCTCTTTCCCTGACAGCATCCTAAATTGTGTTTAGCTGCCCCTCATGTGACCCATTTCCAGGTGTTCTTGCTGGCCATTGTATCCATTTTCTGGGAACCCTCCATGGGACCCTTGGGAGAGCCTGGATGACCCTCCTGATTTCTCCCCTGTTCTGGGCGCTTCCTTATGCTGAGGTGGAGCAGGTGTCCCAGGCCCTGCTGCAGACCGTCTGCCTGCCAGGCCTCCCTTGGGGGTGGCTCTACCCTGGAATCTACACGGCATTGTTTTCAGCCCTTATGCTGGAATTCGTGTGAATTTTATCTCAGATTGCTTTCAAACCAGGTTTCTAGCTTTGAGTTGCTTGTGTGGTATCTTAATGTAAGTCATGCATCATTTTACCTACTTCTCCCAGCTTGATAGTGGCTAATTCAGTAAACGGGTCTTTGTTTTTAAGCAAAACAGGTCTTTGTTGTCTGTCTTCAACCTGTTAGTAAATACAGCTAACAGCCTAGAAATGTAGTTTCTGAGAAATGCATCATGAGGCGATTTTACTGTCCAAGCATCATGAGAGTATATTTACACACACATACATAGCTCTGATGTCCCCAGGTGATACAATCCGCTGGTCTCATTTCCGAGTAGGCATTATTCTAAATGCTGGCAATTCAGTAGTGTGCAAAACATTCTGCCCTTAGGAAGCTTCCATTTTAGTGGATATGATTTTGACTAAGAACTCATGTTTCTCATCACTTTGTTCCTTAGTTAACTCAGCTAACACTGACTCATAACGATAACTAACTGAATACTACCTGTGTACTAAGCCTTGTTACCGATCATCATGCGTGTACAGAAGAGATATGACTGGATCTGGAACACAGATGTCAACCAAGAGGACTGGACAGAGGTCTGCTGTCATACTCTTGGGGTCAGTATCCTTTTCTTTAAGAATCTCCTAATCTTTTTTTTGGGAAGTATTTGCAATCTAAAGGGAAATTTCTACAAACTTCTAGTTTCCAGTGGAGTTTGCAGCCCTGCAATTGCTATTTCTTACCATAAGGGGGCGCTGCAGAACACAGCTTCTGGTCATCGTGGATCCAGTCCCCTGCCCTAGAGCGGGCTGTGCAGCCCTTCCAGGAACGTGATTCTCCTTTTGTGTCTTGCTCTGTCCAGGGAGCTCTGGGCGTGTGCTCCACAGCTGGTCTTAGGTCTCAGCCATTCTCCCAGGAATGGCTCAGCCAAGCCTGTCTGTAGCTCTGAGAATGCTTCAGGTGGCTAGGTAGTGAGACTGAGGGGCCTAGGGCTGAGATGGTTTCTCCTTGCATCTCAAAATCTAGATTTATTCTGCTCCCTTCTTGAGCCAATGTTCATTGCCCAAAGTGAGTCTTTTTGGTCTACAGTGAAAACCTGCTTATTGCTAAGGAGGAGTGACCTGGTGAGGTGCACTTCAGTGTTGCTGACCACGGACAGTCCCCCATCCACATGGCACGGGGTGCTAGAGACATGGTGGACAGGAAGATATTTCGGGCCTTGATATGTAGCTTGCTGTTTCTTAGGGGCTACTAAGGGACTTCTGTGCATCTTCATCAGTGGGAAAAAGGCCTTGCATGCCTCGCCCCAAACAGACACACCGTCTCAGCTGAGCCCTGAGGGCCTTGTGGGCAGCATCGTTTTGGCCATTTCACAGGGGACAGCACCTCGCAGCAAGTGAGTTTGGAAATGGGCTCAGCAGGGCTCTCTCGTCTGGGTCCTGTGCCTGGACCTTCGCCTGGTCCTTCGCCTGGACTGTGCCTCCACCTAGCCCCAGGCTCCTGCCCTCTGTCCTGACCCAGACTGCTCTGCACCGTCTTTCTGGCCGCAGAGGGGGCCTGGAGGAGCTCCTTACCGACCGAGAGTTCAAAAATGGCTTGTCCTTCCCCGGGAGCCGCTGGTCTCATTTCCGAGTAGTGCATCCCGTTAATGCACCCACACATGCTAGAGCTGCAGCAGACAGGGGCACCCGGAAAGCTCCTCTTGTGGTTTTCCCGGTGGAGGGTTAGGCGCTCACACAACTGCAGGCAGTAGGAGTACAGTGCTCAGGTCTCCTGTTCCCAGCTTGGACTAGCTTCAAACTGATTGTGGATGACTTCAGTCTAGAGCTCTGTGTTATTCTTAGGATGATAAAACTTATTAAAGTGTTAAAGTGCACAGGACTCTCTGTTCTTGTCAGGACAGAGTAGCAGGTTTATTTTTCTGCCACACTGACTAGCTGGCAAACTGGGTGAACAGCTGGGCCTGGTGGCATATACCTATAAGCCTAGCATGTTGGGAGGCTGAGGCAGGAGGATAATACATTTGAGCCCAATCTGAGGAACTTAGTGATTTAGTAGGACCAATCTCTAAACAGATAAATAAGTATGTAAGGTGGGAATGTAGTCAACTGAGAAGGCCCCAAGTTCAATTCCCAGAGCTAGTGGACCTCATTGCCTGTGTCTCTGCAGAGAAGGGAATGGGGGGAGCTTCCTTTCTGTGCTGTCTTTATTTCCCACATGGACAGGAAGTAGAGCCTGAGCAGAGAGTGGCTGTGTCACTGGGTGGGGGAAACAAGACAGAAGGTGGAGGTGACTAAGCTGGGGAGGGCTTGTGGGCTGGCTAGCAGACAGGAGGCAGCGAAAGAGAAGTATCTCCCCAACTCTGTGGAGGAGTTTCCCTCAGGTCCTCAGCAGATCGTCAGTTGCAGATGCCCTGAGCAAGTCTGCAAAGTCTGGCTGGGAACAGCTCTAGGGCCTGAAAGCCCAGCGGTGAGTACGACCCATCCAGCTGGAGCCAAACTGGACACTGAGACCCGGAAGGCTCACCTGAGGGAAGGGCTCAGTCCCAGGAATCAGGGTCAGGCTTTGGGACTCAACACGGAGGTGAAATAGAATGCTTTAAAGTTACAACCCAAGACTAAGCAGGATCAAGATGACACGGAAGTATCTTAACTGTTCATCAGAATAAGGTGCCACACTTTTCCGAGGTAGATGAATCCAGAGGATACAATATACCACTTCCCCATGGCATCAGGTGTTAGGTTATGCTAAATACATTTTGGAGGAGTACACATATGCATGTCATGGCAGCATGTCATTACAAATGTCTAGACATGTGAAGAATCGAATTTAATATGTTTGAAACCCGGAAGACTCTCTCCACTGACTTTTTTCGCCCTTTGGGGTATTTTAGCTTATTTCAGTGATTAATGAAACACAGTGTTTGGGTTTCAGCGGTGGGATTGTATTTCTGATTGAGAATCACAAGTTGGCTGTTCTCAAGTTGCTGGCAATGTCTTCCCTGATCATGGCTGGGAAAGTGTGCCCAGTTAGGACGACTGCCCCGCCATGGGGCCTTGGCCCTCTGGGCTCGGCTGAGGGACGTTTCAAATGGGTCTGAGATTAACTGTCACATGTGGGGTTATTTATGTTTTTCCTCCACTTCCAGAAGGGTCTCATAGGGTTGGGATGTCTGAAGGAGGTAGTTCAGAAGACAGTATTGTTTGTGTTTAAGAGAATATCTCAGTTTTTGCTGAACATCTGATCATAAAATAGGGAGGAACTGTAGTATTTCAACAAAATTTGTAAAATCCCTAGGATTTGACTTTTTGAGTCATGACAAGAATTTGTAAGAGTTTTCCATAGAGAACTTCAATTTGTGTTGTATATGCAATTAACTGAATATCTATTAAACTGATTTTAAACTTTTAAACTTTTTGACTATATAAGAAACCTAATGTAGTATGAAGAAAAAATGTTTGTAGCACTTTGTGCTTAGATACAGCTAGTGCATGAGTGAAGCATTGTTAGTAAAAAACAACCCTGTTACTGTTATTTTTCCCTTTCTCTAAAAAGTCAAAGTTGCTTTCTAGTCAGAAAGGAAGGAGAAGGTTTCTGCTGGAAATCTTTTTATTCTGATTCCTACTGAACTGCGAGAGATTTACTGTTCTTTGAATAAGCAAATTTATTCAATGAGGGAAGAAAACTGTTGTTAATTTTTTAAAGACAGAAAACATCTTGAATCATGAAATCGCTTAATTCGTGGCTCTTCACCCCTTTCCTGTCTCTAGCGTGGCTGGGTCCCCTGTGGACTCGGCTTCTGCGCCCTTGGTGCATCCTGCCGTTGATGAATGACTCACGGGTGCGGGGGAAGGGGCTGTGCAGGGCCGAGCAGGTTTTCTTGATAAACAGAAGGGTGCGGGGGCCCGAAGCTGGAGGGCAGGGCCAGAAGTGGGCACACGTGGCCGAGTTCTTTCCTCTTGTGGCGTTCAGCCCGACAGGCTCTGGCTAGTGGGCGAGATGGGGTTCCAGACACTGAGGGGCCTACTCTGGATTGCGCAGACTCTGCAAACATTTAATAATTTGAGTCCTTGAAAAAGACCTTACCTAGGCACAGGAAAATTAGCGTGCGATTGAGAAATAGTTTTAAATGCATAAGCAGGACTGGTTAGCTTTTTTTTGCTTTCAATTCTTGGGGTACTTCCATTTGAGTTTCAGTACATGAGGAATTTTTTAATGAGTTATGTGATATTTGCTGAAGGCTGCAATTTTGGCAAATGCTACATAGAAGCATTTTTTCCCCTTCTCTCCACCGGCCTTCCCCTGCCCACCATCTTACTGTCTGGACGGTGTTCTCAAACTGTTTGCCAAAACAGTGGTATAACTGGCTTCTTCAGATGGGCACCTGACTGCCTGGCAGAGCTTTTACAGACACCAGCTCTCTTTGAGTCTTCTTGACAGAAACACCAGACTTTCAGAGGGCAGAGTGATGTTTGTGAAGAGAACCAAGCTTGAGGTGAGCTAGGAAGTCATTTGGCTTAACTACCCATGTCATGGCTTAGCAGGCTCCGGATAGCCTGTTTCAGAGGTGGGATTTTAGGAGGTTTCTGAATCAGGGGGGCACTGTACTCATCAGTGGGTAAATCCATTGATGGTTCATAGCCAAATGTGCAGTTAGGAGGGGAGGTCTCAGAGGGTGGGGTGACAGGGCTTCATGGGGAGGGAATATTCCCTTTTCTTCTGCCTTCTGGTTGAGCAGCCTCTCTCTGCCATGTCCTTCTGTCATGATACCCTGCCATGGACTGAACCTTCTGAAACTGTGAGCCAAAGTAAGACTCTTCTTCTTCAAGTCATGGATATCAAATATTTTGTCCCAGTGGTGGAAAAGTGATTTGTACAGTCTGTTTCTGGTGAACTGGTATCTTGATTTCCAAGTGGAAGGTGATCTTTTTCAAGTGTGAAAATGGCTGTATGTCTTTATTAAAATGTGTAATGTGCATTAATAATGTTATGCAAGTATAACACATAATGAAGGAGAAAGTAAAACACAAAAAGCAAACACCTTATCCTCTAAATTTTAGAACCATTGTGCAGGGATCAGCAAATGTGTTGTAAATACACAGAGGAAATGTTTTAGCCTCTGTCAGCAGATGTTTACTTCATAAGAAATGAACTCGCAGTTGCAGTGAGAAAGCAGTAGTGGACAGTGCATTAGTTTCATTAGTTCTTGTTAGACAAAATACTCAACACCCAAAATTAAAGGAGGAAAGGTTTATTTAGCTCACAATTTGTAGAGGTTTCAGTCCATAATAGCCTGGCTCTAAGGCAGGGTGGCAGGGCAGATGGGCAACTATTCAGATGGCAGAAGACAGCAAAGCAACAGGAGAGAGATGGGGGACAAGCCTCTTTCTGTCTCTTACATTGTATGTAGACCAGCTGCCCTAGGGTGTAGCACTCACACCCTTAACCATGCCATGAATCAACACAAACTACATTCAGCCACCCCTGAAAAAACCCTGTGACTGTGAGGCTTTGGGGTGACATCTAGACACAAACCATAACAGATGATATGAAAACAATCAGGTACCTCTGCGTTCCAATAAAACTTTATTTGGGGCCAGGTTTGGCCTGCAGGCTGCAGTGTGCCAGCCCTTGATGTAAAAATAATCCTTGTTTATATTGTGTGCAGATCACTTCTAAATCCTTTCTTTTCCCCCTCATATCTTTGTGGATATAGACATAGAGCAAAAGAAAGAGAAGTAATTTAATATAAGCGAGAGCACTTTCCTAAAAATGAAAGCTATATTTGGAGATATTTCAAATCCAATTTTTACTTGAGTTTAATAGAAGGAAATGAACTGAAATGGGAACCGCTGAGATTCAGGCCCATTTCTTTACCACTAGTGATTAGAGTTCCTAAAATATTTCTTGGAAATTATGGAGTGAAAAGATGATGAAAAGCTTGAGGAATCTCTTGCTTTTATAAATTCCAGTTTTCAATTTTGGATGGGGCAGTTGATTTCCTGCTGCTACAAATGAGGAAATATGAATACTTCCATTTCTCATGCCTAACAAGTTTTGTACTCACTTGATTGTTTTTGAGTTTTTATGGCTGAATATTTAATTGTGTTCTATTATCACACTTACACAAATCCTTTAGTTTCAGATATTTAAATAGATGGGCTTATGCTCACCTTTAATTCTTTTATCAAGGCATCTTTATTACATTTTTAAAAACATGAGCTATATTTCTTTGCCAGGCAATACAATTCTTTCTCCCTCTCTCTCCCTCCCTCCCTCCCTCTCTTTCTCTCCCCCTCCCTCCCTCCCTCTCTTCCCTCGCACTCCCTCCCCTCTCTTTCTTTGGCTCTGGAAATACAGGCCTCTATGTATGCCAGGCAAATTCTCTCCACTCAGCAACACCCCAGCCTCTCAGTAATTTTCTACACTTGGGGGTTTTGTTCCTGCCTTCTCTCTTAGCTTCATATAAGACAAGAACAGCTTATCTAGTATAGGATTTTTAACAAATGTTGGGTCATTTTAAAACCATGACTTTTTCCATAGATCTTTGATTGATTGTGTTTTATGGGTGAGAATTCCTCTCTCCTATCACCCAGTGATGGGTGGAATCTTTCATTTTGTGTGTCCTTTTCTGTTGGAAGTGGTTCCTCCTGGACTTGTGCTGAAGGGATTACTAGCTGTGTATATCAGACTGAAGAACACTCTTCCTTCAGAGCTGTGCAGGTTATTTCCCCTTGCCTCCCACAACTGGGTATTGGTTTGGGGAAGTGGTCATGGCTTCATTTCCCTCCCCCAGGAGGACCCCCTCACCCTTGGTACCTTTGTTGGTGGAATTTCATATCATTGTCCTTTGGGGTATTTGTTCCAGGATCCTCCTCTCCTCCCTGGATAGAAATCTCTGAAACTCTGAGCCAAACTCGACCTTCCCTCCTGTAAGCTGAGTATCTTAGATTTGTCACAGCAACAGAAAGCTGGTGGCACAGTCCCTATCATGCTTCAAGTTCAGTTTCTCCTCGGTGTCGTAGGGATTTTCTTCATTTTGCTTTTTTGCTATCTTTCCATGTTCCATATGCAATATTGTGTTTTCTTTAAAGAACACATATTATCACCTCCATTCCTATATGAGAACACATATTATCGCCTCCATTCTCTCAGTTATTTTTATAGCTTTCATCCTTTGTGATGAATTCGAAGCTTTATTTTTTTGTTGGCATTTTGGTTTTGATTCTATTTTTATCATCATTCCTACTGATTATTTCTGTAATGATGTTGTTTTGGCCCCTGTTCCATTTGCATAACTCTCACTTTCTTCTTTACTTACTCCTTTTGACTTGATTATACCTTTTAAATTTATGTTTTAAAAAACTATAGTGAGAAGCACTTGCAGGGAATTTGTCTTCTCTACCTCAAATTATATTTTATTTTCAGTTGTGTGCTTTATCTGCTTTTCCTTCTCCTTTTCTTCCATCTCCCCTGCCTTGATCCCTGTCTTTTATTTTTTTTTTCCTGTGCTTATGTCCAGTGGAGAGACTTTGCTCATTGAATAGCAGAATTAATTGAGGTGAGAATTAATTGAGCTGAGAACTAGGGGAAGCACTGCTTTGGTTTGCAAGTTTGTGTGGCCCCTGAACTTTCATGATGAATTCCATCACCTCCAATGCAGCAGGAAGTTGATCAGGTTTTGAGTGCGGATCCTTAGGAAGAGGATTTGGTCTTTATCAGAGAGGTTCCAGAGAGATAGCGCATGCCCCCTGCCTAGTGAGGGCTCAGGAAGAGGGCCCCATGGATGAGGCAGGGGTGCGTCCTCACCTCACCGTAGCTGAGAGGTCTTGGAACCCATATCCAAGACCTCTCCGCTTCTAAGCTGAGAGCAATAAACTTCCATGGTTTAAGCCATCTGGCCTATGATAATTAGTTGCAGCAGCACTACGGCCCACGAGAAGTACCTAAGCCTGCCTGGAAGAGCAGAAAGACTTCCTGAGGGAGGCAGCCTCCGGGTGAACCCTGCGAAGCTGTTTGAGGCACAGGAACTGGCGGGGGTGGCAGCAGGGTGTGAGAGAAGGAAGGAGTGGGTCCTGGGTCACTGGCCCTGCTTAGTGCTGGAGAACACGAAGTCATTTCCTTCCCCGTTCTCCCAATGTTGCCTTAAAATTTACTGCTTTGCTATTCTTATGTGTGAAATCCAAATGTGGCTAAGTCCTCTGGTCTCAGGTTTTTAATATCCACACACAATCCTGCAGCTATGATTTCTAAGATTTACGTGTCCTCGAGGAAAAAGAGCCCGGGCTGCCCTGCTTGCTCCAAACACCAACCCAGTTCTTTTCTCTTCCCACACCCGAGCTCACTGTTGCTGCATGTGACAAACTTACTACAGGCTTAAGGAAGACATGGGAACACAGCTCAGCCTGGAAGTCCAGGAGAAGTCTGTTCTTCCCGCAGCCTCTGCCTGCTGCCGTGTTGCTGGGACACATTCTCTGCTGTGTCACTTCTCCACATTTCTTCCACAGGTTCCAAGTACATCCCATGCTTCCTTCCTCTAAGGTTTCTAGCTGAATTATCCAAGTTAAATCTTAATTTTCCTTTTTGAAATTACTTCTGTTCTTTCTTTCTTTCTTTCTTTCTTTCTTTCTTTCTTTCTTTCTTTCTTTCTTTCTTTCCTATTCATTTATGCTGGGGTTTAAATGCAGGGCCTCATGCATGCTAGGCAATTGCTCTGTCCCTGAGCTCCCTCCCCAGCTCCTGCCAGTGGATTTCAATGGGGTCGTCTTGCTCAGTTAAGCAGATTTGCCAGCCATGTCTCCGCTGTGGACATCGCCACTCTTTGCCAGGCATAAGCCCCCTGAGATTGAGAAGCTTGGGTTCCTTATGTTCATATAATGAAGCATAATGATTCACTCATAGCGAAATGGGAATACATTATTCTATAGATAGCAGATTGCTGAAAGCCCAGGGCTTTGCCAAAAGGTGAGGTCATTTTAACTTCATGTGGTGATTTCTGGTGTAAGCTGGGCCTAGTGAAGGTTTTTCCAGTCATGATGAACCACGGAAGTAAATGCTGTGTGACACTCGTGACTTTAGGTGCTGGATCCCTGCTCCCCTTTCAAGGAGTGGATCCATAATGGCGAAGAAACTCCACTGTGAAAGGCCCTCGCAGAGGGGCGGTGCTGGAATTTCACATGTGTTCCCACAGTAGTAAAAGGCTAGTCACTGCTGTGCACTCTGTTTTTTTTCAGGGGATGAAAAGTTATAGGACCTTCACCTCTGCCCTGCTGCTTTGTGATATTTTGTCCTTAGCAACAACCAGAGCGAGTTCTAAAAGCGCCTTTCATTATCCATTGATCAGTGGCACCAGAGTTCAATGTAGCCGGTTCTAGGGTCCCTTTATTCAAGTGGGGCTGGTCAGCAGCTCTTCAAATGAAGGCCTCTAATTGTGGGGTTGCAAATCCTCACAGTGTACAGGCAGGCAGAGCAGTCCCCCAAGTACTACGGATTACTATTGGGTTTTTCAGTCAACTACCACCCATCCAAATGGCACAGTGATCGTGATTATGTGTGGGTATTCTCTTGGAAATAAGAAAGGTTTTATGCCATTTCCATTGTGATTAGAAAACTTAAGTATTTTTAAGAAAAGGAATTTCTTAGAAAGAGAAATCTTTGACAAAATGCTTGAATCTTAAGCAGGAAGAAATTTCTGGGTTATTTACCTGAAGGATCTACTGTACCGCTGAGAAAATCTATAACTTGAATACCTTGCAGATTTCAGATTTTGAATAAAATAACATTTTGAGAGGATGAGATCACATTCATGTTTTTATTACAATTTATTGTTATAATGGTTTTATTTAATTGCTAGTTATTGTTGTCAATTAATCACTGTTATAAATTAAATTTTGTCACAGGTATGGGTGCCTAGGAACAAAGTAGTATGCGTGGTGTTCAGTACAATCCGTGGATTCATCTATCTGCAGGGGTTTAGACTGCGTCCCTGTTGATAAGGGAGCCTTCTGCAGTGCTTTGTTTTGTTTTGTTTTGTTTTGTTTGGTACCAGGGATTGAATTCATGACCTTGTGCTTGTCAGGCAGGCACTTATTCTGCTGAATCCCCAGCCCTAGATTTTTTTTTGTAGCCTTTTGCAGTCTTCAAGGCAGTTTCTTGTGGGAAATGGCCTTCAACCTGTTGGATGAAGCCCACCCACATCATCACGGATAATTTCCTGTCCTAAAACTCAGCTAATTCCAGATGTTACCACATCCTGAAAATAATCCCCCAATTTCAGCAACATCAAAATGAGTGTTTAATTGAATAATGGGTAAAATAGCAGGTTGACACATAACATGCACATCAGAGGATGTGAAGCAAGAAGAAAAGGCAGGCAAGGCCTGTTCCTGTACGGTGGAGAAGCAGGAGGGGATAGGCGTGCTGATACTGGAGCCGTAATTCTCAGACTTGGGAAGGAGGAGGGTCAAGCTGCTCAGCTGGAATGCACGAATCAATTCAGGTTGTCTGAAGAGATTTCTATTAAAAATAAATCCTGGCATTTCTAAGATGAAGGAAGACAGCCTTTTAGGGGAGGAGGTAGCTACCACCCTGGATTATAAAACCTGAACGGAGAACTAAAGACAGGAAAAGCACCCTCTTAGATGATAGTTCATGAAAGAGCACAAAGAATTCATCAGCCTTTTTTCTGAAACTTGAAGGAGGGAATTCTTAATAAGTATCAGAGTCAAGAGATAGGGAATGGAGATTAACTGCACAGACACCATCATTAGTAATTTATAGATGTGTGAAAATGTTGCTATTGAGTACAGTATGTCAGTTGGCTTGTCATGATAAATTGGTAAATTTAAAAATGTTTATTAAAGATTCACTCAGGATGTTATTTTATTAAACCTGTGCTTCTCAATATGTCTTACTGTTCTCCTACCAGAGAGATTTTTCAGGAACCTAATCAGATAGATTTTGGGGAAAAATATATATATATAATATATATATATATATATATATATATATATATATATATCACTGTTTATATGATACAGAATGTCTAATGGGACCTTGGGAAAGATTTATCATTTAATTATTTATGTTATCAATACATTTAACAAAACTCATTTCCATTCAATAAAAGAGAACCATTAGCCTTTTCTAAGACAAGCGCACCAACTCTGGTACTTTAAGTAAACTTTGTAGTAGGCATATAGCATCCCTCCTAACCAGGGCCTTTTAGTGTCTTATTTATTTAACTGATTCTGTTTGGTTTTCTTGTCTAATAAAATGGAAAAACCCAGAATATTTACTTTCTTCAGCTTCTTACATGAAGCCAGAGAACATCACTTTCTGGGCTGGATCAGGCTGGTTTTTGTAGTTATGCAGGTGGGGCCAAATGTAACCTAGTTATGTAAAACGGTCTTAAGTTTCTGTTTGGTATGAGGTCGTCCTCTTTCGGAAGCTTGAGTACTTTGTGTAGACTTTTGTTCTGGTTAAAAATTTAAAAGGGAGCTACTTTTGATGTCCTTAGCATTAACTTAAGCTGTAGTAAGCCTATAAAGCAATCGTTGGCGTGCTATTAAAAGTATATGAATAATAAAAAAGGTGCAATAAGGAAAGTTCCAGAAGAGTAACATGGCATTGGCAGTAGCTCCCCCCTCACAGAGGGCTGTCTTCAGGGTGGGTGGGCTGCATTCTGTCTCAGGAAATTAAGCATTATTTGAGAATTAGAAAATCTCAGCCCCACCTTTTCTTTTTTTCTTTTTCTGATTGGGGGTAAAGGCTGTGGGCCATTTTCTGGGTTGTAAATGACAACAGAACACAATTCAAGAATATTCCTCAGAAATCACTGAGGGCTACTTTATTTATGTGAGATATTTATAACAGTTCAAATTTAACAAGGTTGTTTCATGGTAAAAGTCAAAGTCATTAATGGTCCAGGGCTGTGTAAGGAATGATGTGGAGTGTGGTAGAAAAATTCTGAGTTTTTGGAGGAAAACAACCCCATATTTGAGACCAGGTCTTGGTATTTAGGAGTTTTAAAACCTTGAACAATATAATCACTGTTATTCTCCTATTATTTGGTTATGAAAGTATGTTTTATTTTTTCATAAAATAAAGAGAAAAAATGATATATCCAAAGGGGGAAAAAACCCAAAAAACAAAACAAAACAAACTTTGTCCTTTGGTATTCAGGTGGGACCATCTGTGTGGTTACCAAAATCTGTCGGCACTCCCTCATGTGAAGTGTTATTTGTAGATACCCCATACATATCTGCCCACATATTTTAAATCATCTCTGGATTACTTACGTTATGATAACATAAACAGTGTAACTGGTACATAAATAAACTGTCCTGTCTAGGGGATAATGACAAGGAAAAACGTCTGCACGTGCTCTGTAGTGGTGCAGTTGTTGTAGGCTTAACTACACAGTACATGCCAGCAACAGCGTAACATGCTCGATGCATGGTTTGTTATGTCCACCGATACGTAGTTTCAGAGGGCTGACTAATTTCTCTGTCTATGTCTGTCTCTGTCTCTATGTCCATATCATACGTATAGACATAGAGACAGTGCACATTTAGAAAACTGCACAAATTATAACTATACAGCCAATAAGTCAACACAGTGTAAATGGTTCTATGTAATTATCACATAGAAAAAGTTGTAGATTGGCCCGCACCCCTGAGACCTCCCTCATGACTGTCCCCATAGTTACTTTTCTCTCCCCTAGTCATCCCTTTGAACCTTATAAAATTGAAATATGCTAATTTTGTGATTGACCTCTTTTACTTAATTTTTTAAAAATGAGATTCATGTTGTTATGAATATTTCAGCTGTGCTGTGTGTGTCATGCTTGGTATAGACAGTCTTTTAAATTTTAGTTATTCTGGGCCAGGGATATTGCTTGGTGGCATAGCACCTGCCTGGCAGGTGAAAAGCCCTGAGTTTGATTCTCAGTATCCCCCCCCAAATTCAGTTATTCTGATAAGCAGGTAGTGATGTCTCGTTGTGATTTTGATTTTTGTGTTTGTAGTGATCAATAAGATCAGATACTTTTAGCTTGTTTATTGACCTCTCAGATGTTCCCTTTCTCTTTCCTTGTCCCTCTGCCTTCCCTTCTACATTCATTGGTCACACACACATTTTAGGCTCTATACTACTGCCTCACAGGCCTCTTATGACTGCAAACTGGTTAATTAGTAAGTCTGAAAAGCACTGACTCAGAGACCATCAGCCCTGGGGAGAGAAGCAGCCTGAGAGTTGCTGTTTCCAGGGTCTGCTCTCAGGTCTGCCTGCTCTTGTGAACTCCATGCTTGTTGCATAGTGTTTCTAGAACACGTGGTTTGTAGTCAGGGGTTATACAGAGAACAATTAGAATCAGGACTTGGAGTTTATAATATTATTTTTATGATGGTCACCCACAGTTAAGACAAGAAAATGCATGAAATCTAGACACAATGCTAAAGACATAGAATATTTAGCCAAGGGCCTGAATCCCACAGCAATGTCCCACATGAGTCCAGATGACCCAGAGCTCATGACAATGCCTCCCACGAGTCCAACTGGAGGTCTAGAGCCCACAAGAAGGACTCACGCCAGTCTCTTTTACGGATCCGTGCTAGGAAGGCCCAAAGGTCAGCAGTGGAAGCTAGCAAGTCTATGCCAGCGGGGTGAAGGAGCTGTCCTGGTAGGTTGAGGGTTCTAAGCTGAAGCCAAGAAATCATACTGGCAACAAAGACCAGAGCTGTCCTGAAAAGCACCACAGCCATCCTCAGCGACATGGAGGCCCTGAGTACCTCTGACAACAAGCACAGTCAAGTATATGCCAGGAAGCCAGTGTGATGAGTTCATCCTGGAGACCAAGCAGCACATTTCTTCCCCTCTGGAGCCAGGAAGCAATGCTTGATGTGAGGACTAGAGCTTCTCCAGGAGAACCAGTGGCTCAAACAGCAACACTTAGGAGAACCCACAATGCCTCAGTGCCTTAAAGCATCAACGCAATGCACTAACGTGATAGCTTCTCCTTCTCCACATCTCCATTTATGCTGGCGACTTTCCTCAAGTGGAACATCTACGCTCAGCGCCCTGCTGATGTAATCCAGCTGGCATTAAGTTGACCACCAGTTTTTAATCCATAACACGTGGTCTCTCTCTTTTCTTGTAAAATAAAGAAAACTTTTAAATTTGAAAAACAAAAAAGGATAAAAATTTCAAAAAAATAGGAAATTAACATGTTAATATATTACTTATTGTTATCTTGAAAGTAGCTGTTCTGATTATAAGATTTAGGCATAAAAATGATCAGACAATGATAGCACAATTTGTTCTTTTTGATGAGCAGAGATTAGCAATATAGTTATCTATCTTGTGTATATTTACATACACACATATATATACATAGGTATGTATATAATCTTTTCCCCTTTTTCTTTTCTCCTTTCCCCTAACCCAGTTGTTCTTTCCTTTTGAGCAGTTTCTTCCCCTTTCATTTTCACAATATCCACTGTACATCTGGGATCTTATTTACTCTTTTTTTTAAAATTCACACTGGGGAGACAATACAATATTTACACATGTGATATGATTTATTTCTCTTATGAGTATGGTTTGTAGCTGTATCCATTTATATACTAATGCCTTGATCCTTCTTTATGGGTAGTATTCCATTCTATAAAAATACCACATCTTTTTTTTATCCATTCCTCCATTGATGGGCATATGGGTTGTTTCCAAGATTTAGCTGTTACAAACTGTGCTGCTATAAACATGGGTATGCATATATCACTGTAGTATGATTATTTTAATTCTCCTGGGAAGATACACAGAAGGGGAATAGCTGGATTAAATGGTACCTCCAATCCTGGTTTTCTGAGGCATCTCCACACTGATTTCCATAGTGGTCAAACCAGTCTACACTTCCGCCAACAGTGGAGAAGGGTTCCTTTTTCCCCACAGTCCTGCCAATATTTGTTATTGGTTGATTTCTTAATGACAGCCATTATTTCTGGAGTGAGATGGAATCTCAGGATTGTTTTAATATGTCTTTCTCAAATGACCAGTGATGGTGAACATTTCTTCATATATTTATTTGCCATTAGTATTTATTCATCTGAGAAGTGTGTGCTCATCCCAGTTGCCCATTTTTGGATTGGGTCTTTGAATTTGGGGGGCCTAAAGTTTTTCAATTCTTTGTATGTTCCAGATATAAGTCCTCTGTCTGAGGTACAATTGGCTAAAATTATTTCCCATTCTGTGGGTTTTCTTTTCACTTTGTTGGTGATTACTTTTGATATGCAAAAACTTTTTAAAAAGATGATATCCCAGTTGTTGATTCTTTGAAGTACTTCCCATGTAGTTTTCATTTTGTTCATGAACTCTTTGCCTACCACTATATCTTCAAGATTCCATTTGTTCATAGGTTTGATTCAGTTCTATTATTTCTTTGGTGACTTTTTGTCTAGTTGATCTGACTGTGACAACGGGGTATTAAGGTCCCTTGTTACAATTGTGTCTATTTGATTTTTTATGTCTGTTAGTATTTGTCTTATATAGTTTGGTGCTCCCGTATATGGTGCATATATATTTATGATTGTTACTGCTTCCCGAATTTTACCTCTAATGTAGGTAGTGACCTTGTTTATCTCTTTTGGTCAGTTTTGGTTTGAAGTTCACATTGTCTGCCAACAGAATAACTACCTCTGCTTTTTTTCTGGGTTCCTGTCACATGAAATACTATTTTCCAACCTTTGACTTTCAGTCTATGCATTTTTTTGAGTTAGATATGTTTCATGTATACAGCATATTGTTGGATCTTGCTTCTTGATCCTTTCTACCAGTCTGTTTTTTTTATTTGGTGAATTGAGGCCATTGACGGTTATAACTGATATGTATTGAGTTTGTCATTTTGTTTTCCTGTTGTTGGTTCCTTGCTTTTCCCCTTGGTTTAATTGCTTGCCCTGCCTGGTGGTTTCTTTCTGTTGTTGTTCTGGGACTTGTTGTCATTTTTGCCTCTATCTAGAGTACCTTCCAGTACTCTTTCTTGGGTTTGCTTGGTGGATATTAGTTTCTTCAGTTGTTCTTTGTTATGGAAGTATCTTTATTCTCCATTAATTTTGAGAGATAGTTTTGCAGGGTACCTCAGTCTGGGTTGAAAGTTGTTTCCTTTCAAGGTTTAAAATACTTCAAGCTTTTTTTGATGTGAGGGTTTGTGTTGAGAAGTTGGCTGTGATTCTAGGGGGTTTTCCTTGATAGGTGGTCTGTTTTTTTTTTCTCTAACAGCTTTTAGTTTCTGTTTTTATGCTGAATTCCTGTGATCTTAATTATTATGTGTCTGGGTGTACATTTATTTTGGTTATGGCTGTTTGGAGTTCTATATGCCTCACTTATCTGTGTATCAGATTATTTTCCTATGCTTGAGAAATTTTCTGCTACAACTTCTTAAAATAGGGTTTTGTAATGTTGTTTGTATTGACTCCTGCATTTTCATTGACACTTATCAGTATTATATATAATATATATATTGTTATATATATATATATATATATATATATATATATATATTGCATTGTCTTTGAGCTATTGAATTGTTATTTCATGGTCCCTTCTTATTTTTAAGAGTTCTTTCCTTTCTTGATCACTAGCTGCATCCTGTCTTCAAAGTCTGAAAGTCTGTCTTCAGTTTTGTTGAAGTGGTTTTGCCAGGTTTCAGTGGAATTTTTAATTTTCTGGATATATCTTTGGATCTGTTTCATGCATGCTGTTTGTTTTCTATATTGTTTATTCAAGATTTCCATCATTTTCCCATGCTCCTGTACTTTTAAAATCTATGTCTTCTCTAGCTGTGCTGAGCAACTCTTTCATTAGGGTTGGCATTTCTTTCTTTAACCGAAAGATTATTTCCGATCTGATTTCCTCGGTAGCCTCATGGATTTGTTTCTTTACTTCACTTGCTATCTTTTCAGAAATTTCCATTGTGTGACTTCCAGTTTCCTCTATTTTGATGTTTCCTGTACTTGTTCTAAATGGGCTGGAGGTTTGAGATTGCATTTTACCTCTTTGTTTTGTCACTTTCACCTCTTGGTTAATATTTAGGTCTTTTCAATGCTGTTAGTCTCAACTGTCTGTCATGTGTGTCTTAGGGTCCTACTGTGTGGCTTATATTGACCCAGGTGCTGAATCCTGCAGTGTAGGTCAGGGGCCCGTCACTCAATTCCTCCTGTGAGGCCAGTTGGGTGAGTTTTGTATTCTTACAAAGCTGAATATCCTAGGAGTATTGTTGTGAACCTACTCAACTCATAATGTTACTGCAGCTTCAGACTGTTCCAGGCTGCCACACACACCTGTGTGTGGTGTGTGCCCCAGCTGATACCCTACACTATCACTGGGGTCTCGCAGGTCCAGCCTGGTTCCTCCAGGTAAGGAGAATCTTTGCTGATACTCTTGCCAGTCCACCTGGGGATCTCTGTATGGAAGGAGGGCTCACCTGCACTCTTGCTGGCCTTCCTAAGTCCTCCAAGTTGGAGAAGATTCGACAAGGCTCCTGCCAGCCCACTGAGGTCCTCTGATTGGAAGGGAACTCACTGGGCTCTCACTGGGCTGTTCAGGTTCTCTGGGCTTGGGAAAGAGATTGCTGAGGCTCCATCCAGCCCACCGAGGTACTATAGGTGATGGAAGGAGTTGCTGACACTCTTGTGAGCTCCCTAGGTTGTTTGGGTTAGAATGAGGGGTGGCAGATGCTCTCCTCAGCTGCCTAGGTCGTTTGGGTATGGGGGAGGGGTGAATAAAGAAATTTTAAAATACTTATAAGGCTACTTTTTGAGGTTGCATATATTTTGGCAGAACATTCATCATGTCCTTTCTGTCTATTGAACAGTCTGCCCCAAATGGTCTGGGATAGTGAATGCAAAGAATGAGACCCAGAGCTATGTTGGTGTGGTTCTAGTCTATCTCCTGATCTTACTGATGAATGACACCGGTGGTTCAGAGAGCTGTGCAATTATCATGAAAGTGAAGAAACTTGTGACAGTGTAAATCTGAGGTCAGATGGCCAAAGTAAAAACTGAAGGTCCCTCAAAATGGTCACAGCCCAAACTTTCTTGAGGATCTTGATTATATGTGTTCAAAATACACTAATAGTGTTAATCTCTCCCTCTTCCTTCCTTGACCCCTGTATATTTAATGGATTGCCTTGATGCTCTTAGAAGGCTGCAGTTAAGTTGCTCATTGGAGCTGTAGTCTCATCTGAGACTTGAGGTCTTTTTTCCTGTGGTACTAGGGATTGAACCCAGGGGTGCTCTACCACTAAGCCATATCATATACCCTTAAACTTTTTTTTTTTTTGAGATAGGATCTTGAAAATTTGTCTAGGCTGGACTTGGACATGTGATCCTCTTGTCTCAGCTTCCCATGTAGTTGGAGTCACAGATAGCTGTCACCACAACCAGCCCGAGTTATTGGCAGGACTCAGTTCTTATGGTTGTAGGTCTGAGGCCACTCACTGTCCCCTGTCACATTCTTGTCCTGATAGCCCTCTCACAATCTGTAGTTTGTTTCTTCAAGTCAGCAAGGGAGAGAAAGACACCTGTAATGTCAGGGATATGTGTGGGCTCTTTTAAGGCCTGTCACCTGATTAACTCAGGCCCATACAGTATAATCATTCTTTCAATTAGAGAAAAACCCTGATTTGAGACTTTATTCACATGTTCAGAATTATTTGGTTTTACTATATTCTGTCAGCTGGAAGTCACAGGTCCCTTATACTCAGTGGGTGGAGGCTATTCAAAGACATCAAAATAACCAAGAAGAAAACAGTACCAGGATTTCTACCTCATTCTTACTTAAGTGCAGGAGTTGGTGTATTAACTTTATGTTACTGTGATGAAATACCCGATGTAAATAACCTAAAGCAGGAAAATGTTTTTAGGCTCACAGTTTTAGAGGTTTTAACCCATGGTCCACTGGCTCTGCTGTTTAAAGTCTGTGGTGAGGCAGAAGTACCCTCTGGGAGACTGTGGTGGGGTAAAACTGATCATCTGAAGACAGCCAGGAAGCAGAGAGAGAGGGTGGGGGAAGGGAAAAACACACCCTCCACAGCACCCCGGTGACCCGCTGCCTGAAGCCAGGCACCACCGCCCGAAATCACCACCTCCCAGGAGCACTGTCAGCTGGAGCTGTTTTGACTCGACCCATCACAGCTGGCACACTTCTGAAAAGGGCTGGATAATAAATATATTAGTCATTTGTGGGCCAGATGGCCTCAGAAGCAATGGCTGCACTCTGCTGTGGTAGCAGGAAAACCGCCACAGGGAGCGTGCAGATTGCTGCTTGGTGACAGTGCTGCAGATGGTGCCCGGTGGGCTTACATCCCGATGAACCCACCCTGAGCCGAAAACACAGCAAGTCAAAAGTGTATTTAATACACCTAACCAGCAAGAGATCATAACATTGCATGCTGGCCGCCTTGAACATGCTTGGAACACTGATGGTAGCCTGTGGTTGGTCAGATTGTCTCACACGAAACTTGTTTTATAGTAAAGTGCCGAAAATTTCGTCATTTATTGAATCCTGTACTGAAAGTTAAGAGCAGCCTGGTTGTCTGCACACAGTCAGCATCATTTTAAACTGGAAAAATCATTTAAGCCAAGTCATCATATGTTGGAGGTTATGTGTATTTATAACAACAAGGAGTGGGCCCATTTTGTCAGGGACCATAGTTTGTGACCCCTTACTTACAGTATATGATAGTGTAATATACTTTCCTCTTTTCAAGAACACACGGCCAGGGCCTCGTATGGTGACACATTCCTGTAATCACAGCACTTTGGGAGGCTGAGGCTAGAGGATTACAAGATTAAGAGAAACCAGAGGAATTTAGTGACTTAGGAAGACCACTATCTCAAAAAATTAAAAAGGTCAAGGTTGTAGTTTGATACAAAGGTGCTGAGTTCAATCCCAAGTTCCACAAAAAGAAAAACAAATACACACAGATAATGTCTCTGATCATGTCACTGTTTTATATACTGGGTTGCCATCATCAAGCCTTATGGGCAATATATAAAATAATGACCTCAAAATTTATTAATGTATTTCCCACAGAAATGCTGTCTCTCAGTAATCAATAACCCAAAGCTCAGTGTGAAGCACTTTCTTTGGAACTTAGTACCAACAAAAGGTTTACTTTCCCTGATGAATGGATATTTTTCCTTTTATAAAAGCTGCATAATCTAACCTATTTCTCCACATGTTTTGGCTCTCAGAAAGCTCAAAATCTAACATGAAACCTAATTTTTATAGCTATATTGTGCTTGTCTCCAAGGAGGATATTTTAGCCTTTTGGGGTAACTATTATAAATAATCCTATAAATTATGTGTGTTGTATTAAATCTATTCCCTTGCAAACACTGACTGCAATACCACTAATATACTCTTGTGTGTCTTCAGTTATTTGGCTGTAGCTGCCTCCATGTCAAGAATTAACTTAAAACAATTACCTCTCGTGCTCATTTTGACTTTAGGGAAGCGCCAGAAGTTTCACTGTGTCAGATCCTGTGGCTAAGGTTGATGACAACTCCCTGGAATGTATGTATGAGCCTGCCTTTCTGTTGAATGGCACATTCACTGTATTTTTTTAACCACATCTTGTAAAGACACTCACACATTCAGAAGTGCTTCAGAAAGTGGCAAGAGCGATGGGAAGACTCTCGCTCATGTTTGAAATGAGAAATATTTTAAGGATGATTAATTGCCATGTGTCTTTTACTGTAATAAAGTTTTTAAAATGTAAACATTCACCATACATTGTGATCACACCTTTTACGTGTGAAACGTCACTAAAGCACACACTTGGGATAAGGACACTTTGTGAACTTTACTGTATGTGTGTATTAGTTTTCTTTACTGCAGCAAAATATATGAAATGTTCAATTTAGGGGAAAATTTGGGTCACAGTTTGGGAGCTTTAAGTCCACGGATGGTTGGTGCCATCGCGTTGGGCTCATGGTGGCATCGTGCATCATGGCACAGGAAGCAGCTCCCCTCGTGGTGGCTGGAAAGTGGGAAGGAGAGAGGAGGTGCAGCAACCAAGGCTCACGATCCCCTTTGAGGGCAACGATGTAAGACTTCCTTGCAGTCCCACCTCCTTATTTTGTGTTACTGGGATTGAATTTAGGGCCCTTTCCCTGAGCCATATTCCCAGCCCCTTGTTTTATTTTGACACAGGATCTTGCACTGTCTGGATTAGGCCCCTAAAAGCTTCTCCTACACCCCCTTAACACCAGGGACTGAGAACCGACCTTCTAACACACGGCCCTCGGAGGACTCTTATTTAAACCACAGTGACATGTAGATACCCTTTGCTAAAAAGGAGCACTGCTAGAGATGGACCTCTGGCTAGTTTCTTCTTTACATATGACCACCACCTACTGAGAAAGAGCTTTAAAATGGGTGTTCCCAAACACATGGCACTGTTGAAATTGTTAGTTTCTGGTGAGCAGCAGTTGGATACTTGTATTACGTTACTTCTCTTAAATGCATGGCTGAACATACATGTGAAGATGGATTCTCAGCCACAAAGGAAGAGGCGGTGTCTGTGACTGTCCTGTCACTCACTTCGTAAAGTGGGTGGGATGTGGACTGCAGCTCTGAAGCCACTCAAGCCCAGCACCTGATGGCAGAGTCGTCCTACAGCGGCACCTTTGCTAATCCGCACAAATAAAGCTGCTCTAATTTGCAAGAGAGGTACAGGTCAGGAATGGCCTTGCACCAATCTGATGCTTACATCATGATACTAATTTTGGGGGGGAAGAGTGTATCTGGTACCATTAGAATGAAAGTCAGTCTCTGCCTGGATCTTTGTAACCTAAGGATAGCTTCATGAAGTAGAATAAGAGATCAATATCAAGTTCTCCCTCTTTCATGGGTACTGTGCTTATGGATGCTGAGAATACAACCGCTAGTTGACTACTAATGGCTTAATGGGTCAGAGCCATTTGGAGCTTGGGAAAGAATGAGTTCTTGCTGATCTAAGGGACCCGCACTTTTAGCAGGGGCTCTGATGAAAGATGGAACTCATCTGACTTTTCAAAAGGTCAGGGAGCCATCACTCAAGGAGGTGGGAGGACATATCTAATGGAATGGACCTTAACACCAGCATCCAGGATAGGGAGCAACAGCAAAACCCAAAAGCAGAATGAAATCTAAAAAGACATTTAGCATTTTTATTGATACATATTTCAAGTTACCTTATCAACCAAATAAATAGAGACCATCACAACTGACCTCTTCCCACAGCTATAAAATTAAAGATAAATTATAATGAAATATTTATACCTGCTGAGCTGATGGTCCATTTGCACTGTCCTGTTCTCATTTGATATGTGATACACTGGAATGATAGATGAGAGTGAAGTTCACTCAATCACAAAAAGAATGATTCAGAAGTGATAATGAAAACACGCACTCCTAAATAGGATGCTTTGCAAACCTAATTAATGATGGCTTTGGTAAGAAGAAAGCACCTAGTATCTGTTTTGAGTACTTCAGATAGATTTGAGTGAACTTTACATCTAAGCATACTTTTCTAGATTAATTAATTTTATTCATAAGACTCTTGTGGAAAGACTTGCTTTGCAGTATTTTTAACCCAGCTATCTTGGAGTACTGGAGAAATTAGTTTCCTTAAAATTCCAGATATTAAGATTCACTTTTGTCCACAGCAAAGCAATCTGAACACAGTCTTGCTGAACAAGAACATACTATACTTTTGTTTGTTAAAAACTTGATAAACTCTGGTCTAAGATCAAGTTTCTTTTAGTTAAGAGTAAAAGGGACTCACTTCACATTGGAGTAAGTAGAAAAAGTAATTTACTGGAAGCATCTGAGCCATAAGCCCCTAATTCCAGTGTGAGGCTGGGAAGGAGGCCTGACTGACCCAGCATGGGCCAGTGCCCATCCCTGCGCCTTCCCTGTGGCTGCGAGGTAAAGCCACATGATTTTAGGATATTTACTGGCCACACTTGTGGGAGGGCTAATTCTCTGTAGGGCAGACACAGGAAGTTCAGGGAAGTCCATTTTCAGAGGAGTTCCCTGTGACACTAACAGGTTCACTTTTTGCTAGCACTTCAGCCTTCTGGTGAAGGTCAGAGCCCATATGAAGCTGCAGAGTAGCTCTGTTGGCTTGTGACTCTTGAAGTGATGTCAAGAACAGTTCTTGGTGCCCAGGCTTCCAGGTGGTTTCTTCCTTTTTTCAGTGTAGTCACCTAGGTATAAAGAGTCTTTCCTGGTCCTTGTCTCAGTCTGGGAAGTTTACATTTGTAATGTCATGGAAAAGTTATTGAAACTCTAAAAAGTTAGTTCCAATATACCACTTCCAGTGCAACCTATGGTGACAATAAAGATACTAAGACCCATCTATAGTCATGGGGAGCCAAGGGGGTCCTGAGTCCAGCCAAGATAGTGGTTTACTGGAATGAAGGCTTTGACCCAGGGCCAAACCTGAATTTTATTCATTCATGAAGAAGAGAGTGGCTGGAGGAAGAGTGACTGTAGGAATGTTGGGAACTCTGTGAGTGCTGTGAGCTGGGCTAGATAGGTGGCCTGAGGTCACCTCTGTAATATGCGGAGGGAAGGATATGCAGAAAGAGTAATCTACATAACACAATTGAGGTAGCATCTAATGTTTTGGGGCCTGTGCTTCAGTTCTGATGTGTAAAATTTTCTGCCCCAGGAGGTAGTAGCCTCTATCCTAAGGCTTATCCAGTTGACAGCATGGCATGGTGGCTCTTCATCCACCATATTTTTTGGGAGTCACAGGGTGGGGAAACAGCAACTGCTACCTTGCTTCAAAGATTACTCAGCAGCACCTTAGCTAGACCTATTTACCCAGCTTAGAGCCAATTGAAGGGATAAAGAAAGAGCCTAGCCAGCTGTGTACGTATCAGTATGTAGAGATAGGGCCAGGGTTAGCCAAAATGCAGATAATTGGTTATTATTCAAGGAGAGTCATCCGGGTGGTCCTCCACACCTAGGCTCAGGTTCACACATGGTGGGACTGCTAGTCAGGAAGTCATGATGCTGGAGTAGATGTCCATTGTCAGCTGGAGCCCCTTTTGATTTTTGGCAGCATTTGCTTTCCTTTGTCCATAAGCTCATCTTTATCTTAAAATAATTTTCTTCCTTAAATTCTAAATCTTGTGAGGAAATACCATGACTTTGCATTCATATCTGAATTTAAGCTTCTTTGTGGGCTTGAGGTTTTAAGTCTCTTACACTGAGCATGCATGGCTCTTGGGAATGAACTACTCAGGTTTATCCTGTCTAGCTCAGTGCCCTGACAATGACACTGACAGAGATTTTTAAGGCATTCATAATTGTGGTTTATTTTGTGGAGGTGCCAGTGCAAGATTGCTTTGACATGTAGAGTTTAGAATGTTTCTAAACCCTTAACCTCTACTTTTAGGTCTTGCATGGAGCCAAGATTTCAACAGCACTTTCACTTGCTTTGCTGTGGTTCACATGCTTCAGACTCAGCTGGCTAGGCATTGTTCTGGAAGAGCTTGTCTTAAAAGAATCCTGTTGGAGTTAAATATGTGCTTTGGTTTTTTGGGGGTGTTGCCATTAAAGTTCCATAAATTGAGTGGTTAGAAATGATAGAAATTTATTTTTCATAATTCTGGAGTTGGGGAAGTCCAAAATCAAGACACCAATAGATTTGGTGTCTGATGAGAGTCTGCTTTCTGACTGATAAATAGTGTTTTCTTGCTGTGCACACTGATGGGAAGGGCGAGGGTCTCTTTTTGGGGCCTCTTTTATAAAGGCACTAATCTCATTCATAATATCTTTGCTTTCATGATCAATCACCTCCCAAAGACCTCACCTCTCAACTTCACCACCTTGGAATTTAGGATTTCAACATCTGACTTTTTTTGGGCGGGGAGTGGATATAAACATTCAGATCATAACAGTATAGAAATACACAGTTTCCCTATCTTATGAGAAGACTGGTCTGGCAGAACATTGAGGCTCACGCGGTTAGTACAAGGAAGGAGGGTACAATTGGCAGGGAAGGTCCTGAAAGGTAGTGATGGTGCATATGACACCATCTCTTCTCTTTCCCATCTCAATCTGTGTAATCACCAGTTGTTCCACCTCCCCTTCCTCATCTCCTGGTTGTGTTGGGCATTAGCCCCAGAAACAGTTTCCTATGGCTTGCTGTCAAGAGGTCTTCAGTAGCAACACCCCCCCCCCCCGCAGGCACACTGAGTGGAAAGACTGCTGTCCATGGTGCTGGCAGGGGAAGCCTATGCTTCCTCAGTGTTTCTCCATCATCTTTGAACTTACATTCATAGACAGGGTGAGGTGAGTTATTTAGGCTCAGCTCATTCCACTCAGCTGAGGGGACAAGTGAAAACAAGGCAAATAGCACACAATGCAATGCAGCTCAGCAGCTTCTCTAAGCTCAGAAAAAATCTGTCAGGAGCTGGTTACAGTCCTGTTCTCAGTGCTGTGAGTTCTCATCCTGGTTCAAAGGTCATGAAGCCAAGTGTAGCCAGGACACCTGAAGCTTTAAGTACCAGGGGCATTACTGCATTTCTGGGGCAGAGCTACAGGACAGATGACAGCAGAGTGGCCTTCTTAGTTCTGAGCTAATCATGTAGCAGATCTGGTGAAACCAAGCTTGGCATTTAAGGAGGAACAATGGCAGAAGCAAAGATGAGCTAATGTCAAGGGTGATTTAAATTCTGGTAGTTTGTAGATTTTCTTGGGAACCTCTAGCCTTATTTGAGTCTTAGAGAGTGGAGAGTTCTGTAGGTGCTTGTGCTTATACTTATTTTATCTAATTCCCATGAATGAGGCTGTGATATAAGAAAATCCTACATTGGGGACTGACACAGAACATGCAGTGCAGAGGGAGTTCTTAGCCTCATTAGTTTGGATGCCCTTATCTTTAAATGGAAAGGATAACTTCAAAACAATAAAGGTAATACATGCAAAGCACTGAACACCACACTTAGAAACATAGCAGATCTCAAACCTGGTGTTTACATCATCAAACAAAAGCTGGCAGCTGTCTGACTCAGCACTACTCTTGGACCTTTGCTGAGTGGTGAATCATTACTAGTTCCCACTTTCATAATCCTGAAATGGAGAGAAAATGTTTGAAATTTTGATAGTTTAAGAGTAATTTTATGTCTTTTGAATTTAGTGATAAAGTGGTGGGTCTTGTCATTTGTTCTACTTGTCTATGTGTTTTTTTAAAAAGTTTTATTTCCTGCCCTCTTGGTAAGCTCCTTCCTCCAGCATAAGCCAAGAGGAGAACCAGAGAGCGGCCCCCTGAGATCTGGCCACAGCCATGGTGGAACCCAGGCAGCTGCACAAAGAAGCAATTCGCCTTCCTCTGACGTGAGCCAGGAGGAGACCCAGTAGTGTCTTCTGTGAGCCCACCAGTGCACGGGCTTGGAAACAAACATCTCCCCCCCATTAGCAACTGGAGACAGAGGTCTGAGCACTTCTTGGGAGGATGACTGTATGCAATATAGCAAATATGGGGGGGTCTCCTCTATCTTCTTTGAAAGCAAGTGTTGGTTTCAGTTTTGTTTCATTATTATTAATTGCTTTACTCTATTCAATATTCTTTTTCAATTGATTTTATAATCTTCTGTCTTTGGTTTGATTTTGCTATACTTAATCGACCAGACAACTATTGTCAAGATAATGAGATATACTATGGTACCTATTACTGTTATCCCCGTAACCTGCTGTGAAGTTCTGTACCAAATTCACTGCACTGTCTCAATTGGCTTTGTTCTGTCTTGTTCTGTGGTATTTTTGCTATCTTCAAAATAAATTTTAAAAAATAAAAAATTTTTAAAAAAGAAAGGTTTTCTTTTTTTGGTCATTGATTTTTGTAGTGTTTTAAGAGTCTAGGTCTGCAAGTGTTCAGAAATGTGAGGAAC
The DNA here is from genome assembly GCA_004027455.1 of Hydrochoerus hydrochaeris. Lineage (NCBI taxonomy): Eukaryota > Metazoa > Chordata > Mammalia > Rodentia > Hydrochaeridae > Hydrochoerus > Hydrochoerus hydrochaeris. The sequence goes on along the minus strand of PVLA01003286.1, from coordinate 51,639 downwards.
TCTTCTTTTCCCATGCTCAGTCACCCTCCTCCCCAACACTCACAACTTGATGGAGGAGGCTGATTCGGCTTGCAGTTAGAGACTTCCTGCCCCCATGACCGCTTCTTTCCACCAGACCCCTCCTAGCAGCAAGTCCGCTATAGCATCGCACTGTGCAGTCACTTTCCCAGAGCCCTCCTCTGAGTACATGAGGCTCTTGGGGGGCCATAACCCTACCGATGATTTGAGAAGCATTAGTCTAGTGTATTTGTTCCCTATGAGTGAAATTACTCAAACCTCAATCCTGCAAATGCATCCTAATTTGTCAGGGAGCTGAAAGGGCATCTCACGTGAGCTCTCAAGTACTCTTCTTGGCTGCTTCCTACACCTTTCACGCACTGAGCTCTTATTCTTTCTCCTGATCATGCTCACCCTTGTGGTAATGTTCTCTTCTGTTTGCTGCCACAGGTCTTCTGTCCTGTCCTGATTCTCCTAAGCCTTGGGACTCTGTGACTTGCTTTTTAAGCACAACTTCCCTGTACCTTTCATGATGAAGCTCCCAGGGGTAAAGTTTTAATTCAATTCATTACAATTGCCCTCAGCTTGGGAAACTTTACATGTGCCCTAGGCCTTAGACCAGGCAGAATTCAAATTCTAGTACTGTTTACAGAACTCAAAACTATCCTCCTCACTGCCTTCCCAGCTTGACTACCATAGTTTTTCTCCTTCAGGGTATATTTTCCCTTCCCATTTGGACTACACTATGTAGTGGTCATCTCTTTCCAACCACTGTGAGGGAGGATCCTGCTCCTGGACTCCAGCTACCAGTTTTGGTGCTACCAGAAGTCATCTTTCTTACAACCCAGCCAACCATGCCATACTCAAGTCCAGGCTGACTCTGGTTCTCATCTGGTGATCTGTGGAGCACCTGCATTCTGATTTTAAGGGTCAGTGATTAGAGTATAGAAGTGAGGGTTGGGTCACCATCTAAGCATACCATCCCATGTTGCTTGTCTCCAGGTGTAATGATTGCATGGAAGGACCCAGTTTTTCACATCTTCCTATATCTAAGTCCTTTGGTAGTAATTTATCACACTGACTCTAAGTTTGAGAATGAGACTTAGATAATGGACAAAACAAATTTGGTACAAATAAAGGTTTAGAGAAGTACATGGTGTTTATTTTTCCTTTCTTAGACCTTGATTCTGTCAAGGAAAGTATCCTGGACTAACCTGCTAGGTGATGTGAGGGATGGGTGAGAAGTGCCATGTCACCCCAGCTGAGACTGTCTTAGACCAGCTGTCCTCTCTGACTCTCACACAGCCACAGTTTCAGGAGTCAAGGCCTGTCAACTAGCTGGCCAGTAGACTCTGAGAAAAAGTGAGTGATGTTAGCTAATAGGTTTTTGGAGCAATGTTACACAGCAATAGACACATGACAGGCAAAGTATTTTTATTTAAGTGAAATTAGGTTTAAATGATTGCTCATTAAGAACATGAAAAAGGCTGAGCTATGTGAATTACACATGGAAAGTGGAGGGGTCAAAACTTTTACTTGGAGAATGGTCTTCTCTTGAGGGCATGGATAAGGTTTGATGGATTGTGCCTATACAGACCTCAGGGATTTAAACATGCATGAAGTAAGTTTTTCCTTATTGTCTCTGTGGCTCTCTCAGGTCTCTGAGTTGGGGATCCAGTGTCCTTCTATCAGAGGGTGCAGTTGAGAGATAAAGAACAAGACTCTGCTGTGTTGGAAGGCCTCCCTGAGGACAAGGGAGAGCTAAGCAGACTGCCTAGAAGAAGGGGTGAATTTTCTTTCAACAAAAATGTATTTTCTCCCCAGGTGTTTGTATTGGGGTTGATATCTCATCTTTAGGGTTTGTCTTGGTTACTTTTCTCATTGTTGAGATAAATACCTGATGCTCAAATGAAGGAGGGAAAAATTTATTTAGCTTATGGTTTTTGGAGGTTTCAGTCCATACTCAGCTGGCTCCAAGGCAGGGTGGTGTGGCTGAGGGGCAGTCATTCATGTCAGCTGCAAACAACAAGAGCAAAAAGGGCAAAAAGGGCTAAGCACGCCTCCTTCCCCCCCTTATCCTGCATGCCGGTTACCCACCCCTGGGCAGGTGCAGCACTCACACCACCGATCCCAGTGCCAGACAACAAACCAATCACAAACGCTAGACTCAGCCACCTCCATAACTGCATCCAAACATAAGCCACAACAGGTTATTTCACCTGTTTTAAAATCTTGCCTTTTTATGTAGGGAAATAACTTTTAAATTAAAATAACCCCTCATTTCATTCTCCTTGCATGACTTACAGTTACTTCCTCATTGAGAGAGTTAAATGATATACAGTGACACATACAGCTTTGGGAGTGGGAGTGAAGGTTACATGAAGACTTGTTAGGGACTCTTGCTACTCCCCAAGTGTAATGCTAGGAGAGTAAACAGTTTAACTGGGTGGAAATCAAACGTCTTAGGGGACTCCTGAGAGTATCTGATGAGAATATGCACCTTTCTGCAAGATGTGAGAAGACTGAGTAGAATTAACACTACAGAACATGCACAAATACACCTAAGATCATAACTGGTCTTCATGTAAGTAAGACATGCCAAACTATCTATAACTGGAGGAAAAGGCTGGAGAAATAAATTCAGCTAATAGTTAAATATTACAACATTTTCAGGTTATTCTTCTATCTTAGATACTGAGTAGTAGACTACTGCACTTCCCATAGAAAATTTTCATCTTAGTTACTTCCCTCTTGTTGCTGAGACAAAATACCCAACACCCAACGTTAAAGGAGGAAAGGTTTATTTTGACTCACAGTTTGTAGAACTTTTAGTTCATAGTTGGCTGGCTCCAGGGCAGGATGGCTTGGCAGAGGGGCTTTTCAGAGGAGAAACAGTCCATGGCAAAACAGAGCAAGCAGAAGGCAGCAAGCAGCAAGCAGGTGACAAGCAACCCTCTTTCTCTCCTCTATATTTTATCTCACACCCTTATCCTAGCATCACAGCATAAACCAATGCCAGCATCACATCCTTGATCCCAGCATTGCACACTCTAGGTCCAGCCTCCTTCAAAAAGTCCCACCCATGACCACATGAGACTTGGGGGGATATAGACACAAGATTTTAAAAACCTTATAAAAATTCCTAATATCTAATTCCCTATTATTTTCTTTATTTTCTATTATCTGTATTTTCATTGAATCAGCATTATTTTCTCCAATTATATATGAACAAAGATGGCAGAATCTTATTAGAATCTGTGAACTTATGCCAAACTCATGAAAGAGCAGCCAGTGGATGGCATCTGATTCTTACATTCCCTGTTCAGAACACAATGTAATTATATGTATAATATTAATAACTCATTGATTAAATCTATCACAGTAAATTATCCCATTCTAGGAAGTAGTTCATTCTAAAGTTGATTCTAGTATTTTTCAGAAGTCTTAGAGATTTTATCTGTTTTCTTAATGTAGTTTGTTCAGGTTGATTAAAATGAATGTAGGTCTTTGAAAATATAGCATTAAATGATAAATATTGAATGACCTTTTCTGAAGGATATGTTAAATTTTGTATGAGCTATTACTTTTAAATCAATAACATACCAATTGTTGAATATAGAGCACTGTGCCAGATTCTGCATGGAGATCTGAAGGCAGCTGTCAGTTACTAAGTACAGTTGAACATAAGTGACTTATTTCTAATTTTTGTTTTTGACATTTTAAATCATTATTTTTAATTTGTTGATGATAGTAGGTATTATTGGTGCATGATGCCAAATTCCAGAGATACAAAAGGGCAAAAGTGAAAGAAAAACAAATTTGCTCTCCTCACCCACTAAATAGCCAGTATCTAGAGGCAGTTACTCTAACCTTCCAGAGAATCCAGGCATTGAAACATTCACATGTTCTTACTTTTATAAAAATGCTATCATACCTCATATGTAGCTCTGTGCAAACCATTTTAAAACTTAAAATATTTTGAAGATGTTTCCATAGCTGAATGTGTGCCTTGGGATTTCTAACAACTACAGAACGGTTTGTTGCATACAGATGTGACCCTGGGTTTAACCAGCCCTTTACTGGTGGCATTTAGGTTGTTTCCAATCTTCTGCTGTTGCTAACAAAGCCGTCAGGGTTTTGCTGTGTATAAAATTTAGGTCATCTTATTTTATATACAAACTTCCCCCAGCTTACCACAAAGAAAATACTGGAGCAGTTCAAAATCTCTTTTCATTTTTATTTTTAAAAACCTCATCTCAGTTTCCCTGGAAATAAATATTTAATTGAGTTATTTTTTTGTTCTTTTAATCACAATGTTTTAGTAGGAAAAAACTATCATGGTAGAGAAGACACCTTTCTTCTTTCTTCCCTCCCTCGCTCCTTCCTTCCTTTTTTGTTTTTTTTTTCTTGACAGGGTCTCACTACATAGCTCAGGCTGACTGAACTTGTGATTCTCCCACCTCAGCCTTCCAAGTGCTAGGATTTCAAGTGTGCACCAGCCATCCTGGATAACACGCCTTTCTTTGTGTGAGCAAAATTACACTGAACATAGACAAGTATTTGTTAATGTTTCATCTATATTCTCTCTTGAGTACTTCTCTAAAATTTGTATTTGATAACTAAAATCACCATAGCCAAATATATATTCATGCTTGTGATTGTCAGGGCCTCTTACGCTATCCTTAAACAAACTTAGGGACTGGTTATGGAAGAATACACTACTTTAGCTGAAATTAAGCTGAAGATCACTGAGACGGGGCTGAGGAAGTATATTAGTAATGGCCTGTTGAAAAGTCATAGGAACCCTGGTGAGAACTGAAAACTCAAGGACTTTTCTTTCTGACTTTCAAACCAATTTTCCTGGTGTTCTTTACAAAATCAAATCAAAGTGTATGTATGAGCACTGGGTCTCTTTCTACATGGGTGCTATGGTAGATTGACAGCTGGTGGGCAACTTGTAACACCCAGCTGAACTGAATCAGCATAGCACTGGGTATGTATGGTCCACCTGAGGACTGTTGCCAACAACAGAAAAAGAAGAACTAGAAAGGAACTGTGGTATTGTTGGTTTTCCTGCTGCCATTGGCTCTCTTGGAGGAGCCTGTAGGGCTTCTTTCCTGATATGAACTTGGCTGTCCTCATTAACAGAGGAACTCGAATCCTTGTTGTCACTGAGAATGGCTGTGGTTCACTTTGGGGAAGCTCTGGTCCTTACTTTGAGCATTGCTTCCTGGCTCCAGAGGGTAATATCTTTTTCTCTGGAAACGATTTCCAAATGCTTTAAGGAATGCGCTATTCAATCTCTAGGAGAAGGTTGTCACACTGGCTTCCTGATATGAACTCAGCTGTTCTCATTATAGGAGCTCTGGATCTTCTTGTCACTGAGGATGGCTGTGGTTCTTTTTGGGGGAGCCCTGGTCCTTACTTTGAGTATGGTTTCCTGGCTTCACTGTAGATCCCTCAGCCTACTAGCATAGATCCTTCATCCAATTGGCACAGACTTTCTGGTTCCACTGCTGACCTTTAGGCCTTCTTAACACAGATCCACGAAAAGACTTGCATGAGGCACTGTCATGGGCTCTAGATCTTCAACTAGACTCATGCAAGATGTTGCCCTGGGCAGGCCCTCAGCTGGATTCTTGGGGTCTTTAGTGTGTGGACAGATTTCCTGTGCTTTTTGTGTCTGACTCTTTGGGTGATTATTATAAAACAATTCTAGAATTATGTGTCCTGTATTAAATTGTTTTCCTTGTAAGCCCTGAGTACCATAGGTGCCAAAGCCAGCGTCATGAAGTGTACGAGTGTTATCATCACAGCAGTGACCCAGCAGGTTCCTATTTTCTGTAACACCCGAAAAGAGAGCACAGGATCCCTGATTGCAGAACACAGATTACTGCAGTGTTCCACGTAGCAGAAGCACCGCCAAGTTGGAAAGCATTTCCTCCTCTAACAGGTACATGTTTACATTAGTCTTTTCCATATTCTGGGACAAAGAGGGGCTAATACAAAACAAAGTAATGCTCTCTAGTTTTTGACATAAGAAGCCTGAGTCTTGCTCTTTTGTGATACTTGTAGGCCAAAGGTCAAGTTCTCATGGTCTTCTCACTTGTCCCAGTCTCCATCTCTGCAGGGAATGATCTCACCTGTTGACTAACCACCCAGAACCACTCTGTGGGAGTCCTCCAAAGAGAGGCGCATGAGGGCTGGAATCCATATCTCTACAACGGGCTAGACTCAAAATGGATACTCCTGAAAAGTCATGTCTATTTTAGAGTATATGACAGCAAAAATATCTCTCCTATGTGGTGTTGCTCAGTGGGGAGTGCTTGCTCCACATATGTGAGACCCTGCTGGGTTCCATCCCCATTACTATGAGAAAAAAAAAAAAGAGTTCTAAAAAGGTCAAGAAGTAAGATGTAAAATTTAGGGGTAAAAAGTCACTCTTCTGATTCAGCCTGACCACAGAAAAAGCATGGGCTGACAGTAATTTCCAGGAGCTTAGTGGGCCTGGGACCTACACAGAGGATCAGCCTTTTGTGCTGTTGGGAGCTGAAGGAAAACTGTTCCTATTCCCGGCTCCTAGGACAGTAGCTGGCCTACAGTAGGCACTACTGAATTCTGAGCAAATAGTTTTCTGTCTTGCTTTTTATGTTTTCCCTTTAATTATTCAATCAGCCTTTGGCCCAGTGGATGGCCCATCCATTTTTATTCCTGTAATATCCTTACCAGGGTGGTAACTTTTGACCAACTCTGTACTCACTCTTTCAATCACATGTTAGTCTTACGTCTTCGGCTGCTTACCAGGCACTTGGATGAGTATATTTTTCTGTTGCCTCAAACTTGACATACTAAAGGAACCCCTTCTTCTCCACACCAGGTAGATTTCCATTGATGTCGAATCTCCATAATGGTTCTCTCATTGCAAAATTTTGAAAATGAGTCTTGGAATCCAATCAGTCACCACATCCCTGGAGTTACTTATTATCCATTCTTTCTCTGATGTGTTCTTATCACTGTCCTAGCTATTTGTCTCATTTCTTCCTCTCACAGTTCTTGCCATAGTTTTTTCTCTGGTCTTTTTTAGCTACATCAGTGCTGAATTTATCTTTTGGGGGGTTTATGTCAGAATACTGATCTGCTCAGATCCATCAATGCCACTGTTCTACAATATGCATTGGCTTTTTCCAATGGCTTTCAAGATTCCCCCAAAATATTTCTACAAATTATAGACACTTCCAGAGAATGATAGACACCACCAGGAATGTGTTCAGACACATGTCTACTAGCTCTTGCTCTAGGCGTTATCTTGCTCTGATCCTGGCAGAAGTTGAGGACTAAGAGATTGGCCTTGAGTCTAGACTCGGTACTCAGTAGATCTCTTGTCTGCACAAGGGACAGGATTCTCATGGCAGGGGCCTTGACCTGTGGTGTTTCTAGTGTTGTCTTGGGGAGATGGAGTACAGTGTGCATTGTCGTACTGTCAAGTGGACAATCCAGTTTTTCAAGGAACACTTTCCTAACAGTTAGCACTTGCAGAAAGCAGGCTGCAGGTTGCTTTGGGAAGGGCCAGGTTTGTCATAACTGGATATACTGAAAAATAAATGTATCCAGGGTTACACTGAGTAGACAAGCAGACTTCTAAGATCCTCTCAGCACAGATTCTCTAACCCTGTAATCCTGTCTTTTATACCAAATTTGCACTTACCATTATGTTGATTTGTATTCATGGAGTTTTACACCACACCCTATTCCCTGGAACCTGTGAATATATTACCCTGCTTGAGAAGAGAGACTAAGTTTGGAATCCTGAGATAAGGGATTATCCTAGATTATCTGAAATAATTGCAGGAACTTCTACAAGAGGGAAGAAAGAGGGTCAGAGGCAGAAGTAGGGTGTGTGCCAACAAAATCTGAGGGTGAAGTGACGCCCTTTGGAGAGGGAGCAAGGGACCATGAACCAAGGGATGCAGGTGGTTTCTCTGCTGGATAATGGAAGGATTCTCCTTTGGAGTCTCCAGAGGAAAAGGCGGCTTAAAAACCACCTGAATTCTATTGTATAAGAACCTTTTCAGACTTGTGACCATCAGGACTGAGAGCTAAAATATTTGTATGGTCTAAGCTATATGTAATTTGTTTCAGCAGTTGTAGGAAGTAGTAGAAGCCCTGAGTTTCCTTCTAGGTCCTTTATTTTATGTCTTTAAATATTATAGAATAAAAAACCCAGGAGGGAGAGACTACTTCTTAAGAGTTAATCCTCCATTACTGAGCACACACTTACAGGAACTTGATGATTACTGGTGATTTTCAAGGCATCTGGGGGAAGCAGAGTAACCACAGTGATACCATGACTTAGCTGGGGCCTAGAAGCAATGCGAGCAGTGGGGGGCTTTTCCCATTGCTGGCCACACCCTGCACCTTTTACTTCTGTGTCGCCAGGTCCTCATGCAGAGATTCCTTTCTGTTTTTTTTTTTTTCCTCTAGACTCAGTCTTGATGCTAACAGACAGATTCCTGAGGCTCGTGCTGCATGCAGTGATAAATTGTCCCAGCTATGTGTCTTGGCTCTGGCATTTATTCTGATGGCTGGGCTTTTGCCTTCCTGATAAAATAAAAAATACTTGGTCTTTGTATTTGATTCCCAGCACAGGACTCCTAAGACCCTTGGAATGGGTTGAGTAATGAAAGACTCTTGGCAGATTGGCAATTAGATACCTCAGGCTAGAGGGCTCAGACCTTGGCTAGGAGCTTGGAAATATCAGTCCCATTTTCAACCTCCTGGCAAGGGAGAGAGGCCAGAAATCATACCAGTCACCAGGGGCCACAGTCATGCCTGGGTAATGAAGCCGGTGTGGGAACTCCTATGAGACGGATGGAGTTTGGGAAAACTGCATAGAAACTCCTCCCTGATGGACAAGGTTTGGGAGGGTTCTGAGTGCGTAAACAGATCTGTGTGCTGGGACGTGGCACTCTCCAGGTCCATGGAGATATGAGCTCCGCAGCTGGCAGCCCTTCTGAGCCTCACTCCAGGTACCCCTCCATCTGGATGCCCACTTGTATCCTGTAATAGTAGGTACCACATTTCCTTAAGTTCCGTGGTTCATTCCAGCAAATTATCAAAACCAAAGGGGAAGTGGAGGCAACTCCCAACTTCATAGTCCAGTGAGACAGTACTACATGTGTGTAACCTAGGGACAGGGAAATCAAGACTTAGAGTCCTTAAACTCATGCATTTTGCACTAACTCTGGATAGTTAGGGTCAGAATTGATTGAATTGTAGTATATCTAATTGGTGTCAGAGAATTAGTTTGTGGGAGCAAGAATCCCACCAGCTTTTATCCCTACCTCTGGGCTCCAGCCTGAGCTCTGGTCTGCAGCACCACAATTTTACCTTAGTGTGGGTTTAGTGAACTTGCCTGGTGCCAGTCCCTGCATATGTAGGCTCCTCCTTTGTCCTGTCAAGCCTCCCAGGACCTGCAGTCTGAGTTCTGGCTGTCCACCCAGGGGCATCTGTAAGCCTAACTCCTGGTTGATCTCTAAGCATTGTCTACTGCCCAATTTCCCATTGTTGTCCTCTGTGCACACCCCTCGGATGCCTTTTGGAACTATGGGAAATACTTGGCACAGCTTGCTCTGTGGAACAGCTACTGCCATGCTGAGACAGGATGTCTAGGCTCCCAGACAGACCCTCTAGCACCAGTAGGAGAGGCCTCCCCTGAAGTCTGTTCCCTGGGGGTAAGGCTGTTCCTGGTTCTGGACTCTCATGCCACATTCCTCATCATCACAGCCAATGGGGACGTGCCCAGTTGGATTCTGAGAAATGATGTCAGCTGTAGAGTTGGCCAATGCAACATCTAATTAAAACAAGTAGTTTAGATCCCAGGCTTGGCATATGGTTACCCTTTGAGGGCCTGTACTGTGCTGGACTGTGTACTGTGTACTGTGTACTGTGAGGCTGTACTGTGAGGTGGATGTATAGGGAGAAAGAGACAGGAAGTTAGAACAACGATGAGAATCGGAGATTAAAGAAAGGAGCAATGTGCTCATTGAACGAAATATCACAGCCTTAATTTCTGCTACTTTCCATGGAAAATGTTTTTCTAGACACTCAACTGATTGATGGGCTGTCATTCAAACAGGAGTACTATCTGCACATCCCAAAGTGCCCTCAAAAAGCAAGATTGGAGTAACATACAGAACCCAGTGCCACTTGCAGCGCACAGAATGGAGTGATGGAGGACCATGGGGCTGAGGTTCCAACACCCCCAAGCTTGTCTTTCAGCTCAGCCCTTCTGGGCTGAGCAACCCTGGGCAAACCACTAACATGAGTAGAGTGAGTATCCAAAGCCTCAACTTCCTAATTTCCAAAATCCCCATTTGGAAACCCATGGAGGACCACTTGGATGACCCTCCTTGAGGGAAGAGCAATTATCTCCATAAACGTGGTCCTGACTCCATGTATTGACATGTACAGGGCTGGCTAGGACTTTTTCTTTTCCCCTCAATTTGCTTTAAGCAATGTAAATGTGTCTAGTGGAAGTGCTGATGTGTAGTCTTTGAAGCAAAGTGGCAGGTCACTGTTACCCCACTCCCTAGGTCCCAAAAAACATGTGTAAGCCAGGAGGGATGGCGAGGCATGCTTCATGCTGCCGTTAGCTTCAAGGTAAGTGGCTATGACTTCCCAGGGCATAGAGATTACACAACAGAGCTGAAGCACAGACCCCAAATCATTAGATACCACATCAAACTGCGTTATACATATTACTCTTTGTGTACACCCTTCCCTCTGCATATGCAGAGGTGATTTCAGCCTCCTATCTAGCCCAGCTCGTAGCAATGAAGTGCTTCCCACCACTCTCACAGCTACTCACCTTTAACCCCTCTTCTCTTCATGAATAAATAAAACCAGGGTTTGGCCCTGGGTCAAAGCCTTTGTTCTGCTTAACCATCACCCAAGCTGGACTTAGGTCCCCCCTTGGCTCCCCATAACTATAACTATGCCTTAGTGACTGTATTCTCATTATGAATTGCATTGGAAGTGGGAAATTGGAATTAGCTTGCTAGGATTCCAGTAACTTTTCTATGCCATTGAAAATATAAATTTTTCTATGCCACTAAAAATATAAGCTTCACAACAAGGCCAGGAAGGGTTCTCTGTAGAAACCCCCCACCATTGCCAATTTCAAAGTACCTGGCACAAAGCAGATGCCCAATGAATGATGATTCAGTGTCCCTCCTTCCTTGTCACCTTTCTCTGTCATAGCACCAGGGCAGAATGGTCTTGGCATTCTTCTTTTCCTGGTGTAGCAGATTTCTGCAAGCCATCCCATGTCCAAGGATTCCCAAGGTCAGTCTGTGTATGACTGTCCCCAATTAGCTTAATCAGCTGAATCTATGTCTCCTACAGAGGCAGAGGCTATGAATCTGCCCATCAGTGTGGCCAGCAATCTTTAGGTCCTCAGGAATCTCCAACATCACTTGCGTTGTTGTAGGAATTTCTTGGAAACCACAATTCAGGCAGTGCCTCCCTCCTACCATCTGCCTGCCTGAACCTCGGGAGCCACTGTGGAAATTAAGGGGTCTTTCCAGAAAGAATCAGTATTCCAAGGGCGGGCTGTGTGGTAGCCTTTTGATTCATGTCCATATTAACATCCAAAAACTACTTACTGGGCTTCCGCTGAATGGTGCCCACTGTGTTAAGGACCAGAGGGAAGACAGCCAGCAAACCCACATCCCTCTCTGCTCGGAGAGGGAAGCACAGAGAACAGAAAATCATCCACGGGTTAAAATCTAGAGTCAAGCAAAGCATTCCTGATACAGAATGAAAACCAGAATGTTATATGTGAATTGCCTTTTATTTTGCTACTGGCTAACGGAGCATATGTTTTTTAAAATTCATTCTCCTAGAACATGACATGTGGTAAAAAGACAATTAGTAAATTGAATTCAAGGCAAGTGAACAGCTGTCTATGGGGAGAATCCGTGTGACTCCAGCCAGGAGAGATGTGCCAAGTGGATGCGCCGTGAGTAGCGGAGTGGCCGCCAGGTGTAGGGGTCTCCAGCTAGGCGTTTCTTTTCCGTGTGGAGCTGGGAACCTCAGCCTTTTGCTATGAAGAGAAGGAAGGTGATGTCCCTATTGTGTGCACTCTTTAGTTGAGGCCTTGCCTAATGACTGCACTGCAATCCTGGGACACAGTTTACATGAAGCCTCATCGTTCTCTGCCAGTGACCTGACCCGGTGCTCCAGTCCAGTTAGCCCGCCCTGCTTTAACTCTCTTTCTGTAAAAGCAGTGCATCAACTGAGGACTCAGGTATCTGGAAACAGAGGACCCAGGCCTGGGTCCACCGTGGGTCACTGAGAGAAGTTCAGTTCTCAGAACCTCGGTTTGCCCACCTTCCCTGGAGCTTGGTGTCCTTGAACTCAGTAACAGGACTTTTCCTCTTCTAGAACAACCTCGCCCGGTGTGCTTGCTGGGTGGGAGAACTCAGTGCCAAGGTTTGATTTCACCTCAGTGCCGTGAGGCCGAGGCTCAGCACCTGCATGGACATGACAGGGGTTGTCAGAGTCACAGCCTGGCCTCCGTGGAGACTGGTTTGTCATTAGGTCTGGTCTTTCCTCAAGGCGGAAATGACCTCGGGGAAATGTGCAGTCAGCCCTCCCAAGGCTCGGGTGGGCTGGGCACTGAGTCAGAGGGTGTCTCGGCACTGTTCTCTCCTGTGGGTGTCAGCTAACTCCACCCCCGGGCCTGGGCAGGTGAGCATCTCCAGGGGGTTTCTCTGCCAAAGCTCTGAGCTGGATTTCTCCCCCAACCCTGGGGGCTGAACGCAGGGCTTTCTTGGTGAGCTCTACCTCCACCTTAACAAAAAAATTATTTTTATTTTGAGACAGGGTCTTCTTGAGTCGCCTGCCTGGGGTCAAACTTGTGATCCTCCTTCTGTAGTCTGTGGGGTGACAGGTGTATGCCACCGTGCACGGTCAAAGACCAAGTCAGGGTTGGAACTGGTTTCACCACTGGGAGTCTGTGTTGCTTGAATGAGTTGCTGTGTCTCTTTATACTTCTTTTCTTCGTTTCTTTATACACTAGCTGGGGAGAATATTCCTGACTTACTTTTATCACTTCTGTGGCAGGACAGCATTGAGAATCCAAAGGAAGTAAGGTAGTGTGCTTTCATTGTCACTCAACAATGCCATCAGCTTGTAGGGTGTGTCTGTTTTCCTTGCTACTGCACAGATCCTTGTCAGTGCGATGCATTGTGCAAGAAAAGAATCAGAGAATTAAAAATGTTGATGGCAATGGTGAAATTCCACACTGGCTTGAGATTCTTTTTTCTGCTCCCTCAATTTTGTTGGTTTATTTGATCCTGATGGCAGAGAATCCTGTTGTACTTTCTGTTGCTATAACTGAATACCAGTACTTCATACAGAGTGAAAGCTTGTTTAGCTTATGGTTCTGCAGGCTGAGAGGGCCAAGAGAATCACAGCAGTATCGCATCTGTTTGGCATCTGTTGAGAACCTCCTTGGGTCATCATAATGTGGCAGAAGGCATCACATAGTGAGACAGAGCAAATGTGCCTAACAAAGTACAGTTTCCTACCAAAACCACTCCTGTGATAATGCCCTAATCTGTGCATGAGGAGACAACTCAGTCACCTCCTAAAAGTCTCCCCACCAAATATCATGAACATGGGAAACTGAGGGCTACGTTTCCGACACATGAAATTCTGAGGACATATTCAAAGAATACCAAGAGGCATGGTAGAACCACAGGACATCTAAAGTGAAAATGTGTCATTTTTTATTTGTGCATTCATTGGTTCATTCATGTTTCCACCCAACAAAGAATGACTGAACATCAGTCATACACAGTAATGGATCGGGTGTGGTCCTCCTCTTGTGATTCCTGCTGGGTGGTTAGGGGAACAGTGCTGTATCTCAAACCGCTAATACAAAGTGGAAACTGACAGGCGCTGCTGGCACTAGAGAGACATAGTCACATGCAGCGGTGGTGCTGAGGAGAGAGAGTCTCAGCAAGGGCAAGTGGGGGAGAAAGGAGCCCGCAGACGTGGGGTGGGGGTGGGAGGACATTTGTACCGGATGGAGAATGGACCTGAGCCAAGGGAAGGGCTTCTCTTCTCCATTCTCAAATGCCTCCCCGTCCTCTTGTGATTTGAAATCCCTGTACTTTAATGTGGGTTATGCTCTAGTATAGAGCCTGTTTTTTTTCTCTTCCTATGTGACTTAAATTTTTTCCTTGGATCAGCCCGACATTTCTGAAACTCACCAACTGTTTCATGCAGGTCTGAGTGTGAGAGACTCCAGGTCCCTGCTCACAACACCTTGGTTCCATAACGTGCATTAAGTCCCCTGGAAATTCTCCTTCTGGTGTGGGAGGTTCACAGCCTTCTGGTGATCCAGCTTTGGGAGGTCCAGTCACCCCACCTCAATGACCAGGTTCCCCTGTATTGTCATAACAGCCAAGGAAAGGGCAGTTCCATGTACCAGTGAGATTGAGGGGCACTGCCCATGGGCAGCTGGCATGGAGTGGAAATTACATTCAGGAGATCAAGAAGTCATCATGCCAGAGAGTGGGAGAGCTGCCCATCTTGTCTGTGACTCTTGTTGAGCTCTTGTCTGTTGAGCCTCTGTTGAACTCTTGTCTGTGACTCAAATTGGAGTGGAAAACTGAGCGGGGCGACATAGCTTTCTAGAGGCACTGCTCTGCAGGACAGTGGGTACCTCAGATCACTTCTGCTACCCTCACCCTGCGGGAAGTCCTGAGCTAGTAGGGGTGCAGAGCCAGCCCTCGATTCTTGCTGGGATATGTGTTGACTGACAACTTTTAGACCTTCAGATTTTATGGGTTGATAAATTCTTAAAAATTGGGACTCATTAAGTTTTTTGTGTAGCCAAATTAAGGACATTGGAATAATAAGACCTTGACAACTCCAAACAGGTTGTCATCATTTAAAGCATAGTATTTGTATCCTAATTATCAGGAGGGCACAGTCTCCAGATAAAGGACGGACTTCCCTAGAAAGCTCAGCCATGCCTCTCCAACTGGGCTCTTGCTCTTCGGTATCCGAGCAGCCCAAGCCATGGGACTGGCCTTTGGGGATCCTGTGTGTTTAACAAGAATGACTTCATTGGTCTATTTGGGAGAGGTCCTGTAGGGATTGAGGAATTCAGTGGGGGCCTGGAAGATTTTGGAAGCAGCCTAGGTCATTAGTTCCTACGAGGTGTATTTTATGCTGGCGTCATTTTTCCTGGCATTTGTTGAGGTGATGGTGTGGGCAAGTTCACTTGTATTCTGAGTCATTTGTGGGAAGAGAAATTTAGTTCTCTGGGAGCCCTATGTTGTATTAGTGTTAAATCATGGGTCTGCTTTAATGATTTATATGCACGGCACAGAGAGGTCGCAGAATTGCATTCTCCATTGTTTTTCCCAGTCCCTGCCCTACTCTCCAGCTCTGTGGTCCTGTGCCTCAGGGAATGCTCTCAAGGCCCGCATCTTCAGCTCACTCATCTGGATATACACTGTCCTACTCCTCCGGGACTGGACTTTTCAGTGAGTGCAAAGACTTCTTAAGGATGCTTGACTTAGTATTGTGTCTTATTTTGCATTATTAACTGGCTGAATCACCTTTACCTTTTAAACTCAGTGATTAGTTTCCTCTCAAATTTTCTGAAGCCCTTTTGGTTTGTAAATTGTGATCTTCTGATTTAGTTTTCTCAAGTTCATAAACTAACTGTGGACTGGTCTTTACTCATTAAACAAAGCTCTTATTTGAAAGCTTGCTCTCTACCTTGGTGTGCTGAGACCTCGTATGCTGGCCATGGGTGATTTAGGACAGTGTCCCCATGTACATAATGTTTCAGCATTTGTGGTGCTTAGGGGTAATTGACAATATGGGATGGAAACAATAAATCAGATAATGAAGCCCAGTCCTTTATGGTCAGTGTGCCAGGGGAGAAGACCGGAAATTGGTGACTGCAATTAACTGTGAGGTTTTCAGATCATAAAGCCAAAGAAAGCCTTCATTATTAACACAGTTCGAGTGGCTGTTTACCATGGATAGCCCTGATGGGTAAAGAGACGGGGGGAAAAATTGTTCTCTGCTTCGAAAAAGTCACTGCTATTTATTTCAAAGGCATGACTTATTATGACGAAGTGAGTGAATTTGAGCTCTAATGTACATAACAGGCTGACTGATTCAGGAGACCTTAGTTGCTCGATATGTTACATATGTCAGCATTAGTGTAATTAGGATTTATTTTCTTGAAATGCAAATCTGGGCCAGGATAGTTTAGGAACACAGCACAATTACAACTCGGCAATTACAACACAGCGTGTCTGGACTGCTGCACTGCTCAGGCATGGGAACGGGTTTCATGAGCGATATATCTTAACCTCCCCTGTCTCCCATGCACGCACCACGTTAGCTCGCAACTAGGCACTGTCTCTTCCTAGTAATTCTGTCTAATGAGAGAGTGATGATCAATCAGGCTTCAGAGGTTTGCAGGGATCAGGGAAGCTCAGTAGCGTGGGAGGACAGTGCGCCCTCTGGTGTTCGAAACTTCAGCGCTGGGAGCTCCAAATCTGAAACGGTGAGGCGGGGTAAGAGGGCCCGCTCTCTAGAGCCCGCTGGATTCTTGGTTGGCTCAGCCACTGATGTACTGGTTACCTTGACCTTTCAGAGCACCAGTTCTGTTGACTCTAAAATAGGGAGGAAGTTCTTGCCTCACGAAGATGTTCTGCAGAGATTTGATCCCCACCCGGGAAGAGTCCCGTAACTTCAGGCTGCTCTCTTCGTGCTTTTGGAGAAGCAGAGTCTGCAGGAAGCGTCCAGCAGGGCAGCCTCAGGGGCCTCGCAGCATCGGGAGGGCAGTGCAGTGCGCACGGGTTAAAGAGCAAACCCCGTCGATGTGCAGTTAGTTAGCTCTGTGGCTGAGGAGACTGACTTCAGTGCCAGCGCTGAGCAGAATCGTCTGTACCTGTGAGTAAAACAAAAAATGACAACAACACAAACACTCTTTGGGTACATTTGCTTTTTTACATCTTGTTGTTGATGGGAGAGTATTTTCTTGCTCTGATATATGAATTTAAGGCATGGAATCCTTCATAAGCTGCTCACCACGCCCACCACCCCCTGCCACCTTCTCTTGCAATAAAAATATAAGCACAGCTCTTTATTTGGGAATTCAGGTGTGTAGTCTTGTTTGTTCCACTTGTAACATGGGGCAATTTGGTTACAGCTTGTTGAGCACTTAGTGTAAGCTGGCAGTAGGAACTTTTGGCTTCATTATTTTCATCTTTTGGTTCATTCATATCTTATACTTTGCTCTTTTCTCCAAGAAATCAGTAAAACTTTGTTTTAAAATCCAATTCATGGTGAGTATTACTGGTAGGCAAGCCATGCAAAATGAAACAAAACGAAATAATCATCTTGACAAAGCTGTGGCTAAAGAACTGCAGCTTGGCGGTTACATGGCGAACTGTGAAAACTGCTCTTTTCTTCCTTTCTGTCCCCACGTGCCAAGCACTGCGCCTTGGCCTTGCTGTTTCTTCTCTCGGGGCTTGCTTTGCTTACCCCTTCATCCCCCATGGTCTCTGCTCGACTGTCCCTCTTCACAGGGAACTCAGGCCATTGCACTCAGTCTCCACTCTTACCTTGCTTTCTTTTGTCACAAAGTCCTACTCCCTAAGGTGGTGACTGTGTATATCTTACTTCTTCCGACCCCAGAACATGAGCTCCAAAGGGTTTGCGGCTCCAGCCTCTCTGCAGTATCTCAAAGCGATCTGGTTAAGCAAAAGGCACAGCTAGCACTGGTTGAATAGGGTGTAGAATGTGTGTTAGCTTTCTGTCACTGTGATAAAGGTTTATTTTCTCATGATTTCAGTCCATGTTGCTTGGCTCTGGTACTGTGGGCTGATGGTAGCAGTGTACACCATGGCCTGGAAGTCAGAGAGAGACTGAAAGAATGAGGGACCCAACTTCAACATCCTTCTATGAGGCCACACCTCCTACAGGTTCCACCTCTTCCCAAGGATGTCACAGGTTGGGGACCAAGGCTTCAACCCATGATCTTTGAGGGACATCTATGATCTGAACTACAGAATGTTTTTATTCATTAACCTGAAGCAACATTTTCCTCAGTCAGTCTAACTCTAGGAGAAAAGGGGCAAATATCTGGCATTACCAGAAGCTGTGCTTAGCAGGTGTGGCTGCCTTGGAGCGGTACACAGACGGCTCTGGTTTGCTTCCTTCTGGGTGCATGACACCACCCACCTTCCCTTTCCTCCCAAAGATAGGTGAGGCCAAATGATGTGACTTGGGGATCAGCGTCACTTCCAGGGGAAGCCCTGTCGAGTGAGTGTGTGATTTCACAGGCTCTTTTCTCCCTTTCATGTCAATAATGGTGTCCTACACAATCGTGACCATGTCAGCCACTGTCCTTGAGGGGAAATGGCATGGCCTTCTGCTCTCCCACCAGCCTAAGCTAGACATGGAGCAGGGGGCAGAACCATAGTTTTGTGTTTTTTCAACCATTTGTTTGTGACACGGTGAAGACCCACCTCACACAAGTTAGGCACACTCTTGTTCAGCCTTCACATGATCTGTGAGTGGTAGCGATTATGATTCCCACTTGCACTATGGAAACTGGTGTCATAGTGTAATCACGATCTGCCTGAAGTCACAAAGCTGCTAAGTAGTGGAACTGAAAATGGGAACCTAGTTCTGGATGATTTGGCAACTTGTTCTCTTAAACATAAGTGTTTTAACCACTCTTACTAAATCTGTGACAGTCCAAACATGCAAAGATACACTCATAGGAGAGACAGTGGGCTTATTTGGGACCAGAGACCACTAAGTCCTTTCAAAATCACTCAAACAGGCAGCAGTATAGAGGGAAGATCAACAGAACTGCATGTGCTGGGTTTTCTCTGACTGTCAGCATGTACAATAAATTAACTATTTAAACCCCTTTGAAGGTAATTTGGGTTTGATGACTTTGAAAGGAGAGTTGAAAAAACTCTCACTTGGCTAGGATTTTAGTTCCTTCATCTGTCTCCATGTAGGAGTTTTGAAAACCCCAGTGAATTTTCCTAAAAGCAAAACAGACACATTTTTAAGCAGACTGACAAGCCTGTTTTAGGAGGCCTAGCATATTCTCTCCCCACATGTGAGCTTAGAGGAAGTCAGACCATCTGAGGGGCACAGGAGGGCATGGACCTGCCCAGCAGCGAGGACCTCAGCCGCAGGGCATGGAGCTTCAGAGCCTGTGGCGGTGCCCTCCTGCCCTGCACACTAAACCCAGCACAGGGCCAGTGGGTGACTGGGGGCAGCACTCCTGTGTCTATGTTCTCATAGCTGACACCCCTTTTTATTTAATTGGGCAAAAGGTTATGCCTGTGGTCAGATTGGTTTCCACAGTGGTTTTTATATTTTCACTTAGAGCAGTCATGGTTTGAATTCAATCTTCAGGTTAAGGGAGAGGGGCCTCTTAGCATTTCCTCCATAGATGGTGTGTCTGGGAAAGCAGAGGTTTGTCTAGACATGAAGAAAACAATTTGTATAAATTTGTAATAGTTCAGTCACTGTATTTGCAGGGAAAAATGTACTATGCAGCACTGAGCTTATTTTGGGATATTAGCTATAAAGCGTGTATGAATGTAAACATATGTATTTCTTTGTGAAGCCATGTGAGTGAATACATTTAAGTGCGCTGTTTAATTTACTTACATTTTGTGTATCAGAACAGAATAGCATAGGGATAGGCAACTTCTCCCAGATCAGGGTGGGAATGGAGCCCTTGGACAACACAGCTCTGTCTCAGTGTCCTGAGGTGCCATTTGTAAGCACAGAGATTCCCACAAACTGAGTTTGTAGTTTTATTTCTCTTAGATTAAAACCCATAAAACACAGGTTAGTCTTTCTTCTACAGAGACTTCTGTATTGTGAGCCTGTCCTTCTTTATTGTAATTCTGATCTAGATTTGGATTCATAAGGGAATGGGTTTGAAAACAGGCAAAAAGCTGCAGTTTTGCCCACATTCTTTGAGCATGGTAGAAAAAGTCGGGCTCATTCTGCTAACAGATCTTATTCTAAAGAAATGAGGCAAAGGAGACCATTATCACAATGATGTGGGCATTGATGAAAAGCTGAGAGGAGAGAAAATCAATAAGCCCTCACATGTGGCTCCCTGATCACTATTCTCTGTGGTCAGGATCAAGGTGGCTTCAGTGTGTGTGTGTGTGTGTGTGTGTGTGTGTGTGTGTGTGTGTGAATACAGTCATTAGTGCTGCAGGAGGGGGGTTGAAATAGATCAGAGTTAATGGCAAAGAGATTGGCATATTTCTTGCCAAACTATGTGCGACCAAGTCCTGCTGAGCAGGTGAACCCTGCTAATGGGAGGTAGTGGCTTTGCTCTGCAGGTGGAAGGGACTGAGTGGGACCTTTAAGAGGTGGTTTGTTCATCAGGGAGAAGCTCTCATCAGTGGAATTAATGCTTTTATAAAAGGGCACAAGAGAACTCACTCCCCATTTTGCACAAGCCTGCCTTCTAGGAAGTGGCCTTCACCAGGCAACAGGTAAGCCCGGGCATTGATGGTGGAGTTCTTGCCCTCCAGAACTGTAGTACATTTCTCATGTTTTTAAGCCACCCAGTTTATTGCATTTGACTACTGTTCCCAGAATGGACTGGGACTGGTGGGTTCTAATTCGTTGACTGTGTCCTTCTAAAAAAGAGAGAAGGAGACCCTGAGGTCTGGAGGCCGAGGCTGTCATAGTGCTGTTCAGAGCTGAAGGACAACAAGCATGGCTGGCAATGCCAGACAGTGGCAGAGGGCAAGAAAGATTCCTCCCTGCAACTTCAGGGGGAGCACGGTCTGGCTATACTTTCACATCAGACTTCCGGCCTCCAGAAGTACAAGGGTAAATTTCTGTTGCTTCAAACTACTCCGGGTGTGAATTTGGTGTGGCAGCTTTGGGAAGCAGTGTGCTTCCACTCAGCCGAGGCTCAGCCTCGGGGCCATGGGAAAGGAGGGGAAGGTGGGGTGACGAGTGGTGAGAGGGCTGCAGAGGGGCTGGGAAGCGAGGGGATGCAGGCCAGGCAGCTGTGGGCAGACGTCAGGTGCTTTGCCACAGAGAGTGCTGGGAGGGGTGGCTGAGTCTCAGGCAGTGGGAGCACAGGAGGGCTATATGGTTGGTTGCAGGAGCAGCTGGTATTTAAGTGCTCAGGTAGGGTCTGATTTTGCAGCTCCCAACCCTGTTATTTTTGTGACACTGTACTTTACAAAGGTGGCCATGACAGTAGCACCTGTTTTCCTTGCCCTTGGGAACCCTGCTTTTCCACCATCATGTGGCGGTGTCTAATTCCCTACCTCCTGACTCAGGGCAGGCTATGATGTTCTCAGACATGGTCCTTGGACAATGTCAATGTTAAATAATGAGAAGCTATGCTGCTTCCATCATGTGTGATCCGGAGCCCAGAACCACTGCAAATCTTTCCAGTTATCCTGGAGGTGTCATGTGTTCTAACTAAAAGTAGCCCACGTGGAGACACCTGGGGAGAAGCCCACATCTACATGAGAGGGACTGGATCACTTGCAGGCTGCTCCTGACCCCAGTCTCTCAGCTGGCACTGTTGAAGCTCTAACCCCAGCTCATTCTGAGTCAAAACACCTAATCATGCCGCTGGTGAGCTCCAGGCATGTACAGACTGGGCAGCCATAAAGCAGGTGTGTACTAAAAGATACTCAGCTTTGTGGTACCTTACTATGCATCAGTAATAACTGGACTGCTTTAAACCTTTGCCAGTGTGACTCCTCAGTGAAATTTTCATGACTTCCTGCCTAGAATTCCCCTTTCTCATGACCATTAGTTACCCAGGGTTGCATTTCACCCAGGATGGCATTTCTTGCCATTTGGAGCTCGGAGTTATTGGCTCCAGTCTCCACTTTCTTGGGTTCTCTCAGAAGACTCGAATTTCCCATGCCTTTCTCATGCAGAATCCATTGTGTACCACTCCTGCTTCCAGACCTGCAGACCCACACTGGCCTCAGCTATCTCAGCAGCAAAATTACAGATTTCACCTTTTTTCAGAGCAGGGTTTGTGCCCCAGTGGTGAAGATTTTTAATATAACAAGAAAGCATTCCTCCAGTTCATCGCAAACTGTTAAATGAAAAACCTGTTCATCTCAGCTAGGGGCTGTGACATATTCGTATTTGCATACCTATGGTTATGTGCTTCAAGGGGGAAAGGCTTTCATCAGATGGAAAGATAGATGGTAGGCAAATGAATGAATGGAGAGAAGCACTTAGGAAATGTGAAGTGGAGTGTGAGAAATGGTGGCACATGGGCCACTGTCCCCATTCTGTGTGCAGGGAAGGCCTCTCCAGTGGTCCCAGTTCTCTTCCCAGAGGCTGCAGAGGCTGCCTCACTGTCTATTTTTTTTAAAACCTAAAATTATATTACTTATATTTGCACTTGAGAAGACTAAAAGGACAAAACCTTTTTTTTTTTTGCTACTTCTATTTATTAAAAAATGTTCCTAAAATAGAAGCTTGATTTCTATCTATAGTTGCTTTGCCTATTACTTCTTTTGCAACAGGTTTAGGAAATGTTCATTAAACTTGCATTATGTTCCTGTGCTTTTCACGTCCATAGATTTCAAGTCAAATGTGGTACCTCAGTTCGTGAACTTAACTCGTTCCGTGAGTGTGGGGAGGACGGCTGCGTTCATGTTTACATGGAGCAGATGGCTTCGGTAATGTTAGTCCCCCAATGCAGAATTCACCAAAGGAAGCAAAATTTTACCAAATGCTTCTGTTTATAAACACAACTGTTCATCAGTAGAAATGTTCACAAGCAGAGGCATTACTGCGTATATCTTGATTTATAGCCTTTGGAGTTGGTTGGACTGTGGTGGAGCTTGTACCTAAAGAGTCCATCCCAGAAGGGGAACAAATGATAGAGCCAAGTGTGGGGGTGCATATGTCAATATGCTGGCATTGCCTGTAACCATCACTCACCAGGATGCCAGGACCAGTGAAGAAAGGAGATTACACCTGCCTGCGTATTTGCACCAATTGCTTGAATCTGTTCATAGGCTGTAAAAAGTCAATCCAAGAGAAACCTGAAGGCCACCTCAGAGGGATCCATCCGTGTGAGTTCTGGTCTTTATCTGCAGCTACATTTGAGCTCCTTGTTGAAAGCAGGAAAGCATTTCTGAAAAATCATCCTACCAGTCTCCACTTTGAGGCTTTCCTTTCATTGGAAGTGAGTTTTTTCCTTCTGTACCTTCTGTACCTTCTGTATTTTGATCACCATAGTACTATGCTTGGATTCTGTGGAAAGACAGGAGAAGTTACCAGGTGAAGAAAAATATACTTTGTTGTTCACAGATGAGGTACCAGGAAGACTCAGATCCCTCATGTAACTCGTCTCGTTCAATCTCATCTCCCCGACCACAAAAAGGCCACTGCTGTGAGTCACCAGCCACACACTCACAGAGGTGTCATCTGCTCCACAATGCAGAGATTCAAATCCGTTCTGATGGTCTGACCCCAAGATCTTGCTTTGTCTACTGAACAAATCTATAGTCTTTTATCCAAAGGGTTAGAAGCAGATGTGTTTTGAAATTCAGTAAGGTACGGAATGGGGGTGCGAGGCATCTTCTGACTGTTACCTAATACTCTCAGTGCGCCTGAAGCAGACCCGGTAATCGAACCCATTAATATTTTAACAGTGAAATATAGCAACGTTCAAACAAAATGGGGTATGCTAAAAAATATAGAAATCTCAGTTTTTGGTTGTCAAATGATTTTGCATTTATTAGAGATCTGTATTTTTTTACTTTCAGAGTTTTTGGATTTGTTAATTTTGGATAAGGAACTGTGAGCCTGTACCAAACTAGCTTCAGGTACCAAGCTTGCCTACATTTGTTCTCTGTCTCAGGAAACTGTATCATGGAGTCAGCTAGAGCTAAAACAGCAAAACACTGAAGCTGTTTGTTGCTGACCAGCTTATAAACAGTTGGGATTTGCTTTAAGGAGCAGTTGGAAGCAGGGTCACTGATATTCTAATTAGCTCCCTATCACCTTGGAGTCACTATCCCATCCCCCTAGGGGAAAGGTCACAGCTCCAAGAATGCCAGCTTCCTACGTGACTTGCTTTCCCATTTGTCCCTAATGTAATCAATTTTACCTGAACTATTGATCTTATTGGCTAAGTATGGTTATGTCCCACCTTATGCCCATCTGCCTTGTGAGTTCCCAGTCTTTCATCACCTTGAACTCATGGTTTTACTCTATAAAAGTCCCTAAAATAGACAGAGTCCTGGGCAATCCGCTTGGGACCCCTTCTGTCTCTCTTCAGACAGAAGCTTTCTTTCTCTCAATAAATATATTCTGCTCTTAACCTCTATTGTTCCTAAAATTCATTGTTCCATTTTAGAGAACACAAACTTGCACCGGACATAGTAGGTTGGGAGTTTCATTTTCCTCTATCAATAGTTCCTCACAAACAAGTAGGTTCAGAGAAGCTCAAAGACCAGGGCTAGTCCTGTGGTCTTCACAGACAGTCTCATCTAGGGTCAACTGAGCTGTAACTCTAAACTGCAGCCCACAGAGTAGTTGTTTGGACCACCTATGAAATGGAGACTGCTTCTCTTCTCAGCCTTCCCTTTTACAGATTGTTCCTCTGAGGATTGATGGAGGCACACAGAGCCACTGGCATTTGTCATGAATAATTAGATTGACCCTTAGCAATAAAGGGCAGTTGAGATGAAATGTAATTTTTAAGAGAAGGGCCAGCTTCCCATTCTGGAATATCTGCAGTTTATTTGGATGGAGGGTTTTCCGCTGTTCTATTATACTAAGGTTCCTTGTTATGCCAGATAAGCTGATGGTTTCTTCCCTATCTGTATGATTCTAGGAGCTCCAGTGCTCTTTTGTGCCATTTGAGCTGTCTCTGACACCCTGTAGTCACAACTGGTTGGGTCAAGCTAGACCAATCTCCCATGTTCTAGTTATAAGATAAAAGAAAGCAGCAAGTCAGGTGGTTAAGGATGCTGGTTTCTAAGTCACAACCTTAGGTCCATAGCTCAGTAGTCTCCTTATGCCCTTACCCTGCCGTTCTGTAACGGAACAGAACCTAAGAAACTGATTCACCTGGAGGAGAGACGGGGTGGGGATTGGGACCTAGCACTGTATCCCAAGGTAATCTAAGCAGTCGAGAGGCCAGAGGCTTGTGGGAGAAGCTTGGCGGCTCCTGGAGCATCCTGTACTCATCCTTGGACATCTTGGCTGGAGAAACTGCCCTGAATTGTCTGTGAGCTGTGGCTTCAGGCCTGTGCTGCCCCCTGCTCCCTCTCACACTACTGTGAGACAACTTCCCCTGTGAGGAAGTTGAGCACAGAGCTGGGCTCAGCAACTTCTTCATACTACAGGACTCATGTTCCCCAAAATATAGTATGTTTGCTACTGTAGAACACATTTATTCTGTTGTCTCTGTACATTTGTTTTCACGTGTATTAGATGACTCTCTAATTCAAATGTTTTATATTAAAATGAACATTATATTTTAGTCAGAGTAGATTAGGCTATGCTGATAACAAATATTCTGCAGCGCACTAAAAGGATTAACTAAGCAGGTGTGGGCTGCAGTGGACTAAAAGGATTAACTAAGAAAGTTTTCACTCTTACCCAGCTCCTGGGAGATAAATTCTAATCCTTGGATTATCCTGCTATTAAGAATGTCTTTGTGTGCAAGATTTAGCTATTATAAAGTGTGTGCTGTCAACATGGGTAGGATGACTTTAACTCTTTTAGGAAGATACCTAGAAGCGGAACAGCTCGGCCAAATGGAACCTGTAGTTTTAGGTTTTTGAGGAATCTCTGTTCCGCTTTCCACAGTGGTTATACCAGGTTACACCCCACCAACAACGGAGAAGGGCTCCTCCTCCCTGCAGGTGTTAGGCCATTCAGGCAGTTTATGCCATCGGTGTGCTCTGTGGTGGGAGGTCTTGAGCCTCTGAAACCAGCCTGATCTTCGCAGACAGTGCAGTTGAGATCAGCCACAGGGTGATTAGCCGTGTGTGAAATTACCTCATAAGCCCCCGCACACCCAGGCTTGGGGGAGCTCCCTGGTTGACAGTGCACTGCACATTGTCACACATCATTGCTGTGAGACCTAAGTGCAGTCAGGAAGCACATGAGGATGCTCATATTCAATGGCCATTCCATAGATTATGTCACATAGTGGTGTCCAAGCCCCTTTAGTTTGTTTACATACACTATGCTCATGTGATAAGGGGTGGTCAGGCGAGGTGCTTCTCAGCATAGCCTTGTCTTTTTTGTGATTTTTTTTGGTACCAGGAATCGAACTCGTGACCTGGCGCTTGCCGGGCTGGTGCTTGTGCCGCTGAGCTAAATCCCCGGCCTAGCCTAGCCTTGTCTTTAAGTGGTGTGTGACTGCAGTGTCCACACGGCCTGGATTGGGAGGGCCATGACAATCCCGTGTCGGGTCTGACCCAGAGTCTGAGCCTTCTCCGTTGTTGCTTTTCCTTTCTATCTTTTTGCTGTAATAGACTAACACACACAGAGTGGCTTGGGGCCCTGACACAATGCCTGCAACTCAGTGTCACGACACAGTGGATGCACAGCCGGACTCTCTTCTGGCCAGTCCTCCTCTGAGCAGCCGGGAAATGGGACACTGGCATCTTGGAGTCTGTTGTTTCTAGTCACACAATGGCAGGGCCAGGAAGCAGGGAAGGAGCAGAGGCTGTGTGGGGAACCAGGCTTGAGAATTTTAAGTATCAGTGCTGCCCACATCCATTGGCCGTAATTCAGGCGCCAAACCAATGCAAGGGAGTTTGGGAAGGGTGTTCATCGTGTCTCACCAGTAAGAGGAAACAAAACTGGTAAACCCTGAGCCAGTGTAGCATACCGATCACATCCTTGATTTCACGGATATTAATGCTTAAGGCAAAGGCAAATTTACATACATGGAATCAAGTATGCTGATCTGAAGAAATCTATTACAAAACAAACAAGTGAATGTGGATATGAGCAGGGTATAATATGAGAGAAATCAGGAAAATGGCAGGGCGGTGAGTGAAGTTTGGGAAACACTGGGCCGGATAATGGCGACAGGGACATCTCAGCGGCCGCATGCTTCTGTCGTGATGGCACCAGCCCATCCACGCCTGTCTTCTGCAAGCGGTAGGTCTACTGGCTTATGATTTGAAGGATGGAGATTGTTTTGTTTTGTTTTGTAGTTTTTTAGCCAATCTGCCTCTTAAAGTCTAGGATGGGAAAAATTAACAACCAGGAATCTCTATTTTTAAAAGATATGCTATGCCAAAAACTTTAATAAACATTTAGTTTTCATCTAAAGTTTTCTCCATGGGCATGAGTACAATAAAACTTGTCCACATTTAAGTGCACTCCTCCTTTTAAGAAAGATTCATCTCCTGCTATAGAATATTTGCTTTAAAACTTTTGGTTGACCCCTGGAATATAATTTAAATGGCTTAGTGAACATATTCTTACAAAAAATATAGCAGGAAGTTTGGAAGTTCAGGAATAACTTTTGACAGACGACAAATCTTCTGAGGGCGATGAATTTGTCAAAAGCATATTTCTAGGTAAACTTCCACTGATCCTGTGAAACTAAGAGACAAAACTATATTGGCAGAGATTTTTGTTAGAAGATTAGCATTTTGCCTTGCCAACTGTTATTCTGCCTAGCAGTAGCTTTTAATAAAATAGAAAACTAATTTAAATACATCCAAGTTTTTAGAGGTCTCGGAAGAGTCCATTTATATAAAATTCTAGAATTTTGGAATCAAGGAGCCACTTGTTTTCATCCCTTTGTCAATGTTGTCCCCAAACCACCTGCGAGTTCTGAGTTCCAGCTGAACAGCCAGTGAGATCTCTGTCCCCATTAGCACTTCTCTGTTAATGTTTAGGTATCTGCTATGACATCTTTGGGAGTCAGTAAGTCATCATTAACCAAATGTAGTAGAGCTTTACATTTGATTTGTGATTTACTGTGTGATGTTAAAATAAAATAGCAGTCCTTAAAGTGTTCAGATTAATTTCTTGTTCTATGGGACAGTTTTTAATGACTATTGAGAAACTTGACTATTTTGAGAGGGTTTTTAGTTTACACTGCATCATCTTATCTTTAGAAATCTCAGAAAAAAGACTCCAAAAGTGCCCATAAACTATTAGGGTAGCAGTAAGATGCCCACAAATAACTTAGAAATAAGGTAGACTAATTAAATGGAAATAAATTATGCTAATTAAATAAAATGGGAGGAGTTGGCCCATGGGAGTCTAGAAATAGGATTGCTGAATTAAGTAGAAATAAATTAGATGCTTAAATAAAATTAAATGGGAAGTGTCAGCCCAAGGGTATAACTCCTTGACTTGTCATTAAGGCAGTGATATTAATTTGGTATAATAAAGAACTTTTATTACAGCATAAAACAGTGATGTTAAGGGAGGCAATGCCTGTCAATACCTGACCATCACTGCTGGGATGGGATTCTTCCTGAGGGGACAGTGAAGTCATAGGTGTCCTTGTAAACATCTCCTATGCAAAGCATTCCTCAGCACTCTCTATCCAAGTTACACATTCCCTACAAATCTTCTAGTTTCTAATCTGGTTTCCATGGACACTAGGAATAACAAAACCCTTTCTAGCTAAACACAGTGGAAATTAAAATTATTATGAACTCTTTGCCAGAGGGTTGTGCTGGGTGCCCTGCAGCCTGGGACAGAGTCCAGGATGCGACAGTTCAGGATGACCCCATGCTGTCACCTCTGGTCAAAGATATTGTTTGCTATGAGGATACCTCAAAGTTGGTTTCCTGTCATTGGCCCTTGA
The DNA here is from genome assembly GCA_004027455.1 of Hydrochoerus hydrochaeris. Taxonomy (NCBI): domain Eukaryota; kingdom Metazoa; phylum Chordata; class Mammalia; order Rodentia; family Hydrochaeridae; genus Hydrochoerus; species Hydrochoerus hydrochaeris. The sequence goes on along the minus strand of PVLA01003286.1, from coordinate 22,748 downwards.
TGCCTTAAAAACACTTTCAGTGCTATTCTCTTAATGAAATCAGATTCTGAGTAGTGCTAGCTCAAATCTCATGGGAGCATACCTCCTCAGAAAAATCTGGGTCGCATGGTTTCATTTTGACTTCCAGAGAACTTGGGAGAAGCCGTGCACGAGGGACAAAGTCTCCCAAAACAGAGAAGTCCACACGAAGGGAAGAGCCAGAGAGGGGCATTAGCCTCATAGTCCAGGGAATGCCACTTTCCCCACTGTAAATGGATAGGCTGACCAGGCTGTGTTACTCTCTGGGTTTAATTCTAGAGCATCTGACTTCCTCTGGAAGTTGTAGAGAAGCCAGCTTTCTAGATCACTGGCACCATGGGGCAAACTTGACTGTGATGAACTCATCCTTCTGATATTATCCTGATGAGGCTCTGTGATGTCAGCCAGCCAGCAGCCTGGGCCTGAGTGACACCCTCTTGTTAAATCAAGCCTGGAATTCAAAGACAGAACTGAGCTTTGTCTACGGATGCTTCTCTGATTAGCAGGAATCTCTGCTTTAGATATGCTCGGGGTGGGAGTTGAGCCCATCTTGGCTGGATCAGTGGCGAAGCCTGAGTTGGCCATACTCTGGTTTGGGCTTCCGAGGGTGATTGGACATTAAGCGAGAATGTGAATGACTTCCAGAGCCCAGGTCACATTTGGTTAGTGTAAATAACTGATATACCCAAGGTCATTACTGGTTCTTGGCCCCTGTTGTGAATTTTGGTATAAATGTACACTGCCCCGAAGGCTGGGGAGCTAAGGACTGAAGGACTGCTGTGAGAATGGGCAGGGACTGCCAAAGGGACAAGGGGCCTGTGAATAGTGGCACCTTCAGAGGCATTTCTTCTTCAGGATGTGCAAATCTCAAGTCCCCCCCCCCCCCAGTCGAACTGCTGTCAAGTGGGCGAGTGGGCACGTGGGTGAGTGTTGCAGAGGCGGGAGGCATGTGGGTTAGGCAATGTCGGCATGGAATTTAAAAACAATCACACCAAGGAAAGGTTGGTTTGCTTTTCATTATCACCATATGTGGGCAATTCTAAAATTGTCAGTGATAATAATACTTGTACCTAGAAATACCTTTCTAGTCCATATTCTTTCCAGTTTTTAGTATATGTGCTGCCGAAGCGAGCACTCTAGTCCCTATTCTAAAAAATTATTAGCATTACTGTTGAGACAGTAACAGACAGGTCAGCCTCGAGCCAGCACATTTTGTTTCTTTGTTCTTTGACGAAGACCGTGTTCCACGCAGAGGCTGGTTTGGAGAGTTCCCTGTGCGAGGCTGAGCTCGCTGCGCGCGGCCTCAGCTCTGCTTGGTTTGCGGGGAACCACTCACGGCCTGGACCTGCTCCCGTGCCCGGGCATCGCACTGGGCCCCCGCCTCCTCGCGGACTCCCACTTCTGTGTGCAAACCATTGATTTGGAATCAACAGTGCGATCCCAATGAATGCACAGACAAGACCTTAGAACATGACTTATTCTAGTCCTGCCCTCCTATGTGACCACTTAGAGCTTTTATTTGTGTTTAAAATTTCAAAGGGTAACAGCAAATTTTAACATTTTGCCTGGGGGTTGCAAATATTAGCTCATAAATGAAATACTTTATATTAAACTTTGAATATGTTTGTAATAGAACTTTCATTGTATGTGGTTAATTGCTTTAAAACTAAAGAACAGACATAAAAATAATGATTATTACTCATGGAGAGGGATTAAAGCTGAAAATAATTTTGTTTTATGGAGAAAGGGGTGCTTAGCAGCGGTCCACCATAGGCACCAAATATACAAGGCCTATTTAAGGGGCTTTTCAAGGTTCCTGAGGGTTTGGGTAACAACACCGATATCCCGTTTTCATGAGGACATAGTTAGAGTGCATTGTGCTCATCACTGGCCTTCGGCTTTCTTTCCAGCATTTCTGACCATAGTACACCTAAAAAACAAACAAACAAACAAACACAACAAATAATTAGCTTCTCCATGATGGAATTAGTAACAGTAGCACTAACAAAATATTACAAAGAAGTTATTCATTTGGATCCTGGTCTGTCACTATTCCCTCTAGGTTCCCATTTCCAGGAACCAAAATTGGAAAAAACTCTATGCTAGGAGCTCTGTTATATTCCTGCCCTGCTGACTCCTCAGAGGAGGCCTGGCAAGTGGTACTGGGCGCATCCATTCATCAGATGGGGAACCCGGAGGCCAGAGAGATTATGCCATTTGTCTGCAGTAGTACACCAGTGTGAAGGAAATGAGGTAGAAGCTGGCTTTAGGATTCCGAGCCCAGGGCTGCTCTCTCTGGGTCCCGTCTCTGAAGAGCATCTATCACTGCAGATCAATGCTGCATCGCTTGCAGATTCCCCAAAGCCTGTCTTCTTTTCCTCCACACTGTGCTGCTGTCAGGATAGCAGTGTGCTTCAGGAAAGAGTCACAGGCTGGGAGAAGGAGCATTGTCAGTCACTGTCACTGGAAGTACTTCCCTTACCGAGGCCCCGAGCTGGTGTCTCTGCTCGCCTTCTCAGGGTCCTCACCATGCCAGTTTCACAGAGGAGGAAACTCAGGCTCCAGGAAAAGCATCACCTTTGGCCTTGAGCCCAGGCAGTCTGAGTTGAGTTGCTTGGAACCATGCATCCCTCGGGTCCCAGAGTGCATCCCCCCACCAAGCCTTTCCATGCCCAGTCTCCACGGAAAAGTGTAGACTTCGTTTACTTTTAGATTTCAGGTTTGGGACTTTGACACCATTACTCCAAGGACCAGACAGCTGTCGAAGTTCCAACTCAGCTCCACTCTGAGATGTCCCGGTGCTGAGCAGACTCAACACCCAGCTCAACTGGGAGAGGGAGGCAAAGACAGCGGTGCAGTGGAGAGGGGAGTCCCGGCGGGTCTTTCTCCCCTGGTCTGATGTGAAATGGAAGGGGCAAAGCCGGCTGCCATGGAGGTAATTTGTTTTACGTATTATTATTCTTCCATTGAATTTGGTAGATAGGAGCAGATTCATGGTTCAACTATCAAGATGGGTAAAAATGTACTCAAGGAGGCTCTGCCTCCCTCCCTGACTCCCATCCAGCCGCCTGCCTCCTCTCCCAGGTCCGGCCACATTCAGCTGCTCATGCGTACTAACGATTTGCCTGCATAGGCCTCCATGGAGACACAAGCAAATTTCATACACGTTTATGCCTAACTTACCAAATATGGTAGCACTCTCTACAGACTCTCCTGCACTTTTAATTGAACACATTTTTCCATGGTAGAGGAGAGGGAGGGGAGACAAAGAATATTTGATAGCTGTCCAGGGAATTTGCACAATTACTCAGTGAATTTATAGAGTGGCGAATCAGGGGAGTGTCTGTTAGCTCAGACTGGTAAGAACGTGTAGGACTTCATTTTTTTATTTTTAATTTTTGCGTTCCTCTCTCCTCACCCTTCGGCCTTCGCTCTCTCCCTGCCTTCTTTCTTTTGCTTTTCCTTCCTCTCTCCTTTCCTCCCACTCACTGTCTGTGTAGGCAAATTCTCTTGGTATTTGCTAGGATCCTGATCTGCCCAGGCACCGCTGACTTTGATCTTTGTTGAGGAGACACTGAGCGATTTCCTCATGTTTGGTTTCACTGCACTGCAGTCCCTATGCCAAACCCAGATGAGTCTCTGCTGGCAGATCACCTGCAATCAGAACGCTTTTCCATCTGCGCTGGGGGGATGCAAAGTGAAGTGTACGTCTCGAAGTTAGTCTGCCTATCAAGTGTAATTACGCTTGGGTAAATGCTTAGCAAATCATCAAGCTATTTCTGCTTTATACTCTTGAGAAGGCAAACCTTGATGGTGTAGGTTCAGAGGAGCACTTGGATGGCTCTTGTCAAAACACCACGTGGGGATTCTTCTGCCCGAGCCACCACCAACCAGCACTGCTGATTTTTCTCGGTATTTTAATACACATGCATTAAATACATCAGTCACTTTGAGGAACTTCATGGATTTGGGAGTATGAACAGTGCAGCAAAATGAGGAAGGGGACAGGAAATCCACCCTCATCTCTGTAGTCGGGGACAATTTCCCTCTCTAGTTCAGTTTGATACCTGATGTGCCAGGTTGCTGACCCACATTTAGTCCTCACAGCTCTTCAAAAATCCTTTGCCAGTGATCTGAACCAATTTCTTTGGGGAGACGGCTTCCACAGCAGACCTTCTCCTCTTCCTCCTGTGACTGGCTCCCCCTGTGTGCCTGGAAAGCACACCCGGCCTGTCGGGCCCCATGGGGAAGCAGTACCCTCAGAGCGGGGCTCATAAGCAACACCTCAGCGCCCGAAGCAGTGCTAGGCTTCTTGGTGCTCTCTGGCTCCCGCTGCTATGAATGGAAGAGCTTTGGAGGCTTTGGCTTTCAACAAGTTCCCCCTTTCCCATGGGAAGGACCGTTTGAAAAATAACTTGGCACTGGGGTCTCCCATGGGAAGCTCCCCAGGGAAGCAGCCTGGCCTACTCTGGAGAGGCGGGGAGGTGGCAAGCTGTGGCTGGCAGCACAGTGGGTGCTGTGAGACACACGGGTCACTGCTCGGGTGTCCTATGCACCCCGTGAAGGGAGGTGTGGGCAGCCCTGTGACTCATCCAGGGGTGACCTCTTACCTTGTATGGGTTTCAGCCTGCTCAGGTGGACAGCACAAAGGGCTCTGTGGAGCAAAGGCGGATGGTAACAGTCAAGGTCATTTCTGATGAGATCTGCCTCCGGTGTACACACAAGAACCTCTTCAATTCTTCAGCCCTTTCCCCTCCACTCTGCAGTACTTGGGGCTGAGCACAGATTCAGTTTTTCTCTAGAGAGCAGGTGGAAGGGGCTTTTCGGTGTGGCTAGGCTTTGGGGCCAGGGTTGGGGAAGGGTTCCTCAGTCTTCTCTCTCTGAGGAGCGACTCATGTTCTACACTCTCTGGGATTCTCTTCGGTTTTCCCTGCCACCGTCGGAAGGGCCTGCCTAGGGTCTATTCTGGGTCAGGGCCCTTGCTTCTCAAGGCGAGTCAGTTACTCTTCTCTGGGGGCTGTTGACTTTCTGATTGTTTTCCTGCTTCTTGGAATTTGTACCACTGTCACTCCTTCCCTCATTCTCTGTAGTCTGTGTGCCCTCAGGACCTCTACTTGGCTATGGTTAACATTAGATATGGGGCAGCGCTTGCCCCTTGATGCTCCTCTCTTCTCTTTACATCGCAGTCCTCATGCGTAGACACAGCTCTGTACTGCATCACTGTGCTTGGTCACTGGAATCCTGCTCTCTGGAGGCACTGATGGCTGAGGATTCCTTGCTGATTTTCAGTGCCCACATTGGCCTCTGATTCTAGAGCTCCTGTAGGATCCGGGCTTCTTATTGTCACATCAGAGTCACCTGGATCTTCCTCACATAAAACATGGAAAGCTCTCCTCATTGGTCATAGTGACTCTCATGTTTTTGTCATGAAGTGGCCAGGGTAGCAGGAAAGGACAGAAAAAGCACAGGATTTGGAGGGCACAGACAGGACTTTAATGCAGGCTCCCCCACTTCCTGGTGGAGACTTTGGGTAGTTTCAGGGTCTTGTATATGAAATAGGGCAAATAATACCTTCCTCCCAGGGTCATGCTGGAGTTAAACTGTAACATGTCAGGGTAGAGGCTACACCTGGGGCAAAGGAGACACCAATGTTAGTTTTCTTCTCCTTCTCTTTCTTTTTATCCTTATTTTCTCCCATTGATTACCATATTTTCGTGTCCCTTCCCTATAGCCCGGACTTTATACCTTGTCTTAATTACTTTTTTTTCTCTTGTTGTTGAAAAAAAATACCTGATGCCCAAAATTAGGGGAGGAAAGGTTTATTTCTTACAGGTTGGAAGTTTCAGGCCATATTCAGTTGGCTCCAAGTGGCAGGGTGGCATGGCGGGGCTGCCATTCATGATTGCCATAAACAGTGAGCACATATAGCAAAAAAGAGAGACACACCTTCTTCCTGCCAATATACTCTGCTGACTCTACTCCAGGACAGGTATAGCACTCATACCACCAATCTGAGTGCTAGACAATGAACCAATCACAAATGCTAGATCTGGTCATGTCCATGATTGCATGAGGCTTGTGGGAGGCATCCTGAACATAAATCATAACACATATAGATTAGAGTTCAACTTCTTCTGACTTTAGAGAGCATTGCTTTTTCCCCATGGAAGCTATGACCCACCCTTCCTATATAATTCACACAAATTTGGTGTAACTGGAGCAAGTGTTAGGAATTTGTGCATGCTTTAAAATGTCCCCAGCAGACATTTTGCTCTACCTGTGATAGACAGCTTGTTCCTCTCCAGGCAGATGTTGCGTTGAGGGATCTAAAGGAAGTTTTGGCTTGTGAGCATAGGTAGGGATGTACTGGCAAACACTGTGACTCTTGGTGGCTGAGACTCTGCCTCCACGTGGAGTAATTTGTGACAGAGACTGATGTGTGGGTGCTGGGGCAAAACCAGGTCTTGGGTGTAGTCTAGGCATACATTCCCTGTGTAAATGGTATGGGCCTTGAAGGGAGGAAAACTAGCTCATGGAAAGTAAAAAGTCCTGAAGTATGAGCTGGATATATACATAATACACATTAACGTAGTACATGTGTGATATTAAAATTTCATGGGGGTGTTAGGGGGAAATATGCTTAGTCAAAATTCTTAAGGTGGCAGACAATGGAGAAAAAGATTTTAAAATACTGGTCTCAGGCAGAGGTTACACATTACACATATTGGAGGAGCTTTAAAGTTTCAGTGCCTGGGCGCCAGTCCAGATCAACTAAATCAGAATCTTTTTTTTTTTTTATTTAAAGAGAAAAACAAAACAAGAAAAAGGTAGAAATATTACAGAATTTCAAGAAAAGAAGATAAACAGTAAGAAATCACTAGTTGATAAATTACATATTGTTCTTTTAGAAATAGTTATTCAAGTTACAGGATTAAAGCACACAAAGTGGACACTCAAGCAGCGAGAGTGCAAACTGATCTGTTCAACAATCCAACAAGAACCTAGAAATATGGTCATCAATCCCACACACCTAAACATACATGCAGCTCTATCTTTTATAGCGCTTCCTATTTCCTCTTCTAAATCAGAATCTTAGGATGGGTTTCAGCCTCTCACATTTCTAACAATGAACTGGACCACTCCACAGGGCAGACCAGTTTGACAAGCCCTGTTCTCAGGGAGGGCAGGTTTTCAGGGAGGGCCCCCCTAAGCAAGCAGCATCACTGTTCCTGGGAGGGTTGCTAGAAAGGCAGTCTCAGATGCCTCCTTGATTCTTGTACTTAGTGAAGTTGAGGAAGCATTTGGATAAATATTCATTATGAATGAAACATCAGAACACCCCAAGGCAGCTGCATTATGCCAAGGTCAGTGTGGATCTAGCTTTTTGCTTCAAAGCCTCTTTGTTGGCTTTTGAATTGAATGGTGGTGTGGGTGAGGTGTGGCCCAGGGCTGCGTCTGCCCTATGTGCTGGCAAAACTCAGGCTCTGAAATGGAGTGGACAGCTTATCCCAGGGTGAGGACCCTGTGAACAAAAGTGGCTGAGTCAGTCGGCTGCAGAGAAGCATCCCAGTGCTGACCAGTTACCACACAGCTGGTAATTCTTGGGCTAGAGGCTGATGCATGGGAAGTGGGTGCTGGGGCAGGGTTACCTTGGCAAGTCTAAGGGTGGATGAGAACAGAGGAAGGCCAGAAGCATGGGTAACTGCTGGTGTCTTGTTGAGAAAATTGTGTGAGGTTTGATGTTCATTCACCTGTTCAGTCATGTGTTCATTAATCCAATGAATATTTATTGAGTGATTGTTACTCATATTTAACCCAGAGAATTGTTTTAGGAAAAAATAGATAGACATGACAGACTTTTAAAAAATTTTTATTTTAAAGAGAATAAAACAAAGCAAAACAAAATAGAACAAAACAAAGCAGAGCAGAGTAAAACAATGCAAATAACAGAAATTCAGAAAAAGACAGCAGGAAATCAACAGTGGCTATCATAATGTCTCTTGTTTTCTTCAAAATAGCTGTTCATATGTTCATACATATTGAAGTCAAATAATTGAAAACAGATTAAAACCAATCAAACCAAGAATAAAAGCATTATTGCTTTTCTAATCAAAATGATAGGAAATCATCAGTGGCTGCCATGGTGTCTCGTTTTCTTCAGTGTAGTTGTTCATACCGTCACACATAATAAAGTCAATTCTTGTAAACCCTTTAGGTGAAGTTCTAGGCATATATGTCTATACATGAACATCTATCCTTTCTGTATTAGAGGGAAAAACAAAACAACAAATAAATAGCTATGTCTAAGAGCCCCAAACAGTAACCATGTAGGCTTTCAAAACGAGGTGGTAGAACGTAACAGTTTTTGTTGCCTTGTGTAGTTATCTTCTAAAGTCTTAGTTGAATTACCAGATATAGTCAAAACGTGACAGACTGTGAAGTGAAGTTTGGAAGTAAATCTCCTAAGAGTTACTTTGAACACACACACACACACACACACACACACAACAACAACAACCTGCTAGCATTAATTTTAATTTTGTTTTAAATTTTAAAATATGTAATTAACAAATAAAATTTTGTATATTCCATGATGTATGCATACATTGTATAATGAGTGTCACAAATAAACACATCTGTCATCGCCATGCTATACATTAGATTCCCAGAACTTACTCATCTTGTAACTGAAATTGTGTACCTTTTGACCAAAATATCACCCCTTTCCCCACAAGCCAGTCCTGGCAACCACCAATCTACTCCCTTTTCTGTTAGTTTGGCTTTTTCAGTTCCATATATAAGTAAGATCGGGGAGTATCTGTGGCTGGCTCATTTCACTTAGCAAAATGTCTTCCTGGTGCATGCATACAGTTGGAAATGGTAACATTTCCTCCTTTCTATGTCTGAATAATATACTATACACTATGCATAAAGTATAGTAGGTTACACTATATATTGTGTTATATCTCACATTTTATCCATTCATCCACTGAACACTTAGATTGTTTCCGTATCTTGGCTATAATGAACAATGCGACAGTGAACATGTAGCGTGGATTTCTCTATGGGGTTAGTAATTTTATTTTCTTTGGATATAAAACTAGAAGTGAGGTATCTAGGCCACATTGGTACAAACATGGTGGAAAAGTTTGGAAGTTTGTAAAATATTGAAAGTAGAACTACGATACTCTCTAAGAACCAGCTAGTTTTGATCAACTGGAAAATGCTGGCTTATTTATTAAAACTGGTGATAAAACATTTAAAACTCTAAGATTTACAGAATAGTTTTATAAGTAGATGTCTTAGGAAATAAAGACTTTAATGTCACCCATATTAATTTAAACAAGAAAATGTCATTTCTGCAGGATTTTGCATTTTAAGTTTTCAATAGACATACCTTTGGATTAGGATCTTACAATTTTTCTCTAGTCATTGTCTCCAGTTATTTTCTGGTGGTTTATGACACAATACAAAGATATGAATCTGGTGAGTCTGTTCAGTGTGTCTCTGGTTGTCAGTTGAGGCATTACTGAGCCAAGATGTATTTCTTGAGGATTCTGCATTTACTTGACTACTGCATGGATAATTATTCCTAACTATGGTTCTATAATTTAACCAACTTATGGCTAGCAGAATAAAACATTTGAAGGTGTTAAGTGGCTAATGGGTTAGATATTTTCATATCTCTGTCTTTCAGGTGATAAATGTAGAAGACATTTAACTCTTCCACCAACATTAACTTCTCGCACTTAAAATGCTTAATTAAACAATTTAGTGTTCTTGACAATGTAATAGATTTTGTTTAATAGGTGATGGCTAAACCTAGACCTAATTCACCTCATTTAGTTAATGTCATTTTTCCTACCAGAGATGCTAGAAGTAAATTTAGAAGATATGCGTGGTTCTTTGTGGCCAGAGGCCCTTCTGGAGGTGACGTAAGAGTCACTGATATTCCTATTACCACACAGATGCCAAGAGTGACATGAAATGGCAAGAATGATGTGGAATGGAGCTGGGGTATCTTACTCATGTGTTCCCTTTGTCTTAGAAAATTATGCACTTTAACATCCAAAAAAATGGACTTTAAATGCTGATAGTAGGAATAAATTTAATTTTTTTACAATGCTACATATTTACAAGGCTTCTTAAAACATTTCTTAAATTTTGTTCCTACTGTGACTATGGTATCAGTCAAAATTTCTCCTCTTCTTTCCATACCATTTAGCATGGAGAGATTGGAAGAAGAGGATGGAGGCTGGGTCCTCAGAGACTCAGGGCTGCCTTTCCTGGGCTTCCTTTATGAGCAGATCACCCTAGGTTTGACATCAGCTCTACTCTTCCCAGCTGCCTGCTTCATTCAGTCATTTCCCATCCACTGCAAATTTGGTGGAGCCCGATGTCCCAGGACTGGTGGATTAGATTTGTAATGTCTTGCCTCTATAGTGGGTGTGAGTTAAATGACTGCAGTCCTGGTTCCTTATCTGTGAAATGGGATAATAATACCAAACTCCTGGGAAGGAGGTGAGGGACAAACAAGGAGCGAGGAGGTGTTCAATAACAGTAGCTGTTTGTGATCCCTTTGCAGGAACCGCTTAACTCCATACATAGAAGTATTTCTCCTGGTATAGGATTTGATGGTTCTTTCTCCTTCTGGAATGTAAGAAAGAGTGGTGGTACTTTAGAGAATAAGGAGTTAAAGGTGTTTCTTGGACCTTCAAACTTAAGGGAATTTGTTTCTTCATACTCTCTAACTGCCCAGAGCAGCTAGGCAGCACTGTCCACAAAAGGAACATTCAACAAACCTCTGCTGATAAAGAGATTTATCCTTTCAATGGTATATATTTCAGGGCCCCAGAAAGAAGCTCCAAACTTTGTAGATAAATTTACTTCCTGAGGACTCAGTGAACTAAAAGTGATGCAGGATACCTGGTCTATATTTTTATTCAGAGCAGCAAAGTTGACAGGGGAGAGGAATGTGAAGTGTGTGGGATAAGCTTCAGGAGACAAGTTACAGAGGTGGACAGGGCCAGGGCTCTGGAGGCAGGAACAGCATGAAAGAGCCACTGTTGGGAGAAACCCAACAGGAGAGTGGCGTAACTGGATTCATGTTTCAGAAGTATCTTTTATCTAAAAAGAGACGGCGCTGACTTGGTGGCAATGAGAGCATGTGCCTAGACAGCCTTCTAGGGTAACAGTGGAGTTGGGCAATTTCCGTCTTCTAGGCAAGCATGGTGATGTGGGTGGGGACGTTGGTGTAAACAAACCCTCTGCGCTTCCGGCTGTCTACAAACAGCACTCACAGTGGCATGCGGTACACAGTACTTAGTAATGTAATACATGGCTCCGTTACGATTTATGTATTTCCCATCTTCTACCTTTTATTGTTAATAACACTGTGCCTCTGTTTATAAACAGAACATTTATTGTAAACAATGAGCTGTGTTATGACAGCATCTGCCTCGTGCATCTGGTGTTTACTGCTTTTCTGATTCATCCGGACTCCATTAGGTGATTGACCTGTGCCGTGCAGGTGTGTGTAAGCACACCGGGAGATGCTTGCACAGGGATGACACTGTGTGACAGCTTAGTTCTCAGAACACGTCCCTGTCACTGAGTGCTGCACAACAGTAGTAGGGAAGAGGGCACGAAGGGGGGCAGACAGAGGCAGATCGACGAAAGGGAGACAGACTGCAAATCGGGGGGGGGAAGGGGGGCAATAATGGACTTGCCTAGGAGCAGACAGGGACACAGGGCGGCGTGCAGTGAAGTGGGGAGGAGGACCTAGTGACTGATCTCACGTGCTGCCGAGAGGGAGGATAAACTCCAGCTTCCAGGGCTCTCCGCTGGTCAACGGGTAGATTCTGTCCAGTGGCAGAGTAAGCCAAGTGGAGTAGGCTTTGAGAGGAGGGCGGCGAGCTGAACTTGATGCCCCTCTGGCACCTCGAGCAGCTTGTCAGTGTGTGTGACTCTGTGAGGGAGCAGACGGAAACTGTGAGATCAGGTTCATCCAAGAGAAGCAACACAGGTTAGATAATCACGGGGAACAAACATTTAGGGTGTGGAAGCTGAAGAGGACTTCATGAGAGCTGGTCCCCTTTTTCTGTTTTAGTGTTGGTGAGGACTGTAGCTAGAAATTTGAGGGTCATTTTCAACCTCACTTTTTCTCACATCTCACAGAAACCAAATTGTGTGAATTGTGCCTCCTTATTTGTCTTGTACCCATTTCTCTTTTCTACCCTTCTGTAAACATTAGTTCACGTCACATAACTCAGTAGATGGAGGTGTGATCTGAGACTCTGCATTCCTAACAGTAGACATCCCCCAGCAGCTTCTCACTACAAGAAGGCTTAAGAAGATTGCTCTATGCGGATCCAAAACCCTGAGGGGTCACATGATAAATACACTGGATCCAGTCATTAGCAAGTGTTAACCACATTCCCTGTTAGCTGGTGTAGTGGCTTGTGTTAGGGAAGCTAAGTGACTTACTCAGCAAGCAGCTGGACAGACTGACTATTTAATTCATCCTGGGGTAGTAAAATTTTCTTCAATTCAGATATGGGGGTGATTTGCAAAAGCACAACACTTTTCTTTTGATGCGCTATACAAATGAAAGACACCTGGTGGCTATTTTTAAAGCACCAATAGCTTTACAGAATATGCTGAGAATTTGCATGAATTATACATATTTATGCTACACTGAGCTGTGATTTCAGCGCATAGCTTTGAGCTGGCTACTTTGAATCCCCAAGAGAATGGCGTTGTCAGAAAAAGAACCTTTTGCATGAAATCAGCTGTATTCCCATCTACTGTATTAGGTTGGTATAAAGGTTGGGTCTTAGGAGAATCAGAGGGAATTGAAGAACTCAGGATTCTAATAGGAGTCAAATAATGTGATTTGCTTCGCTCTGGATTACAGCTTACCTGGAATTTTGATGAAAATGGTATTTAAAAAAAATGATTGTCAGTCTTGACTGTAGATAACAATCATGTGGAGAACTTAAAAATTGCCCTTTTCAAGACCTATTATTAAATCACTCTCTCAGGAGTAGTCAAATCCTGGGTATGTACAAAGAATTTTCCATGTGATTCTCAACAATCAAGGTTGGGCTCATTGCCTCTCATTAGATTACACTCTTGGAATTTCTAGGCCAGTAGAATTTAACTTGTTTACTGCTAATACTGATTTCAAATTAACAGGCTGAAATGAATTAGTAGTTATAATAGCTAAATGTAATTAAGTATATAATGTTGAGGTCCTCAAGTGTCTGAGACTAAAATTACATTTAAAACTAATATTCTATGATTTTTGAAAAAGGGACAATCATATTTCTGAAGCTTCCACAAATACCTAAGATTCTCCTTAGTCTTGTTTGGTTGTACATCACTGGAGAGAGACCCTCAGGGTTTGCCTTGTTTAATAAGATATCCAGGTACCTCATATTCTCTGTCTTACTTTTTTCTTGTTATTGAAACAAAATACTCAAGACACAAAGTTAAAGGAGCAAAGGTTTATTTAGCTTACAGTTTGTAGACGTTTCAGTCCATAATCAGCTGGCTCTAAGGCAAGGTGGCACATGGCAGACAGGTATTGCAGAAGAGAAACAGTTCATGGTGGGGAGAAGGTAGCAAAGTAACAAGGGATGCTCACAGCTCTTTCTATGCCTTATATTTTATCCAGGCTGCTCAAGGTGGGTAGCACTCACACCCTTAATCCTATCACCCTTGATTCTCACACTGTACCAGAATCAATCCCAGTGTCACACACTGTAGATCCAAACCACCTATGGAAAAACTCTACCCATGACCACATTCAGCTTTAGGGAGACACTCTCCTCACCAGGCAAGCGATTTCTAGGGCACTTGTGGTGACTTGGTTCACTCATCTACTGAGTCTTGAACACAGGGCCCACAGAAGAGAAAGCAGTGTTTGTGGAAAGAAACAAAGGACCACTGATGACAAAATTGTAGACATTTAGAGTTGTTTAAATTGAGTGAAGTCTGGTCTAAAGCTGTCTCCATTCATATTTTGCATTTGGCTTAATGAATTACAACCTAACTTGTTAACTGAACTTGATGGTAAGCAGACTATAATGTACTCTTGTAACAAGAAGCCTGTCTCAGCCAATCGAGTAGCTGATTAGTAGTCAAGCATAGGCATCCAACCATTCCAACCAGGTTCAAATAAGGCAAACACCAAAGTTTAAGCAATTAAGTTATCTTTGTACTTCACTTACACTTTTTGTACATCATTTCCATTTTTCTCTACACAAATGTTTTCTAGCCTGTGAGATAAGCAGAATTTTCTAAACTGCTTTTGTTTTTGTACCATGGCCTGATTCTAGAATCACAAAGCCAAGTGAGCTCTTTGAAACTAGATTTGTTCTAATTTTCTCTTTTAACAGCCGGAATGGTAGTCCACCCATCTCATTTTATAATCAAGAAAAAATTATTTTTGGTACCTGGTATCAAACTCACAATCTCATGCATGCAAGGTAGGCACTTAAGCCACTGAGCTAAATCCCTGGCATAATCAAGAAAACTGATCCGCGATGCTTAAGTGGTTTGCCTAGCTCCAAACAATCTATTAGAGACAGACTGAGATTAGGATTTGAGTCTTAGGGTCAGTTCAGTCTCTTTAACACTTGACCAGGTTGCCTAACAGGAACTCACTCACTATACTGTAGGTGAGGCTGGGGTCAATGAAGAGCAACCGAATGCTAAGCAGCAGTTAGCAGTTTGGGACAATTAAAATAGAACAGTGAACTATGTTAATATAAGTAACAAAAACATTATTATTACTCTTGCTTGCATGTTAAATGTATAATTTATAATAATAAAGTATCTACTTTGTCCTAGATCTTTGGGCACAATAGTAACTTCATTCTGACTATGTAATTTCTCACATTTCAAGGGGAAACATACATTACATGGGGATTATTGTCATAGGGAGAACTGAGGACTTATTCTTTTGTCCTCATTAACACTGGCAACCAGTGGTGGTGAAGGAATTTTACAGATAATTTAGCAAAGCATAGCTAGATGGAAGGGCAGATTAATGAGAAGAAAATCTTTGTCAATAAAAGAGAAGTCTGTGCCCATACGGACATCTGTACCATGCAGCTTGTCATGGACAAAAACTTCTTTTAAGTTATTATTGTAAATCCATAAAACAAATTGATATTTTAAAAACATAAATTACTTACTGTTATGGTTCATGTTTGGATGCCCCCCCCAAGCCTCATGCAATCATGGCTACAGCTGAGTCTAATGTTCATGATTGGTTTGTTGTCTAGTGCTTGGATTTGTGATGTGAGTGCTGCACCCATCCAGGGACAAGGCTGACATAAAATGTAAGAGTGGAAAGGAGGTATGCTTTCCCTCTCTTGCCCTTTCTGACCTTGCTGTTTGTGGCCACCATGAAT
Organism: Hydrochoerus hydrochaeris; assembly: GCA_004027455.1. Taxonomy (NCBI): domain Eukaryota; kingdom Metazoa; phylum Chordata; class Mammalia; order Rodentia; family Hydrochaeridae; genus Hydrochoerus; species Hydrochoerus hydrochaeris. Next base: position 7,308 of record PVLA01003286.1, on the reverse strand, counting down.
AGTTGCCCCTCAGCCATGCCACCCTGCCTTGGAGCCAGCTGAGTATGAACTGAAACCTCAAAAAAAAAAAAACCTGTAAGAAATAAACCTTTCCTTCTCTAATTTTGGGTGTCAGGTATTTTGTCTCAGAAATAAGAGAAAAGTAAACAAGAAACTTACTATTCATACAGAATGTTTGATAAAGCTGTTGGTGCACTTCAGTGGGGAAAGACCTCTGAGATTTAGAAATAGCATTAAGTCAACTTTATGCAATAAGGGTAAGTATGATTTTGGTTATGCAGATCAGGTTGTTAAGAACATCATGAAGATAATTAGGAGCAGGCTCAGTTGAGTTCTGAGGCTTCCAGGAAGAGCCAACAACACATAGTGCCTGGTGGTGAAAGCCTGGAAGCCTTGGCTCTTGGTTTGTAGGTTGGAGGAGCCCTGGGAACCTGTGCAGCAAGGCCACTTCGGGGTATAGTAGGCAGTATTCCCTGGGCAGTGGCCTTGAGCCCTGCCTTTCCCCGGGCTATTTCTCCACTTATGCATGACTTCTCCCAACTTTTGATTTGCTGTAAAGATTTTGACAACTAAATTAGGTACCAACATTGCAAAGTGAAGCTAATAAAATGTAGTTACCACAAATCCTTGCAGAGGAAACTGTAAGAGATAATAAAATTATTTGCTCTCTAGTTAAAAAGCCACATTTGTTGCTTCACACTGATAAATTTTCAATATATCTTCTTCCATTTTGGCTTTTGGGATTTAGTACATGTCACCTAAAGCTCTTTAGCTTTTCATTAGAAGAGCAAATTCTTAGAACTTATTAGTAAATGTCTGGACCACTCATAGCCAACTTGAGAAGACCAAGCTAAGTGTAGAGTTATTCCCACAGAGTGGAAAGGGAGGAGAGTTAGTCCTTAGTGCCTGGTGGCAAGCAAGGAACTTTCCTGTTCTTGAACTCATTCATATTTCCCTGACTGGAAATACAAGCTAAAGGCTTTGATTTTGAGAAAAGTAGGAGCATTTATGGGTGGAAAGGGATGAGCAGGTGGATCACCAGGGTGGTACAGACCATTGAGATGCTTGCTAGAGAACACATCCAATTAGTAGCATAGCAATTTGCATAAACCTGATTCGTTTTGACCAAATTTTCAGAAAGCAGAGGAAGCCCAAAGCTATCTCAAAATAATAATAATAAAAAGGTCTATGGGTGCAAAGCCCTTGAGTTCAATTCTCGGTATTCTAGTACTGGAAAGAAGTCCCTCTTTGTTGTTTGCAAACTGATTTTTGGAAAGACTCTTACCTCATATTTGGGTGCATATCATTTGGATATACTTGTAAAAGGACTTGTAAATATCAGTATTCAAAATATAGTGCTATAGTCAGATGATGAAAATATGTTGGTGCAAGGCTCAAATCTAGAACCTAAGAAATGACTTGTACAAGATGCCATGTAAAATTTCCTTTTCTCTCAACAACTGAGATTTCACTTATTAAAAAGCTTTTGTATAGCAAAAGAAATCTACAGAAGACGCAAACCACAGAGTGGGAAAAGATTTTTACCAGCTGTTCCCCAGACCAAGGACTAATGTCTTGATTAAATAAAGAACTCAAAGAAAATCAGACCTGCCCAAGATTTAACAACCCAATCCAAAAAAATGAGCATCTGTAATGAACAGATACTTCTCAGATGAAGAAGTAGAAATAGCAAATAAATACATGAAAAATGTGCAACATCACTGGTCATTCAAGAGATGCAAATTAAAACAATGCTGAGATTCCACCTCACTTAAAAACAATGACTATTATCAAGAAGTCAACCAATAACAAACACTGCTAGGGCTGTGAATAAAAAGGAACCCTTCTCCATGATGGTGGGAGTGTAGACTGGTGCAACCACTGTGGAAATTAGTGTGGAGATTCCTCAAAAAACTAAAATTAGAGGTTCTATTTGACCCAGCTATTCTCCTTCTAGGTATTTTCTGAAAGAATTAAAGGCATCATACCACACCAATATATGCATACCCTTGTTTATAGCAGTACAGTTTGTGATAGGTAAATCTTGGAGACTTGCCTAAATGTTCATCAACTGATGAATGTATAAAGAAAATGTAGTTCTTATACAATTGAGTACTGTTCAGCCATAAAGAAGGATTAGCTTGTGACATTTCTAGGTAAATGGATGCATCCTGAGATCATACTCTTAAGCAAAATAAATTAGACACACGTGCACAAATACAGCTTTTTTCTCTGGTGTGAGAAACCAGCAAGGGTAAGTTAGAACCAAACTGTAACATAGATATTGTAAAAAAGGAAGAAAATATTCAAATAGGAAGGGACACTACGGAGGGGTGGTAAGAAAGGAGTGGAAAAGAAAAAACGAGAAAAGAAGAATAAAATGGAATAAAGATTTTGTAATTAAGGAAGAGGGGTCAAAGGGTGGGCAGGAGAATGGGAAAAAAGAAAAACAAGGTATATCATGTAAAGGAACAAATTCCCTATGATTAATGTGATAATTATGTGGATATACAATGGACCAATAAATTTAATTAAAGTGTCTCCTTTTCTCTTGATAAATTATATTTCCTGTAATAGAAAGTATTTATTGGAGAACCAGGCTTTATGTATTTTCTAGATGTCCAAGGCTACAGTTGGAAGAATCGTAAAGAAGATTCTTATGGTTTCTAAAAAACATACTTTTACACTGTAAAATCAAGTACAAAGTCCATTTCTATATTCTTCCATTATCTCTCCAAGACAAAACATCAGAGTTCAGTGAAATTTTTTTACCTTCCCCCAACCCCTTCTTTGTTCCTTAAATACCAGTGAGACTGCTCCATGCTGGTTTGGCTCAAGGGAGGTGTTGAGAGTGGTGGAACTGTACAGAGGGGACAAGTCCTACGCACTGGGTCCAGCAGCATGGTCAGCCCAAGGTGCTTCTGGAACTCGGCTTTTTCATTTGTAGGTAAAGACTGAACCCATGGTAGTGATTCCTAGTTAGAATTTACAAAGCAGGTACTTAAACTGTGCATAATACTTCAAAAAATCCATCAGAAATATCATCTATTTGTTGGTGGGAATGCGAAGGCTGGTTCCCATCAGCCTACAGGCCACAGAGGTGCCAGTCAGGCTGAGGATGAGGCCAGTGCCCTGGGAGAGAAGGGAGGCCCAAGAGAGTCCCTCACTTTGGGGTGGGCCTGCAGTTCTTGTAAACTGCAAAAACAGCACGGGGTTTCACTGGGAGAGTGTCTTCTTCATGTTGCGGTAGTGCTGGAGAAGAATCCAGTTGGCACCAGCCTTGTTGCTAGAGACTTTAATCAAACATCACCTTGGAAAGGGGTTGATTGTGTGGGACTGAGCTACAGACCAGCCACCTGATTGTGTCAGTCTAGAGTCTTCAGTGTTGCCCTGCCTCCATGACTGGTGAGAAGCCACAGGTGACAGCCATGAAGGCCATAAGGGTTAGGCAGAAATCCTCTGAGAATTTCAGGCTCAGGCCATGAAGGTCAGGAAGCCCTGTACTCTGTTGGGGAGGGTGAGGTCTGGCAGGCGTGGCTTCCAGAGGAGGCTGGATCTGAAGGCCAGGGAACCTGGCTTGAGCCTGCATCTCACTGGACAGTGTGCTGGTCTGATTGCTTTCCCATTTACTAATGCAAGCTGGGCTGTGTGTTGGTTTGCATCATCGCCATGGTGTAGGATTTACAGAGGGTCCTGTGGAGCCTGGACATCTCCCAAGCCCACAGGCTAGAAAGCTGGTTTGCTAGTGACTCGGTGAATTGAAGACAGCAGGTCCTGGAGGGACAATGATCATTTGAAAATACAGAAAAGTCTTTTGGATTCATTTTGTCCATGTTATTGGATTTTAAATAGTATTTGAGCGCCCATCCCTTTTTCCTTTCATTTTGTTTTCTCTCTTTCAAATTTTTCCTTGATTTTTTTTTTAGTTTTCTCTCTCTTTTAGTTTTTCCCTCTTTCTTGTTTCTTCTTCTATGTCACTTTTATCTAATACTAGTGATTTCCTTTTACTCATTAACGGGGCCCATTATTTCACTTTTCTTACCTCCTTCTCATCTTCCGTTGCTTAATTTTTCAAATTTTTCTTTCAAATTTTTGAAAAATTTCTGTTACTCATAACCTCTATCTTTACTAGTATAGAAATTTTTCTTTGAAAAATTTGAAAAATTTCTGTTCCCTCTAACCTCTATCTTTACTAGTATAACCTTTAAATTTGATGAATCCACAATAGTTAGATGTATGCTATTAGTAGTTCAATACTGTTCTACTATTTGTGGAGATAATTCTGTCCTCTTTAGAGAATATTTACTACAGGTCAATATTCATTTTGGGTTTTGCACTATAATCATATATCTCTTTTCTATAAAGATGGTAGATTGCTGATTCTCAGAGTATGTAGAATTTGTCTTCGAGTCCATAATTTTGTTGACTTTATTACTACAACCAAATTGACATAGTTATTGCTATTAACTAGTTTTCTGTGTATGCCAGGATCTAGATTACCTTTATATCTGTTGGGAGCCACTGAGTTAGTGATAGTTCACACGTGTGGAGCCGAAAGCACACGTGCCTGATCAGGAGTTCCCTGCGGGCACAGAGTGCCTGAGACATGTCCTAGGCCATGGAGGGCTGGAGGGGAGCAGGTGTTCCAGCCCCGAAAAGAAGGGAGAACAAGGGGCCTAAGAGGAGAACTAGTTAAGCAAAGGGGTGTGGTATGACAAGTGAATAAATAAACACGTGGTGATTAAGCAGTTTCTTCCTCCCATCCAGAGAAGGGCTCCACCTGACCCCAGGTTCTGTCTCTTTTATTTTCTTCATCCCCTCATTGTTCTTCCCCCTGGGAACTTAGAGAGCCCTTGTGGCCCCTGACAGATGTCATTAACAATACTGGAGACCTGGGTACTGATCCAAATATTCTGCATCCTCCCCTTCCAAATACACAGAGGAGAGGCCATCCTGGGACAGAGGCAAAGACCTACAGATAGCCATCCCCAGAGCACATCACTGAAAAGAAGACACTAACTAAAGACTTCACATCCTAGCAACAGCATCTTCCACTGTAGAGCAACATTCAAGGATAAACACAGACAATACACAAAAAACAACAGAGATATGAGAAGACAAGGAAACAAAATGAATCCAAAGACTTCTATCTTCCCTGTAGTGAATCCAGGGAGCAACAAGGGGAGGAAATCAAAAGCTTCTCAGCTGACTTACTCAAAAGGATAACAGAAGAGATTACAAAATAGATCAATAATGTGTTTGGCAAATTCAAAGATGTAGCTAAACAGAGAATGAACATAATAAGCAAAACCATCAACAAGTTTACAGAAGATACTAATAAAAAGCTAGCTGAGCTAAACAAACTGATACAAAAACATGAATGACCAGTTTAGCAAAGAAATACAGTCCATAAAAAGATACCAAAGAGAAATTCAAGTGAACAAAAATTCTATTGAGGGCTTGGGATATAGCTCAACAGCACAGCACCTGCCTGTAAGCATGAGCATGAAGTTGTGAGTTTGATTCTCAGTACAAAAGAAAAAAAATGCTGTTGAAGCTGAGTGTGGTGGCACATGTCTGTAATCTCAGCACTTGGGAGGCTGAGACAGGAGGATTACTATTATTTGAGGTCATCCTAGGCTACATAATGAGTTCAAGGCCAGTCTGGACTACATAGCAAGACCCTGTCTTAAAAAAAAAAAAAAAAAACCACAGTTCTTCTGAAAGAACAGGCAGCAGAAGCAATGAGTCCAAGAACAGAGTACGGAGAAGATGAGCTAGGACCATTGCTGGAGCTCAGTTATTCAGAGACATCTTAAATCTACCAAGAGAACATGAAAAATGTGTTCAACAGCTGCTACAATACAAAGAAGACTAATCTAAGATTAATTGAATTTGGCAAAAAAAAAATAAGACAGAGCAAATAGTATTTAAAAAAAACCTGATTATGGAAATAATAACAAAAATCTTTCCAAACATGGGAAAGAAAATACAGATAAGTGAGGCATATAGAATCCCAAATAGCCTCTCTATAACACATCATAGTCAAAATATCAGAAGTATACAACACAGGGACAGAGTCTTAAAAGCTGTTAGGGAAAAGCAATGAATCACATTTAAAGGTAAATACATTAAAACTGCATCAGACTTCCCAACACAAACTGTAAAGTCAGGAGAGTCTAGAGCGAAGTATTCCAAGCTCTAAAAGTTAACAACTTCCAACCCAGAATGATATATCCTGCAAAACAGTGGGGAAATAAGGTATTTCAAGAGCACCTTGAAAAATTCATGATTACCAAACCAGCACTACAAAAATTCTCAAGAATATCCTAGGAAAAGACAGTTCTAATAGAATCACACCACTGGACATAAAAAAATCAGATAGCACAACAAACACAATTATAATAGAGGCATCAATAACCCACTGTGGCAAATACACAAAGCAACTAGACCAAAAAGAAAAATCAACAAAGAAATATCAGAGTTAAAACAAATCTTTGAAGAAAAGGGCTTAATAAATATTCAAGACTATTGCACCCAACAGCAAAATAATTCATATTCTCATCAGCAGTACATGAAACTTTCTCAAAAATAGACCACATGCTAACCCATGAAACCAATAGTGCCAAAGAATAGAAATTATACCATGCGTATTATCATATGATAGTGCAATAAAATTTGAACTTAATGGCACAAGAAGCCACAAAAATTATCCAAACACATGGAAATTAAATACATTCTTGCATAAGTAAAGGGTCACAGAGAAAATCAAGGAAGAAATAAGACCATTCCTACAAGTAAACGACAATGCCACTACAACATATTGGAACTCAGGACGTGTAATGAAAGCAGTATCAAGAGGAAGATTTATAGCTGTGAATGTCCGCATTACAAAAACAGAGAGAGCCCAAATAAATAACCTAATGATGCACCAATGCACCTTAAAGTCCTACAAAAACAAGAACAATCCAAACTCAAAGCTAGTGCAAGGAAGAACATAGCAAGATGAGAGCCCAAATCAGTGAAGACTGGGGCCAAGAAAAATATAAAAAATTAGTGAAAGGAAGAGTTTGTTCTTTGAAAAAATAAAATAGACAAACCCTTAGCCAATCTGACCAAAATAAGGAAAGAAAAGACCCAAATCAATGCAATTAGAAATCAAGAGAGTAAAATCACGATGGACACCACCAAAATCCAGATTGTTAGTAACTACTTTGAGAACCTGTACTCCAATAAGTTGGAGAACACAGAAGAAAAGAATAGATTCCCAGATAGCTATGAATTACCAAAACTGAACCAAGAAGATTT
>PVLA01003285.1:174301-220421 GCA_004027455.1 Hydrochoerus hydrochaeris | reverse complement strand
AAATAACCAGTCTTCATAGAACTCAAGAGTCACAAACCCATGGGGCACAAAACGGTCCCACGAAATGTGTTCCTAACTCCCTACCCTTGGCCAGGCAGGGGTTAAACACTACCCTGTCAGCAGCTGTTGACAGGGATTACAGAGAAAAGGTCAGCATAATGGAGCTAAAGCTTGAAGTCATGTTCTTGGTGCATAGGTTAAGAGAAAGGAACAGAAACTAATTCTAATTCTGGTCCTGAGCCTGCTAAATGAATCCCTATGCTAGAAGTTTCTCATCTGTGTCCTTATGTCTTCAATAACCTGAGTTCAGTGTAATTCCTCTTGACTGGCAAATCAGGGAAGTATTACGGATGAATCTGTCACCCACGTTCCTGTAACTGACCATTGAAAGACCTGGGCTGTACCCAGTCCGTGCTGCTCAGAAGTCCGAATATTTCCTTCCTGCCACGTGTCCATCCTACCTCAGGGCGTTGGCCTTAGAGTTTCTTGTGCTATGACTTCATCAAAGAGGAAGAGCTCAGTGTGAATAAGGGTATGAACTCTTCACTTGAGAATGTGAGGTGAAACTCCAGATGTGGCTGTGGTCACTTAATTTAATTCTGCATCCTCATCTATAAAATGAAGGTAAACTATTGCACCATGTGGCAGGAGAATTTTGAGAATTAAAAAAGAAAATGCACACAGAACAGACTCCAAGGCCTTCTGTACAAAAAAAGAATGAAAGAAAAAAAAAGAGAAGAAACAAACGGTACATGGCAGTTCTTATCACTAGTGACTAGCTGGGAGATCTTTAAAATAATTAACTTGGTATCACACTCTTCCCAGTCATTAGAAGCAAGAGACAAATTAAAGGTCCCTTTGTTGAAATAGTTCAGTGCACACCAGTAAGCCCTCTAACTGAAGTCATCTTATATGTAAACTGGTAGTTTACCATGGTAACGTGATGACCTGGAGGTAATGCATGAATTTAAAATATCACTTTATTTGTGCAACATCTAGCCATTCTAATTTTTCTAAGTTAAGCCAAGGCAACTCAAAAGTGAAAGTGATCAAAAAGAAAAAAAATCACGAAGTGAAGGTAAACATACAATAAAACTTACCAGTTTCATGTTTTAAACAAGCTTCAGAATCAACAGTGACGACTAAAAAAAAAATGAGAGTAAGGACTTGTCAATTAGTCATGCCCATATTTTGACAGGTATGTATTTACGGCTGTATATATACTTGTATCTGCACCTATGAATATACAAATGAATATGTTTTATATATAATATATTTATTTGCATACATATGTACTTGCATAGTGAATAAGTATAAATAAATTCATAAACATGAAGGCATTAAAATGTGCCACAGTTGCGGAAACAATTGGTCCTATTCCATGTAATTCAGTAGATATGGTTTATACCTTATATTTCCGCACATTAAGAAGTGGATGTTCATGTAAGACATGGACTTTCTGTTCTTTTTTACCTCAAGGAAGTATATTGTCCAAGACAATCTGCAAGAAACACAGCTATATCATCCCAAACCATGCCAGTTCCCAAGTAATTGTTCAAATCTCCTTGACCCTTGTGGAAACTAAGGATATCAGAGGATAAAGCCTCACTCAGAGAATCAGGATGGTGTACAGCACAAGCTTCGTGTGTTTGTCATCTGTACGTTTTCCACAGTTTCAAAAAGGCTGGTTATCAATCGGAAAGGTAAAAAATGGTTTCTTCTCAGGTGCTGTGGCCTTTGGATGTTGATTAACACTCAGGACTGTGACACACAGCACATTGCTGGAGCTTGCTAGGCCCTCTGCCAGCTGTGTGGACACATACCTCACTGCATCAAAGGGATTGCTTTGAGACACGGTGCCTGAATCATGAGAGGCATTGAGTGATTGAGGAAAAGTGTACAGTCTTCACTGTACCTCGTCACCCTTGGGGCACTAACTCAACCCCACTTTCCCTCACTTCTGCGTGCAATACACTAGTAACCCAGTAAACATTTCTCCAGCTGCATTTTTCAATGTCAAGAAATACATTCATTCATCTTTAATTATAAAATTTAGTCTACTCCAGGGTTTAGCTTAGCTGTCTAAGGGCCCGCCCTGGTAAGCATGAGGTCATGAGTTCAATCCCAGATTAAAAAAAAAAAAAAGGAAGAAAGAAAAAGAAATTTTGTCTACCAATGATGTGTAAAATAAAAATCAGAAACTCTCAAGGCCATGTGGAACTGCAGTGGCCAGGGTTGCTCTATTCTTCACTGAGCCAGGCTACCACTCTTTCATCTGAAATCTTTGTCAACTAAGAACTCATTTTTGTAGGTTTAATTTTGTAGAACAAGATTGACATGGGTGACTTTGTTTGCCTGGCCCATTCATGAAAGATGCATAATTATTCTTATTTACTCACCAAAGTCATCAAAGGTAGAATTTCCACGTTAGCACTTAACATGTGTTTTCACATATGTTGCTCATCAAATCCATTTAACAATTCTAGGAAATATCATGTGATCTTAGTATTTTGGATAATGTAATTAAAGCTAACTTTCAGTAAATTTTTTCAACTATTTTTCTCTAAAGACTCCATTATAATTTTATAGGAAAATCGCAGGCTAGTTGTGTTACCAATAGATAATGTTCAATTTTAGAAAGATGTACAGTGCTTTTCAATACTTCAGAAAAGGTAAAGTGTTCTCTTTGAAATAACTTTTCTGGAAGATTATATAGCATTTATGTTGGTTTATACATACCTTCCTTTAGGGGCCTAAAGAGAATCTCTTGATCCACTCCTTCATTAGCATCATGTCTAAATACATTTGTGTCCTTTAGTCATGGAATCTCAAGTCACAGTTAACCAGCTAAGCTTCATGTAGGTGTCATTAGTCTTCATGGTGTCTCCCTGCTGGGATTTAAGGACTGTATTCCTGTCCTTTTCTTTTCAATATACCTTAATAACATCAGGGAAAAAATTCTCCAGAAGACAAAGATATGTCCCAGCCTTGTGGAGATTTGTTTCAGCCACAGAAGAAAGAAAAACAGTGGGCTTTGGGGAAATACTGTTGTTAAAGCTTTGATCTGTGAGGGAAATAGAATATCAATAAATGCAGTTACTAGACCAGCAGAAATAATGCATGTTCCGAAACAACCTCATCACAGCAATAGGAAGACAAAGTGCCACTGCCTGAGTGCCCACCCTGGTGACCTTTCACCCCTCTCTGTCACCATCTGTCATGAGGTAGTGATTACAGTCCTTACTAACAACCATGCAAAGAAGTTCAAGAGGTTAATTAACTCTGAAGCCAGAAGTAGCAGATCTTGGTGGAAACTTGCTTGTTTTTACACCAGGTTACACTGGGGTTTGACTTATAGTTATTCCTAATCAGAGTTTGCAATATTCATGAACACATTCACTTTTTTATGTCTCTTGTGTTTTTTCATAGTGTAGGTCAAGGAAGGGGAGGAGACTGGGTCACTTGCTGGTCTCACTAGAGATGAGGATATGTGTTCCCTTCTAAAGAGCTTCTTCCCTTTCCCATCCTTTGTCATTCATGCTGCCTGTCTAAATAACTGCCACTCTTGTGTTCTGCAGTTCTACCCACATTTCATTTGGCTGACGCACCCAATTTGTCTTATCTCTTAGAAGAATAAATATCAGGAAGAGGGTTTCCATTTTACTTTTAACTATATGCCGTCATTTGTTTTTACTAGGAATCTACTTCCAAGTGTATTTGAGTTTCAGATGTGGATTCCAGGCCCTGGTCTGCATTTCCTGCAGTTCTCCAAGATAATCATGACTCAACATTATTTTAAACTCCCTCCAAACCAGAAGCTGTTTGACTGCCTAGAGCGGAAACAGTAACAAAACAGTGATGAGGAAGAAGCAATGGCATTCTTTAGCATGGCCTCCCCTTGTGGGAGAAGTCCATGGGCACCTATGCTACACACTTACCAAAGCTAGAAGCAGGGCCACAGCCCACAGCATGGCCGTTTCTCCTGGGCCCTGGAAGCAGAGGGACCAGAGGAGAAGAGGGGCCCTCTCCAAACTCCGATCCTATTCAACATAACGGGATCCCTAGAACTGTGCGCTGGCACATCCTGACTGAGTGACAGGGAGGAGCAGGAGCGGAGCGGCTCTAGCTGAGAAGACAGCCCAGCTGGTGACCAGCAGGGGCGGTGCGTGGCAGGGGCGGTGCGTGGCAGGAGCCGCTGCCTGTCTGCCTCCGTGCGCTCCTGCAGCGCCCCCGTGCGGCCTCCAGGAGCAAGTTCTCACCGGAGAAAGGTAAATCAGGACAACTGAGAGCTCAGGACTGAGGCTGGCTGAGTGTGAACATGGTGGGAGGCTGAACGCAGATCACTGTGGAAAGGGCAACTTCTCTAGAGTGCAGAGTTTCTCTGTGGTAATGCTACCGCCACGTTCTTGCGCTGAAATGAAAGTTTATCGTTATTGTCCTGATCACTATCACATACATCTGTGAGTAATCTGGGGCAGCCACCAACTGCAAATATGATAATCGCTAAACCCAGATTGCTAAAAAACAAAAAACCAAACTAGAACCCCGATGTGGACTACATTTGACACTCCTCCGAGATAAATGGGCATGTGTATATGTGTGTGTGTGTGTACCTGTATGTTGTGTATGCACAAATCAATTTATTAAAACATGTTTATTCTCCAGTAGTGTAAAAAGTTTCCTTTATATCTGGTCAAAAGTTTAACTAAATTTCCGGGCATGGTGGCGCATGCCTGTAACCCTAGCAATTGTGAGGCTGAGGCGGGAGGATCACCATGAGTTCAAGGCTAGGATGGGCTCCATAGTGAATTTAAAGTCAGCCTGGAGTACATAGTGAGATCCTGTCTCAATCAATCAATCAATTAATGTTCCAGTCCATGTATTTTTTTTTTGCACAACCTTGAACTAAAAATATTCTTAGCACTTGGTCTGCAATTCATGTTTACCTGGACATCTAGTATCTTATCTGGCAGCCCTGCCTGCAGAAAATGCACTTGGTATCTGTGATTGATTTGAATTGATTTATGAAAATGTACATGATCAAACTTCCTCTCTTTCCATGGTCATGGGTCATAATGGCTCCTTTGTCCTTTTTATGTTTATTTTTATCAGTACATGCCTGCAGTACAGAATGTTTACACTCACCTTAGGGAGCAGGTACATGTGCTTAATACATCTTAATTCTTTTTATTTCCCTTCCTTCCCCCTCTGCCCTCCATTTCTAGATCCCCTTTCCTTTGCAAAAGATCTAGCTCCTTGTTTTTTACTGTCTTATGCCATGTTTCACCTTGTTATTCACGCAGTCATGTCCTCTCAGTACTGGCATCTCTGTGTCCCCTTTCCCTTTGTGAGACGCAGAGAGTTTTCCAGTTCTCCATGCCCTGAGTGATTTTGGATCGCACCCTGCACATTTTGAAAACTATTCGATAGCGTTGTAGGCACATGCTGAATGGTATGCAGAACGCTGAGTACTTCTGTTAGCAGCGTCTGGTCCCCGGAAGGGTTTCAAAGTCCCATAATCCTCTGGTGGGCAACGCAGTTCCCACGCTGAGCCTTCCCAGCACCTCCTGTTCAGATCTGTGATCTGTGGGCCCCCCCCACGTGGCCACTCCTGAAGCTGGACCTGGACTCTTCCACTTTGCCCTTTGCTTTTTAAAAATCTATAGATTCTTGTATATATTAGACAAAAGTGCAAAGATAATTGAGTGGAGAAGCAACTGGTCTCTCAATAAACATCACTAGAGCAATGGAATACCTTGAGAGAAGAAAAAAATGACTATGCCTTACTTTTCACCACACAAAAAATTGAAAATTAATCATAGATATATATGTCATATATACCGAGCTTTTTCTGGACTTTAGTATGTTTTTGTCTTTCTGAAAATACCACACTCTTGATTGGTGTAGCTTTATAGCACATCTCGTAAGCAGGTAGTATGTAAGTCCTTCCACTTTCTGAAGTTTTAGATATCCTCGGTCCTTTAAATTTCTACATGAAATTCAGAAAGAGCTTGCTGATTTCCTTTATATTAAAAAAGCCCACTGGGATTTGAACTGGGAGGTTTTTAAAAATCTTTAGATCAATTTTGAGAAGAACTGACATTATATTGCATCTTCCATCATCCCATGAATGCAGAATTTGTGATTCTTTTCAGATCTTCCTTAATTTCTCTTGGCAATGTCCTGTAGTTTTCAATGTATATGCTTTGAAAATGCTCAGAAATATATGTCACAGGCCTAAAAGAAAATTTATAGCTTCTTTACCCTTTTCTTTCTGTAATTTAAACAATTGTGAGTTGAAGTGTGATGTATAATTTAAGTAATGAGACAGATAAGTGTGAAATGTTAGTGACTAAGGTAGGAACAGAACAAAGAATTGCAGGTTTTTTTTTTTCCAACCATCATGACTCCAATAAAATCTAGAGTAGCTTGGGGAAGTAAAGCCAGTGAAACTGAAGGAGCTTTCGAATTTATTGAAATTCAATAAATTCTGACAGAGGTAAGTGTGTCAGTCTATGTTAGTGGTGTAACTCATTCACCACAGGTTTTGGTTACTTTTGTCTTTCTCTGTGTCCTCCAAGACCCTGGGTCATCCAGGGAAGAGGCAGGAGTGGCGGCTGGAATGCAGGTGATATTTTCTGACCAGAGGACTGTGGTTCTGAAAGAGAGATAGTTTTCATTCTATTCATCTTCTTACCTTTGGCTCCCACCACTGTGGGAAAGGCAATGTGTAGTGAAAAATATTGGAGGGAGGACTCTGCAGATAGGAAAATCTCTGTGGAAGCCATGGGGTTCCGGTTCTGGCTCTAGGACCCAAAGAGCCTAATGTGCTTTTTCTGGCTGTCGCATTCCCATCATTGCCATGACAGCAAGTCTAGTCAGCATCCTGCACATGAACCCACATAAGTAGCACCCCTGATTCATTCCAGCCCAAGTCACCTTGGCCAGCCAAATCCTCTCCCAGAAAACCCAACAGATGGCTGAGAGTTGACCCAGTCCAACCAAGGTTAGCTGATCCTGTAGCCCAGATTGGCTGGACAGCCTAGTAACCCCATGGGCCTGTGACAACTAATAAATGTTGGATACTTTAAGGAACCATGTTGGGGCGTTATTATTATTGTGGCATTATCGTGGCAATGGGGTAGATGATAGACATACACAGATACATGGATACACAGAATCTGCATGAAGAGCAAAGGAAAGCTAGAAATTCATAGCATAGTATTTATTATATATATATAATGTATACATATAATATATACAAATGTGTATATGATTTGTAACAGCATACACAGATAGTCCCCAATTTATGATGCTTCAACTTAACAATGGCATGAAAACAATGCATATTCAGTAGAAACAGTACTTTGAATTGTATTTATTTATGTGTTTATTGGTGCTGGGGATTGAATCCAGAGTACCACACCTGCCACGCAGGCACTGTATCACTGATCTACATCTCGAACTTTCAGTGATGGCTTTTTCCCCGGGCTAGCAGCCTGTGGTGTGGTTTCCTCCTGAAGTACAGGGCAGGCAGTGAGCATGACCTCCAGCTCCCTATCAGCCATGAGATCATGGAGAAACAACCGGCACCCTAGAGCAGCTGTCCCCAAACTTTTTGGCACCAAGGACTGGTTTCATGGAAGATGGTGTTTCCACGGACTTGGTTGGGGACCAGGGTGATTCAAAGGAGTTCATAACCTAGGTCCCTCCCATGTGCAAATCACAACGGGATTCTGTTCCTCTGCGAATCTGATGCCACTTCTGAACCTAATGCTCACCTCTTGCCAGACGGGTGGGTTCCTAACAGGCCACAGACTGGAACTGGCCCATGGGGCAGAGCTTAGGGACCCCTGCTTCACAGTGTGCTGTTCTGCTCAGCTGTGATGTAGGTTAAGTCGTGAAATTTTCAACTTATTGTGGTTTTTAACAGTGTAACATGGCTGTAAGTTAAGGCTATGTGTATATAGATGTGTATGTATCTCTAACTTTGTTTTTTCCCCTTATGTGTATTTTCTGGCTCATTATCTACCTGAAACTTCTGTGTGTCTGTGTCTACCTGATGGAATCTTTATCTTGCCATCTCCACAGCTCTCATTCTCACTTCCTCTAACGCCAAAGCTCTTTCTTCTGAATCCTTCCCAGTCTCTGTCCTTCTCCCTGTCCCTCACTACACGTGTATCAGGTTCTCTCCTCTCTTCTGTTTTCTGTATTAATCTTCCTTCTCTGTATGTTTCCTTCTTTCTACTCCTCTCTCACTGCTGCTTCCCCTCTTTGTCTTTTCATTTTCTGTCTTTTCTCCCTTCTCCCTCTTTTAAAATAGAGACCTAAGCCTTTTCTGGGCATGTTTCCATGTCATACTAACTCTTCATTCATGTATGGTATGGTCTCAATCATTCCCTGTTTTCCTCTCCCGTTCTGCTTTTCTTCTCTCTCTCTCTCTCTCTCTCTCTCTCTCTCTCTCTCTCTCTCTCTCTTTCTCTCTCCCTTTCCCTTCTGTTGCAGGTACTGTCTCTGGCTGGTTCCTTCTTCCTCATATTAACCTGTCACCCATCTCTCTTCTCTGTCTTCCTTTATTTCTCTGAGCCATCCAGGGGACCTGAGAGATGAAGAATGTGGGTCTGATCAGCTGGCTTCCCATGGGGCAGTGGGTCCAAACTCATCAAATTAAATTTACTTCTCTGTATCTCCTGATAATTGTGCTTGTCATATATCAAGAGATCTAAATTACTATAGAGACAGAACAATTGTTTAAAAAAATAACACTGCCTTGGCAAGAAGGCCATAGCATGCATACAACTTTTTATATGGACACTTATCATTTAACCACTGTTCAACATTCCTGCTTCTAGGCCATTAAATTAATTTGTCCCTAAGTGGGAACTGTATAGCATGTACATTATCATATTCAGAACAAAGAAATGGTCAAAGCAAACTCCAACTTGATGACTTTGCTTTTATTTGCGTAACCTTACATGCCTTGATATAATATATAACAGAGCAGAAAACTACAGAACTGTACCACACAGTACAATTAGCAAAAATTACAGAACTGTATTGTAGAAGAAGCCACCAGCAGGCGACACTGCCGCTCACATTCCTGCATCGCAGTCCGAATGTAGGCCATAAGTTCAAACAGTTAAGTCATTAAATGAGGAATGTCTGTATTTCTACTTGTGGGCTATAGGATGTTATCCAGCAATGACACAGAAATTGCTCTACTTACCATGAAGTATTCTAATTATTATGACTCCTTTGAATTCATGACCTATAAACGAATGTCCTAATCATATCATTTTTCAGAAGAGGTCACTAGTATTTGTAGCGAGCTCCATGGAGGAGCATATCTCATACTGAGACTCCTCCTGCACTCTGAGAAACTGAGGCAGAAGAATTCCAAGTGTGATATCTCCCAGTCTGGTGTTCTTCACAATTTAGTGAACCATGTCAAAAAATAAAGAGGGAGAGAGACAGAATTGGGAATATAGCTTAGTGAGAAGGTAATGGACTTGATTTCCAGTATCATCAAAAGAAAAAAGAAAGAAGAAAGGAAAGAAAGATCCCAGAAACATGAAAGAGAGAGAAAGAAAGAAGAAAGAAAGAAAGAAAGAAAGAAAGAAAGAAAGAAAGAAGAAAGAAAGAAAGAAAGAAAGAAAGAAAGAAAGAAAGAAAGAAAAAAGAACACACTCAGTGGAGTTATAGGCATTTAATATATGTTCATGGGGAACATTATCTTCTGTGCAGTTTAAAAGATTTTTACAAAGGAGTCAAAGCTGGATTATGTAATGTGTGTTCCTTTCATGGACAACTGTATACAGAATTTTCATTCTGTCTGTTGTCAGTCTGTGTTGGGACATAGATGGGAACCAGTGACTCATGAAAGTCATTATGATCCTAGCAGGCGAAAGCAGGTTCTGACCCCCAAAGAGAGCAGAAGCCAGAGGAAGTGGATGAAGGGGACCAGGACATGCTTTTGTGCCCGTGTGGTTCATGGAAGCTGCAGGATCCAGGAAGCAGCAGGAAGTTGAATGTGAACTGCAAACCTCAGCCCAAGCCTCACTTCCTGTCTGCTGGTCCCACAGAACCCGTGGCCCTGTGACATGAAGATGATAGGAAGCTGCCATTTCTAACCAGTTGCTGTCCATTCCCCTGGCTCAGTGCTGCACACATCCCTCCCTGTGGACAGCTTGGTCAGGGCTGATTCTGGAATGACCAGCAGGTGGTGGCACCCTGTAGAGTGCTCAAAGGGACAGCTCAGGATGGAGCTTCCCCAAAAGGGGCTTTCTAGGGGGTTTGATTTGAGAATTGGTAATTCTGTGAGGATGTGTGACTTGGGAAGGCAGAGTGACAGCTGGAGTCCAAGCGCTGTGCATAGAGGTGTGTATCCTTGGGAAAGTCAAGCTAAATGGGAAAAAATAACCCTTACTCTGGATACACCATCTGTGAGCTGCCAGGCAGCTATCCAACATGTGGGGTTTTTTTTTAAAAAGTTAGTCTTTTATGCATTTTAATTTGTGTAACCATTTAATCCTTATGGTAATAAGTCTAAAGCAATGTAATCAACCACTTTGGCAGATGAGAGAATTAGAATCTTAAAAGGGTTAAACCTGCACAAGGTCACTAAAGAAACAGGCAGTGAGGCCAGGATGTAAACTGAAGTCTAACAAATTCCAAAACCCAAACCACTATCCATTTAACACACATAGAACTTAAGAAAGAATTTCCTTCTAAAACAGTAAAGCATAAGAGACAATGAAGACAAATAAACTTAAAACTAAGTCTCAGATGCTAATCGGCAAACAGCATAAGATATTCTTGAATAAGTCATTCAGTCTGTTATCATGTGTAGAAATTTCTTCTTGGAGTTTTAAATTAATAGCAGATGGTTTTTTGTAAAAAACTAATCTGGAGTGAATGGTAATAAATACCCTTCGCATGTCAAACACTGAACACATTTATTACTCCCTTACAAACACAAGGTAGGTTTTACTTGTTTCTATTTTGCAGGTGAAATTGAGATTTAGATTAAACAACTTATTGAAGTCACTTAGCTAACTAAGCATTTCAGAATTTGAACAAGCCAGCTAGTCTCCAGAGTTTGTGCTCTGAGTAAACTGCTTTGCTGTTTCTGACTTAAAGATTAATTTATTAATTTAATTTATCTTCCCTGATGATTTATGGATTAAAATCAGGGTGTTTATTTCAACTCAAAATGTGGGGTTTTTTTAATGCTTGTTACCAGCTCTGTGCTTCCTGCTTAAAATGCAGTATTTTCAGTGCCCTGAGTTACTTACACTGACTTCTAGCACCCTCTCCAAGCCACTGGCTGTGTATGCTACATACTGCTTGCTGCTGAGTTGGAGTTCTGAGCAAGTGAATCCATCAAGAGCAGAGACTAGGTGGGATAACTGGGAAAGACCCTGAAATGAAAGGCAGGTTCCAATTCCATACTTGATGTGCTCAGACAAGAGACTCCTCCTTGCAAAATCTTGATTTCCCCCATCTCAAAGTGGTGATGATTTTGGTCTCATTCAGTATTAATAATTTGTGATTCTGGCTTAAATGAGTGCTCTAGATAATGAAATTACAGATGTGGTAGAATGGAAAACAGAAACTTAGTTTAATTTTGATACAACAATGATATCTATTGCTTGTTTCCTCCTGGTTGCTCTAGGGGAAGTGTATGTTAGTAGGTTCCATAAATTGAACATACAGGTCTATGTGTTTGGGTAACCACTAGCTTTGCCCAGCCTGGTCACTACATAAGGTGGTGATTATAGCAAACACATTTCAGGCCAGTGTGAAGGTAATGCTTGAAAATTCCACCTGTAAGGATGGTAATACTGAGGCTTGAAGAGATGAAGAACAGGTGTGCATACGTACACACATGGACACAACTGTGATACATGTGAAAAGCTGAATTGTGCTGACTCTCACTGGCACTTGGTTTGTCCTCTGTCCATAACACTAAAAAAGAAACCTCTTAATAGATTTAAACATGCATGCAAAGTAGAATTGCCTTGAAGATACTTACAATGTGTCATCTATATGCACCATCATTGTATGCTTTAACTGCATTGGTTTATAATTTTAAACATTTTGATGTTTCGTGGTCATTAAAAATCACAAGCATTATAAACAATATATTTATATGCCTCATGTCTAAGTGACAGGGTAATTGCCGAGAGCTTGGAACATGTGGTGGCTAAAAACTAAATTCTCATCCCTCCTCTCATTTTCATATGACTGAGCTCCACAAGGTTTTGGATCACTTCCTGGGTCCTATGATTTTACATGGAGTAGCATCCTCATTTCAGGGGGAGAAGGCTTCCAGCAAGGTGAGATAAACCCACAAGTCCATCATACATCATCCAGGAAGACACACTCTAGCTGGCATCCAAGGGACAGAGATTTTCCCTGGAGAAGGAAAAATGCAGTGCTTCCTACAGACCACTGAAGAAAATGAATCAATTCCCTTTGCGTTACTCAGATCTTAATTTACTATTTGAAATCACTCTGTGATTTATGGGTTACAGACTGTCTAAACATTAGGTCTCAAACTTAAATATGAAGGTTATCTTCAAGATCTATTATGGGTTACCCTGAAATCAGTGCCTGATTTCTTTTTGGTTTTTGTTTAGGGTTTTTTCAAATTTCTTTTTTTTTTAAATTTAATTGGTATTTGTTTGTTTGCTTATTTTTTGAACCTCAGTTTTCCCATTTTTCTGTTATATCTCATTAGTGCATAGCACGCTACCCTCTCTAATCCTTGCCCTGTGTGTTGTGTGGTTTTGCACATTCATCGTTGGGCATGTGTATTGCTTCTTTATTCCTGTCCCTCCTGGGTGCCCATTGTAGTGTGTTTGACACATGTCCTTTGAGCCCCTGCCTCTGTGAATGTGCTACAGTGCCACGGGAGGGTAATGCACTTGCAATCCCTGTCCATGGCGTATGTTCCTGGTTCCCACCTAATCATCTCCGCACTCCACAGCTGGCAGCCACTGCATCACTTCATCCAATGTCTCCAGTGTCCACAGGCTGAGTTTTTGAAAGGTGATGGACCACGGTGCACTGTATCTAACCGTGCTGCTAGGAAGCGAAGGTTTGGTTGGAAGAGGTGGTCACTGGGGGTGTGGCCTGGAAGGCTGTGTCTCCCTCCTGGAGTCCTCTCTTCTCTGTTTGCTTCCTGGCCACCGTGAGGTGAGCAGCTGTGCTCCATGGCAGACCCTTCCACTAGGGCGTTCTGCATTACAGCCAGCTGTCCATGAAACCTCTAAAAGCCATGAGCCCAAATAATCCTTTTCTCTTAAAGTTGTAGGTGGTGGGTATTTTGTCACAGCAATGAGAAAAGTGACTAAAACGGATGGGTGCTTTGCTGTCACCAGCAGTGCTGGGAATGGAGACCTCGTGGGGTTCCTTATCAATGTCAGCATTTGCCTGGGAATGTCAGCCTAGGAGTGCGGGGCAGGGAAACGCATACATGTGCGTGCACACACACACACACACACACTCTTGCTCCTCGCTCCTTTTCACTATGTATTCCCAGTGCTATGGTGTTCTTGCCAATCCGATGGCTGTCAAGCAAGATCTTGTTGTTTTACTGGACAGTGATCTGATTATGAGGAAGCTGAGGGTCATTTTTGATACCCAGGCTACTTTGTGACATCTCCTTCAGCTTCCTGCCTATGCCTGTCCTTTACATACAGTGAAAGGAGTCTGGATAGCAGAGCTAGAGTTAGAACTGGTCAGCCAGTTGGCACTGCCATCTGTGTGACTTCAGCAAACTGCTTCCCATTATGGTCCTCTAGCTTCTTCATCTGTAGTAAGTAAAAACAGTTAAATGCTTCATAGGTTTGTGAAGATTAAATGAATTAAAACATATAGAATTCTTACAGGGTCAGGCAAGTTATAAATATGCAACAAATGTTACATTCACTATTCCTGTTAGCTTAGTAATATTATACATAAATTAATGTTAATGTGTACTATAAATGCAATTATAGTAGTAATGATTGAAATGAATTTCTTCTTGAATGAGTGGTTTGTATATTCTAGATCATCATCTGTGTGTTTGGGATATTATAAAATTCAGCTCCGTTGCTGTCTATTAGCTTTATCTCCAGTATCATCTCATTAAGAAGAAATTTTAAATTTTGTGGTCAAACTCTTGTTCCTTGTTCTGATATTCTTTTTTTGCTATTATAATTTGTGCACTGTACAGTTTTATATAAGAAAACTTTTCACCCTCTAATATCACAAAGGTATTTTTTAGGTATACTTTCAGATTTGCTTGCCTTGCTGATCTTGAGATTAGAGCTTCCTGGGTGTGTCCTGAACTAACCAATCAGTTGATCCCTTATTCACTCATCAACGCACTTGAATTCCTAAGACCCTTGGGCGAAAGCAGAATAGAGAAGACATTGATAGACAGTTTATCAGTTAATGGGGGGAAATGAAGGGCTAAGTGAGGTCATACTTACTTTGCATGCATTAGAGTGGGTAAGTGCACAGCAGGGAGCAGGAAGAGAGGGCTTCCCTGAGGAGTTAGGACTTGAGCCCTGCCATAGGGATTGGAGGCAAATAAGGGAGGGAACAGCCCAAGAGAGTGGTGGTCCAAAAAGTGAGCAAAGGTGTAACATGGGGATGGGGAAGCAGGGACACTCATCTGCTGAAAGCAGAAGATAAATACTGGTGAGGACTTTCAAGGCTAAATTGTGGCACTGGTTTGATGCACTACAGAACATCGGATAGAATGTCATCACTGAAGTCTGAGTATGGCAAGGAGAGGGGATGGTAACACGCTGGCACCAGGGTTAGGTGTATAAAATGGGTTAGAGAGTGGGGCAAACAGGGAGCACTGGAAGCAGGGAGAGAAAGAGCACTAAAATCAAATCTCTGGCAGTAGGAAGGACCCCTGGTAGGTCAGGGGATAAACATCAAAGTGCAAAGTGGCTTGATGTCTTGAGGGGAGCAGTCACAGTGCTGTAGCATTTGTCACCTGGAAAGGAAGCACAAGAGGAAACTCCCAAGCCTGAAGGACGTGGAGAGTGAAAACGGAGAGCCTCTGGTCGGCATCTTGAGCATCAGGTCTTAGAAAGTCTGGCAGAATGTGGCCCCGGGTATAGTAACTGACACTTAGCGAGAGTTTGAAAAATGTTTAATGAACAAAAGGATATGTGGATATAGGGGGAATAATTGGGCCCCTTCCAAGGGAACATCCCTTGGAGAGCTGGAATACAAACCAGAGGAGAGACGCCGACATCACCTGGCCCCACATCCCACTCCCAACACCTCTGGAAGAAGGAAGAAAAACAAGTGAATGTGGCAGAGAAGGAACAATCAGAGAGGTAGAAAAACAAGGAGAATTAGTATTTTGGAATTGTAGGGTAGAATCTAGTTGGATGGCATCACCAAATACCTCAGTAATCATAAACAAAAAGCAATTTTCCCAAAATAAAAACAACTTCTGCATCTCTTAGTACAGAGCTCCGAGTTCTCCTTTTGTTCTACGGAAATGGGGAGGGTTAGGGCTCCAGGGGGCAACTCAAAGCCTCTGACAGAAATTTATCTTTTGTGTGGTTCCTTCAGTTCAATTAGGCCAACCCACAGGCCTAAGCAGATTTCTGCCTGGAAACCGTTTCAGTAACTTCTCCACATCCCCTGATGAAATAGGTAATTGGAAGGACTTTTCCCTGATGTTACGCAAGACCAAACACAGTTTGTGCCATTCAGTTTTTAAGTACATCAACAAAAGCCCTCTTCAGCTGGTGACTGCCTCCTGGGGAACTCCGAGGCTGCTAGCTGGCAGCCAGCGTCTCCCAAGCCCAGTAGATCATGAATACAGTGGTGTATTTAATTCATAAAGGCCTAAACCTTTTGTTCATTTCAATCTCAAAAAGTCAAATAAGTTTAGGCTGAGAAATACAGAGTGAGTTGGTTAGTTTTGTTTGTTGGTGGCAGTGGGGATTAAACTCAAGAGCCTTGCACTGAGCTACATGACAGTACTTTTTTATTTTTTTGTTTTGAGAAGAGAAGATCTTAGTAAATTGCCCCGGCTTGCCTCAAGCTTGCAATCTTCCTGCCTCAGCCTCCCAGAAGGCTGAGATTATAGATGTATGCTACCACATCCAGTTTATACTGATTTTTTTAATAAAATACATTTTACCCAGAGAACCAAACTAATACAAGCGCTAAGTCAAGTATTAAAAACAAAAAACAATATGTTTATTATACTTAAAATGTATTCAATTTTTAAGTGGAAAGTGCCTAGAAAATTCCAATAAATACAGCATCTACTTTTACAGGTCCCACTAAAACAAAAGCAAGGAATGTTTTAGAGACAGACCAAAGTGGTCAGGAAGTGGGAGTGAGGAGACAACAGTAATACGCAAACATCTGAGAAGCATTAGATCTCATATCATAAATGGAAAAACTTTGAAACAAACTGGTTTATATTTTCAAATCCCCAAAAGTACAAGAAATGTCAGTACAGATTTTCTCTGGAAATGGCACCAAAGAAGGGAAAGAGTGAATACCAAGGACTGGTTGAAAAGTAAGGGGCTCTAATTTCTCAGATTATCTTCTCCCACTTTCCCCATTTCAAAACACTCCCATTTCAAAGCATTTTTCACTAGCCTTCTCTGCTCTAGAATCACAGAATGCTAAACACCAGGATTTCTTGGAGACCCTGCT
Source organism: Hydrochoerus hydrochaeris (assembly GCA_004027455.1). Lineage (NCBI taxonomy): Eukaryota > Metazoa > Chordata > Mammalia > Rodentia > Hydrochaeridae > Hydrochoerus > Hydrochoerus hydrochaeris. The sequence continues at coordinate 203,729 of PVLA01003285.1, read as the reverse complement.
TAAGGCAGGAGATTGGAAGGGCTTTCTCTGGGGAATTTTATCAAGCCTAAAAGAAAAGACCTGATGATAAAGACACTGACATGTTGTTCCCTGACTAAATGACCAGCCAGCTCAACCGACAGTATTTATTTAAAAAAAAAAAAAAGCACCTTTTTGTGTAATTCAAAACCTCAAGTGTTTTTATAGGTTTATAGGATAAAATTTTAAAATAAAATAAAAATTTAGAGGCTGAGGATGTGACTCAGTGGTACAGTGCTTCCCCAGTACGTATGAATCCCTGTGTTTGATCCTCAGCACTGAATTCTTTTTTTACTTTTTATTTATTGGTACATTTCAAATATACATAATGATAATATTCATGATAGGGAATTTGTACTGTAAATGATATACCTTGCTTCTTTTTTACCCATTCCCCTCCCCTTCCTTTATCCCTCCTCCTCTCTTTATCTGCAAAAGCCTTAAAAATACATTTTTTAACTGAGATGGAGTTCATGATATGAAGGAGGCATGAAGTAAAGTTAGGCCAACTATCTGTGAAGTCACCTCTGAGAGGATTCAGGGTCACAAAATTTAAGGATGCCGACATTATTGTTTAAATATCAAGTGACGGGCTGAGGAGCTAAAGATGGCCCATCAGTGAGCAACAAAATACAAAGCCTCCTGGGAGAAACAGCTCATATGCCAGAGTAAAAGATCCTGGAGAGACCCAGACAGAGGGAGATGGATCCTCTTGACACAGGAAGAGGTTAGAGCAGAAGAAAGCTCGTCAAACACGCAGTCTCAGGGCTACAATTGGAACAGCTAATATTACTGGACATGGCGCTTTCCTGTGACCCGCCAAGTTCATGCCAACCTGAACTGGCACCAGCCTGAATTCTCGCTGACCAGCAGAGCCACCCAAACTCGTTCCCATCACCACTCACAGGAGACAGCCATGCTGAAGTCGGAGGTTGGTGAGCCCAACAGAGAAAAGAGCCGGCAAGGGGACCTTCATTAATCCACTGGTCAGTTCTGGGAATAAGACCCCCCCCACGGGAAGGGCACGATCAAGTGGGTGGCATGTTGGAGTCGGGCAGGAGGAGCCTGAACTAGGGGCAACAGTGACTTCAGTTGGTTGCTCCCTCCCCAGAGCAGATTCATGGGATTTGCTTGGACTGGGTCACACCCTTGGCTGGGACCCAATAAGCCGTCCCAAATCAATTCCCTATGCCTCGCACACACTAACCTGGTGAAGGCCCCTGAAGTTTGACTGGCCCGGTGGGGAGGAGCCAGCATACGCAGCCCCTGCTTACACCTCAGTGACAAGAGCAAATGGGAGACGGCAGAAATCCCTCGCCAGCGTGCTTCAGAGGGGCCATAACCAACAAGGAAAGGGGCTGGGACCTCCACTATACATATGTATGGAAGAAACCAAAACCATGATGAGAGAAACAAGAAAAAGCCCCCAACCCAAAACCCTGAGAACACTAACCCAGGAGAGGAAAAAACAAAAGAGACTGAGGGCAGCAAACATGCAACATCAGACATGGCTTCAATGGACATTAAGAGATATCTTCGGGACCTTGTAGACAAGCTCAAATCTGAAATATTAAATCAGGTAAAGCAAGATATAAGTAGATTAATAAAATAAATACTAAGCATCTCTCAGGAAGACACAGACAGAAGGAACACAAAAAAAGGAGAGAAACATTCGATAAATAATACAAAGAAAATATAGAATACATGAAGCAGATTCAAAGAGACTACCAGGAAATTAAAAACTCCATTGAAAGCTGGCAAAACACCTTAAAAGAAACTAAGGATAGACTATCAAAACTTGAAGACAAGTTTGCAATGTGTGATCATGAAAGGAAAGTTCTCTTAAAAATAACAAGGAAACAGGCAGTAACAATACAAAGGCTAGAAGATGGCTAGAGAATCTATAATTTAAGATTTAATTATAGATTAAAATTAAGAAATGTGAATGAAGAAGCAGGAATACAAACAGGCAAATTAAAAAGACTATGCACAGAAATAATTAAGGAAAACTTCCCAAGCATGGGAAAAGGGAATGATATTCGGTCGTGTGAGGCATACAGAACTCCAGCCACCTACAACCAAAACAGAGCTACACCCAGACATACAATAATCAAGATACCAGAAATTCAACATAAAAACAGAATATTAAAAGCTGTCAGAGAAAAGAAACAGATTACCTCTAAAAGAAAGCCCATCAAGATCACGGCTGACTTCTCAACACAGACCATCAGATCAAGAAGAGCTAGGAGCAAAGTATTCCAAGCCCTGAAAGAAAATGTACTCTGCAAAACTGTCACTAGAAATTAATGGAGAAACAAGATGCTTCCATGACAAAGAGGAACTGGGGGAATTTGTGGCCACCAATCCAACCCTACAGAGAATACTGAAGGACATTCTAGAGAGAGAGAAAAAAATACCAGGATTTTAGGAACAGTGGCAGAAAGGCCTAGCATAGCAGAAATGAGGCAGAGAAGGATGGCTAGAATCTCTAACATAGTTGGTCTTGATACACTATATTGTTAATAGTGTACCAGGATTTAAAACCCACATTACTCACACCACTCTGCTTAGATGTATTATATTCTGTTCCAGTCATTCTACTTATACTAGATTTGAGGGCACAGACAGTTATCCTGAAAATAGCAGGTTATAGTATGGTAATCATCCTTAATTTCCTATTAACTTAACCTAAAGCTCTGTAAAACCTACACTGTTTTACCATGACTGATCGTAATTGAATCTGATTTGTTAGATCACTGTTTTGTATTGATAGATTTTATTCAAAGCTTTTATAATTGATAGTATCAAGTCTGAGAGTATAGGCAACTGCACTTAAAATGACAAGATCCATTAGAATATCCACTATGGTTTGATTATTACCTGCCTTTGAAGTTTTATACTGTCTACAATGTTTTATTTTTACTAATATTGTTATGTACTGCTATATTCAATTATACTGCTATATTCAATTATGCCTGATGATATAGACAATTCTATTGAAGATAATAAGAGATAACACAGTAATCATTGTAGATCACCTTGTACTGTGGTTTTATATGACTTTTTGTTTTCATGTTTTTATAGGAATTTGTTTTGTTTTGTCTAGCTATGTTTTGTTTTTCTCTCTAATACAGAAAGGATAGAAATACATGTAGAGATTCATGCATGTGTAGCTGTTTACACTGTCACTTTTTGAATATCCACTTCTTATGCTTTAATTCTGTAACTTGAACAACTATTTCTAAGAGGACAATATGCAATTTATCAACTAGTGATTTCTTACTGTTTATCTTTTTTTTGAAATTCTGTATTATCTCTACCCTTTACATGTTTTTTCTCTTTAGATAGATAGATAGATAGATAGATAGATAGATAGATAGATAGATATCAAGTGACCCCACTGATTGAGGGCCTGATTTCCAATGGAGTAATGTTCAGAGACGGACCTAAAGAAGTAATTGGATCATGAGGCAGTGATCCTGTCAATAGGTTACTCTGTCAGTAAGTTCACAGCTGAATGGGGTTCTGAGGAGGCAGGACCTAATTGCATGAAGTACATCACTGGAGAGGTCCCTGGCTTTGCAGGTTAAGTGCTGTCCCTAGTGCCTCACTTCCTTTACTCCCTCTCCCTCTCCTCCCTCTCATTCTTTCCTGGTTGCCATGAGATGAGCAGCTTCCTTCCTCTTTCTCCTTCTACCATGGATGCCTTGGAGCTAGCCAAACATGGCCTGAAACTATGAATCAAAATAAACCTTTTCTCCTTTAGATTATTTTTCTTGGGGGAGCTAAAGATGACAGATCAGTAAACAGTAAAATACCGAGCCTCCCTGAGAGAAACAGCTCAGATGCCAGAATAAAACATCCTGGAGATGACCAGACATAGGGAGATGGATCCACTGTACCCAGGAAGAAACTAAAGGGAAAAGAGCTGGTCAGACTTGCAGTTGCAGTGCTCTCGCCGCCAGAGTCCCCTGAAGTCAGGGGATGGCAAGCCCAGCGGAGAACAGAGCCAGCATGGACCTCCACTAACCCATGGCGAGTGCTCAGAATTTGACCCTCCCACGGGAAAGGGGTGACCAACTGGACAACATATTGGAATAGGACAGGACAGGCCTGAACAAGGAACAGCAGTGACTTCAGTTGGTTTCTCCCTGTCCCGAGTAGATTGTGAAAATGGCCATACTCTCAAAACTTTTATACAGATTTAATGCAACTCCAATCAAAATAGCTTTAGCACACCTCACAGATCTAGAGAAAACATTCCTAAACTTCATCTGGAAACAGAAGAGACCTAGAATAGCATAATGCAATCCTGGGCAACAAAGACAAGGCAGGAGGCATCACAATCGCTGACTTGAAATTATAAGATAATGCTACTGTGAAAAAATCAGCATGATACTGGCAAAAACAGACCTGAAGATCAGTGGAACAGAAGATGCAGACACAACTACAAACACACTCAGCTACCTTATCTCTGACAAAAGAGGTCAAACACGTTCATTGGAAGATAGTCTCTTTAATAAATGGTGCTGGAAAAACTGGCTTTCCACATGACAAAGACTGAAACTAGACCCTTGTATATCACCATGCACTAACCTAAAGTCAAAATGGATCAAATCTTAAAACAGAAACACTAAATCTACTGGAAGAAAAGGTAGGTAGAAATCTTGATGACATAGGAACAGGCAGAGTTTATGAACAAAACCCTATTGCACAGGCAGTACTTCAAAGAATAAACAACTGGGACCTCATATTATTAAAAAGTTTTTCCACTTCAAAAGAAATCACCAACAGAGTGAAAAAAACTGGAATTGAAGGTCCCATTCGATCCAGCTACTTCCCTTCTGGGTATTTTCCCTGAAAAATTTAAAACATCATACCACAGTGATATATGTGCACCCGTGTTTATAGTAGCACAATTTGTAATAGCTGGATCTTGGAAACAACCCAAATGCCCATCAACCATGGAATGAATAAAAAGATTTGTTGTTTTTATGCAATAGAGTACTACTCAGCTATAAAGAAGGACAAACTAAAGACTTTTAGAGGTAAACAGACACAACTCAAGACCATAATCAGAAATGAAATAAATGTGACTTGCATGTGTAAACATCATATTGTCTCTGTAGTGTAAAAATCTGAAAGACTCAGTAAGACCCAAATGTGCAATAGATATTGCAAAAGTGAAAGGAAAAGAAACTGCTCAAAGGAAAAGCAACTGGAATGCAGGAAAGAAGAAAAGAATGAAAAGACTAGATATAGTAGATATATATTTACTATATAATTATACCAATAATCTGTTAGTTCATCAAAAAAATGGTTTGTGCTTTCACTGATCATTTTTTCATGCCTATGTCTTGTAATCTGAGCAACTACTTTGAAGATAACAATATGCAATATATTAAACATTGTTAATCTCCTATTATGTTGATTTGAAATTCTGTATCATTATTTCTTATTCTTTCTTGTTTTAAAATTTTAAAAAAAGAGGACCTGAACTTCATACAATGTGTGGCGGTGTGGAAGTCCCTGCCAGAAGCCCCTGAAACAGCAGTATGTAACACACGGGTATGAGGCGAAGCTGCCCAGGAAACCCAGGAAGGTGGAGATTTTAGGCCTGTGGTCTCTAAACCAAGGAAAGCTGCAGGCAGTGAGCACAGCCAGACCAAGAAAGAGGCCATGGGAGTGGCAACCTGTAAGGCCACAAGAGTGAGGTTCGCTACACCCTGGAGAGATCACATCATGTCACCACGTTCCCTGGATGTTGGCCATGAAGCTGTGGGACTTAATGTTTACCCTCCTGGTTTTCTGTCTTTCTTTTCTCCTATTTCTTTCTTTCTGTTCCTCCCTTGTAGAATGGAAATGGTTAAGTGGCACCAGTTTGCCTTGGAATTACTTAACTTGCTTTCTGAATTCTACAGAATTTCTCAGATAAAAGTTTGCTTAGGGTCTCAGGGGAAACTGAACTTGGAATTTTGAACAGTGCTGTGACTATTGAGACTTTAAGAAAGGAAAGTATAGGGGGGTTTGCTGCACACAGTATAATTACATAATGTCAGATAAAATGATAACTTTGCCATTGTCTCCAACTGAAGACTCAGTGTGGTTTAAGGAGATGTGTTTGCATGTTAAGTTAACAACAGGTGGACTGCGATGGTTAGTTCATCTTCACTGACTTGAGAGACACCAAGATTAGTAAAAGGCACTTTTAGGTGTGTCTGGAAGGGTCATGACCTTGGAAGCTGTATCTGGTTCCTGGACCCTTTGTCTCTTGTGCTCTTCCCTTGCTTTCTCTTTCTTGGGTGCCATGGGTTGAGCAACTTCCAACATGCCCTTCTGCCATGATGCCTTGGACCTAGCTGACCATCGATAGAAACTGTGACCCAAAATAAACGTCTCCTCATTTGGGTTGTGGGTGTCAGGTATTTTGTCCCTGAGGAAGGTGACTAATATACTGGAAAAGGAATAGATGGCATAAAAAGATTGAGTACTACTGACTAGACAAATAGGGTAGCCAGAAAACTTAAGAAGTCAGGAAAATCACACAACTGTATAATATTCTCCTTTCACCAGATGACTGGGCACATTCATTGGGGTACTCCAGACTCTGATTCCAATTTTCTTTTTTATATGTATCTGTCCTGCCTGCCCATTTCTGCAATCACTTTCATAAATTCTTTTCCTATCAATACGATCTCAGTGACCCTCTAATATGTCTGCTGTTCTCACTTTCTGTCTTTGTTCATTTATCCATTGATCTGTTTGTATTTATTGATTGCTTTCTTTATCCAAAGGCCTGAGATAAACACTGGGGACAGAAAAAGTAATCTGATGCCATTTCAATTCTTAGGAAATTTGCCTACAATTTGCCAACAGAAATTCTGTCCCTGCCCAATATGCCGCAAACCCATAACACTCCCGCAGGCCTTTCCTGATGCTCTATCAGATTTAAGTTATTTCTCTGATAAAGATCGGGTTAGCACTTACTATTATATAAAATTAGTAAGACTTTCTAGATCATATTTCATTATTGGCTTTTGGTAATTATATGTCTTTGTTATTTCTGTTATTGGGTATTATTAGGTTTTATTGCCTTTTTTTTTTTTAACCAGAGATTGAACTTGACCTCACATTTGCCAAGCAGGCACTTATGCCACTGAGCTAAATTCCTGGCCCTTTATAATATATTTCTTTATTTGTTTGTTTGTCCCAGAGATCAAGCTCCTGACCTTATGTGGGAGCTGTTGAAGCTGGAGATTGATCACATGTGTGGGGCTAAAGCAAGGCCATCCCAGAAAAAACAAGAGACCAAAACAAGCTATGTACACAGGTTGTTCCAGCACAAGAAGACAAGAGGCCCAGGCCTGCCAGGAAAACAAGTTGCTAGGCAGTGAGGTTGAAATTGACATTCTTCTTTGGAAGGTATAAATAAAGGTGCTACAGTGGTTGAGCAGTTCCTTTCTCCCATCAGGAGGATAAGGGCTCCACCTGACCCCAGCTTTCTCTTTACTTTATTTTTCTCATCTTCTCACCGATCCTTAACCCCAAGAACCTCAGGAGCCGCACTGGGTCACGGCAACCTTATGCTTGCCAGACAGGTACTTATGCCACTGAGCTAAATCCCCAGCCTGCCCTTTCATTCCTGTAGCTATAAAATACAGAAGGTTCCTTCTTTACTATCATAGCAATGAATGAGTTGATGCAAATAATTTTTGCTTTTCACTTATTCATTTTCTTTAAGCTTTCTACCATTTTTAGACTCCAACTTCCCAAACCTTGGTCCTTGAATTCCTTATATCATTCACATTGTCCTGTTACATCAGCCACTAAACTGCTGCCTTCAACAAGCACAAGAGAGAATTCACCCAGCAGTTTTACCCACCACTGAATATCTGGCCTCAATAATTCCCCTATATCTTCATATCTGCAGTGACTTCAGCCCCAATGCAGGCCCGTAACCAAGCCCAGATTCCCGACCCTCCATTTCCCTAAGTGATTGCTGACTGAGAACAATCCTTGTGCCAATTGCTGTATCAGTGAAGATCATTCATCACTAGAAACAGTAACACACTAAAGTGGCCATCAGGAGGCACCAGAAGCCACTGCATTGATCAAGAACATTGCCATGAACTGAACTCCATAGCTATGGCGCTGGCAATTGTAGCCACTACTTAAACTGTCGGAAGGATTGTCCACTGCTTGTCTATTTCTCTAACACCTGACCCAGTGCTCCAGAACAGGACCACTGGCTCGCTGCACCTAAACCATGTACACACAGTTGTCTATTGCAAAGGAGGCTGCAAAAGAAGAAATCTGGCTTCCATGAGTGCTTCCAGGACAGAAGGCTGGGATTCTGCAGGCACAGTACAGAGAAAAGAAGAGAGATGTTCTCCAAACAGAGCTCTATCAGAATGAGCATGGGAACACTGATATTCACACTCTCACTGGGGTCTACCCAGTCCCAGGCTCTGGACATGTTGGGGACCTTACTAGAGAGAAGAGGGGGAGTATGATCTGACGATATCCAAACCCCTTTTTGACAGTAAGGTGGGGATGTTACAATAACTGTCAGGACAACACGCAGTCCAGGCGTCTGCCACTTGCCACACACACCGAGAGCCTACTGGCATTCTTTTCCCCAGGAATACACAGAGTCCTAGTCAGCTACCTCAGCTTTCAGTTCAAAGACCCAGTCTGAAGACCCCCCAATCACGTTTCTGTCTGGACTGGCCCACATAACCTTTTTCCTCACTGTCTGGGGAGGAGCTCATCTCTGCTCGCTCATTGGTCTGTGAGTTTACCACCCCTGGGCAGGACTCCAAGGAACAGGGAAAGACTGGTTTCCTGTCCAGACCTTCCCACTAAGTCCAGTGGTAACAATCCCACTAAGTCCAGTGGTAACAATGATACCTGTATTGTTGTCCCTGCCATTCCTTCTGGGTCCTGCAATCCCCCAGGAGACTCCAGGAGCTGGTGAGTGGGCAAAACAAGGAGAGATACTAGAGAATAGAAGGGGGGCAAAGGGCCCAACGTGGGTGGGAGTCCCAGATTTCTTGTAGTAATGTGTGTGCACTGCTGTCAGCTAGTTCAGCTCACACCTCTAAAAGTGTTCAGGGAGCCTCTGAACACATAGATAAGAAGTTAAAGTATCTGAACCTAAGACCCAGATTTTAAAAAAAAAAAAAAACTAAGACCCAGAAAGGTCAAGGGATCTACCTGGGGCCAGACTGCAGAGAGCTTCTTCTGCTCTTGTTCCTGCCATCCTTCCAACAGAGGGTCACACCTATCTGAATCGGGGAGAGCGGTAGCAAATGCAAAGGCAGGTTCCCAGGAAGGAGAGTGCTAGGAGGAAACCCAAGCCCTTACCCCACAGTCACACGGTAAGCGTGGAAGATGAGGAGCTAGAAGAGAAAACAGTACAGGCTCAGGGAGATCCAGAGTCAATTCTAATATTCATGGCAAACAGCTGTTCAGGATGAAAAGATGAAAGCTAGTGATTTCTAAACTGCCAGTTTGAAAATTTTTTACTTGTGTCAAAATTAATCACATTTAGAATATTAAGTACATTCTATACCAAAATCTGTACTAACTTGAGTTCTCCAGAGAATCAGAACAGATGGATGGATGGATGATAGATAGATAGATAGATAGATAGATAGATAGATAGATAGATAGATAGATAATAGAGCTGTGATTTTAAAAAATGCTATGTGTTTGCATTTTTAAAATGGTACAATAAAAGACACATTACCATTAACGTCCCCCAAATCTGCCCCCACCTCAAACACACTCATTACATCACTCTTGCCACTTCCCGAAGTAGTTCTGGATGTCTTCTTTCATTAGGATCTTTATGTGCACTGTCCTGTCCCCCTTGATGTCTTGAATCAATACCAAATGTTTACCTTTCATGGTCATCTTGACTTTGAGGAACAGCTAGAAGTCTCACAATACTAGAGCCAGTGAATATGGTAGATGAGAACACACCATGTTTTTAAAATTTTCATAGATATACATAACTGTAACATTCATCATAGGGAATTTGTGCCTGTGCCTGATATATCTTGTTTCTTTTTTTCCCATTCCCCTTCCTTCCCTTCAATCCCTCTCCCCCTTCTTATTTATAAAAGCTTTGTTTCTATTTTTTCCTTCTATTGTTTTTTCTTGTCTCTTCCTTCCTTTCCCCCGCGCCCTTCCCTTGTTCCCCTTCTCATTTGAACATTTTCTTCCCTTTTCCCAATAGCTATAAATTTTGGTCCTTACTTACAGTTTCAGTTTCTTACACCAGCAAAGCCATTTGAAATTTGAACATGTGTCCAATTTATTTCGCTTAAAAGTATGGTCTCAACCATTTAGCTCCTTTTTTATGGCAGAGTAGCACCTTGTTGTATAAAAAATCCACATCTTCTTTATCCCTTCATTGGTTGATGGGCATTTGGGCTGTTTCCAAAATTTGACTTTTACAATCTATGCCACTATAAACATGGGTGTGCATATATCACTGTGATATGATGCTTTTCTTTCAGGAATATACAAAGAAGGGTAATAGTTGGAACTTATAGTTTTAGTATTTGGAGGAATTTCCACATTGGTTTCCACAGTGCTTGCATCACCCTACACTCCTATTAACAGTGGAGAAAGGTTTCTTTTCCCCCATAGCCTGCCAGCATGTGTTATTACACACCATAATATTTTAGACAGAAATTACCAAAAATGTTTTTAAATGACTCAGGACATCAAGGCAGGCATGACAGTGCAACTGAAGATATTTATAAAAGGGAGCTTGCAGTTTGACAACCCAAAGTCAAAACATTAATTCAAAAATCCAAAGTCAAAAGTTTCACCTAAGCCTCAAGGCAAATTCTTTGGAGTTGTGAGCCTATAAAATTAAAACAAATTATCTACTCAATATATAATGGTGGCGGGGCTGGGGATTTGGCTCAGTGACATAAGTGCCTGCCTGGCAAGTGCAAGGTCATGAGTTTGATTCCCAGTACCAAAAATAATAATGATAATACATAGATATAGATATATAGATATATAATGGTGGAATAGGCACACAGTATTCATTCCTACTCCAAAAGAGAAGAATGGGCAAATATAAAGGAGAAATTGACCCAAAGGAAGTCTAAACTCCAGCAGAGCAGAACTTAAATCTTGTAGTAGCACATCTTCCATCTGTGCACACTGCTATGAAGAGCCAGTTCCTAAGGTCTTGGGCTGCTCCCCTGCTTCCTAGTTTTGCTGGTCACCACCTAAATGGTTGCTCTCTGGAGCCTTCAGCTGATGTTGGTAGCTTTGCTTGGGAGGGGGGAGGTGCGTGGCATGTTCCTGATTGTTCTTCCATGCCGGTGTCTCTACTGAGGATCTACTCCCACAGCTGACTTATATTTTAGTCACATTCAGAAACTAGTTACAAGAATAATTTCATAACTTGAACTAGTAATCTCCTAAATGACCCTTAACATTCATACCCATGTGAGTTATACTGCAGAATAACTATGGAATTAAGGATGGAAATATTCCAGTCCTCGTCTTGTTCCAAAATGCAAAGTGCAGCTCCAGGAATTCTAAGATCCATCGTAGCATTACTCTGTGCTGATATATCTGGATCATTTTTGAATTTTCTAATAAGTTTCCCTTACCATGCTTTCTAATGATATGTATTTGTCAGGTTAAACTACACTATGCTTCAACAACAAATAAATTTTTAGTGACTTCCCCAACAAATTTTGAGTTCTCACTGATATCAAGGTCAGTGCAATGGGGCAACTTTTATCACCTCCATAAGATGACCCACTGGTTCAGACTGTTTGAATTTTGAGATTCTTCCATGTTATCCCTTGACCTCCATCATAACCCTTTGTGTTTATTTTGGCTCATGATTTCCGAGGTTTCAATCCTCAGTCATTTGGCCTCATTGCCTTGGGGTCTGTAATGAAGCAGCACAGCATGGTGGGATCAATGGCAGAGAAGTTATTCATCGTGTGGCAGCCAGGAAGAAACAAGAAAGAGGAAGGTGTCAGTGGTCCCCAAGCCTCCTTCAAGGGCACATTTGCAATGACATAACTTCCTCTCACTAGACCCTACTTACTAAATGTTCCACCACCTGCGCCTCCCAACAGTGTCACAGGCTGGTAACCAAGTCTTTAACACATGGGCCTTGGGAGGTTCTTATCCAGACCACAGCATTTCCAAAACGGAGGAAATACAGAAAGGGTAAGCCAGCCTACAGCCTTGGACCAGGAGAATGACATCGCTTCCCCTCTACTGACACTCCCTTTTACCAGAACTCAGTCATACGATCCCACAACATTTATAAGGAATAAGGAGACTGAAAAGTATTATTTTGTGTGCCAATCAGAGGACACTGTACTAAAGGTATAGAATGGTCTCTGAAAAGTCATCCCAGAATAAACACAGAGCTCATTCTCACATAGAGCCTGGTATGATCTTGACAGTTGGGTAGACAGAGCTGGAGAGGAAGAGGAACATGGACCCTGTGCAGCCTACCAGTGGCTCCCCCATGTAGGTACCTCACCCATCAGGGTCTTCTCCTGTCTTGCAGGTTCTTATTCTCTGGTCTTTCTCTACACGGGGCTATCCAGGCCCAGTAGAGTCTTCCCCAAATTTCAAGCCACTGCCTTCCTCAATGACCAGGCCTTCTTCCACTACAATAGTGAAAGCAGAAAAGCAGAGCCTATAGGACCATGGAGAAAAATAAAAGGAATGGAAAACTGGGAGAAGGAAAGCCAGCTGCAGAAGGCCAGGGAGGAAATCTTCCTGGTGACCCTGAAAGACATCATGGACTATTACAAGGACAGTGAAGGTCAGTAGACTGCAAACCACTGAAGGGATCTTAGCATAAGAGATAGCCCCACATGTATGAATGGAAAAGGCTCAGAAGGGTGGAAATAGCCTCTCCCCTAAAAGAGGAACAGGAGGCACAAGTAGATGTGCACAAATATATCTGCCTCCCACCCTACCACATATGTTTCTTCCTTCCCATGGCTTCCCTCATCCTCACCCCAGACCTCAGCTCACATGGAAACTTAGCCCCACCACCTCTGATTTCATGCCTTCATACCCCAGCCATCGGAGGCTGATCCCACACCAGGAGGCATCAAGATTCACCCCTGGTAGAGAGCAATCTAACCTTGGAATCAATCATAGCTGATTTCATTTGGTGGCTCCACCAGTCATTGCCTATTTGATGGTGAGCAATTTTCTTAGTTATGTGATCAGAAACTTTAAAAGTTGGAGCCCTGACACTTATCTCTAAAAGATTCTATAAAACTAGATTCCATATAGGATATAATAGTTTGTCTTGCTCTTACCTGCAGCCCTGTGGCATAGGGCAGGACACAGACTGTAATATTGGCCCAACTGAAATATGTTGAATAAATATAAAGAAAGTGTCTAGCACAAAGCATGACCCATACTGCTCAAATTATATGGAATCATAAAGATTTTTCTGTCCCATAAGGAGCAGATACAAAGCACTTCATCAGTACCTGGGAAGACAGGAGAAGGTGGCAGAACCAGAAAGATACAAGCTCTGTTTCCCCTGAAACCCAATACCTACTTCCCCCAAGGCAGTCAGTCCCAAGTGAGCTGAACTGTTGATGTTAAGTTATTACAGGCTAAGAGTCCAAATGCAGGTTTCTGAGTTCAAAAATGTGCAAGAAGTTACATAGAAACTGAAAGCTTTCAAAAGGTGCTAAAGGTTATATAGAAATCTAAAGTATGTGGAATAAGGAAAAGTGGCCTAGGATGGGTGTCAGAAATAGGAGCAGAGAGGACACTGGTGTCTAGGAAGAATACTGGAAGAAACTTTGATTGACTGAAATAGAAACACTCAGGTGAGTCGGGTGTGAATGTGCACACTGTAATCCCAGCACTGTGGGAGGCTGAGGCAGAAGGATCACAAGTTCAAGTCTAACCTGGGCAATTTAGTGACTTAACAAGACCCTGCCTCAAAGTAAGAAATGAAAAAGAGCTTAAAACATAACTCAGTGCAAAAGGTCTAAATTCAATCCTCAGTACCACAAAAACAAAATTTAAATCAGTGATTATCAGTGAAAATGAAAAGATAAAGAGATGAACACAGTGTATTCAAAAATAATGGTACAGTAACTACCATTCATTGGCCTTTTACTGAATGCTAGGTATAGGTATTAACATATTTAATTTCCCACAATATCCTCCTAAAACAGTATTACCACCATGTCATGAGAAAAAGCGGAGCACAGGGTCTTAAGGCTCGAATTTATGCAACAGACCAGTTTGGGTGGTGAAAGATTTGGGATTTGTAAGCAGATCAATTGAAAGCTATCAGAGCCTGTGCCAATAGCACTTCCAGGATAGAGTACACACCTACTATATAATAAAATTTAACTGCTGGAGGAAATCAGTTTCAGTTGCTCATAGGCAAGGGCATCGGGGTTTTGGAGATTTGAAATAAAGATACCAACCACCAGAAGCTGGGTGTGGTGGCACACAGCTATAATCCCAGCACTTGAGAGCAAACTCAAAACCAGCCTGGAATACATAATAAGTTCAAATCCACTGTAAATTACACAGTGAGACCCTGGAGGGAGCGGGGGAGGGAACAAGGGGAGGCAAGACCGAGACAGAGACAAAGACAGACAGACAGAGAGTATGAGAATCAAATTATGTTTACTCAAGTGGTGATAGGAACTCTACTTAGAACTAAAGAAAAAAGATAGATTCTCATAATCTATATGAAACCACAAATAATTTGTTTTAAACTTAGCAATGCACTTCATTGTGGATGCAATGAATCCCTAAGACTTCTCCATGTACTCAGACAAATATGCTTCATAAAGTGAGCTGATGCAGAAAACTCAGAAATCTGTCCATTGTGTCTCTCTCAAGTTCCCTGAATCTGAAAAATGTATTTCATCTCATCCTGGCATCAGATGCCAAGCAAAACAAGTTTCTCTCTCTGTCTGCTATATATCTTGCTAGTAACCTATTTGCCAAGATGAAGGGATTGTGTGCTGAAGTTTCCAAAATCTTTCTGTTGAGTTGCAACGGGAATAAGAGTGTACAGGAACAAAAGTTACTCAGCTGGCGGTAGCACCGGGTTGACTAACTCTTTGTGGGGTTGGGGGAGGCTTCAGGGTCTCACACCTTTCAGGGAATGTTTGGTTGTGAGATCCGAAATAACAGAAGCAGTGGAGCATTCTGGAGATATGCCTACGATGGACAGGACTTCATAGAATTCAACAAAGAAATCCCAGCCTGGGTCCCCTTGGACCCAGCAGCCCTGAAAACCAAGCAGAAGTGGGAGGCAGAAAAAGTCTACGTGCAGCGGGCAAAAGCCTACCTGGAGGAGGAGTGCCCCGCGATGCTGCGGAGGTACCTGAACTACAGCAAGAGTCACCTGGACCAGCAAGGTACTCGCTGCTTCCTGTGGTCTGTCCCAGGACTGAGCTGAGGGAGGCCAAGGTGATCTCAGGCTGCTCCCCTCCACCAGTGGAGTCCTTTAGTGGCCAGCTTTCATCACGTTTCATCTTTCCCCCTGGGAGGAAATGATATGGGATCCAAAAAGAAAGTTCATCAAAATTTCAGGTAGTGGGGGGCTGGAGATGTGGCTCAGATGCATAAGTGCCTGTCTTGCAAGTGTGCAGTCGTGAGTTCAATCCCCAGTACCAATTTAAAAGAAAAAATTTCAGGTTGAGTAGGATTCCCTGGTAGATTTTGCTAAATAATCCCCAGCTGATAGATGATAGAATTGGGACTCAAATTGCATATTTCAGAATTCAAATCCAGATCCAGAAGCTGTTTCCTTCTATACTGATGCCTTTTGTCTTGCTTGTGGAGAGAGGGGCAAGTATGCAAAATGTCTGTCCAGGTTGGACAAGCAGCATGAGCAGAACTGAGTGCCACAAGCTGAGGCTTTGACTGACAAGAAAAGATAAGACTTGCAAGGAGCAGGGAAGAGTTTGATAGACAAAAATGCAGGCAGATCTAAGGAACTGGGCTGATATTCAAGGAGGAGAAAGCTGCAAAACCCACTCAGGTTTAGGGGGGAAATAAGGAGGTGTGTAAGGCGCTCGCAATTTGTTGGCATCATAAGTCAACCCATGGTGGGACAGGGATGGCAGGAAAGTGGGCATTCTGTGACCTAACATGGAAGGCTTGGGGGAAGCCTCAGCCTTCCCCAATGGTTTCTTGAGGAACCAATGCAGAGCTTAGAGCTCTGAAGATGGCTGACTTCTAGGAAGCGAAGTGTGGGAGAGGCATGGGCGGGGATAAGTCTACCTCAGGTCTTTGACGTCCACACTTTATCCCTCCACAGATCCTCCCTCTGTGTCAGTCACTAGCCACGTGGTCCCAGGAAGAAAAAAGACACTCAAATGCCTGGCTTATGACTTCTACCCATCAGGACTTGGTCTGCGCTGGCTCCCGGCTGGCAAGAAGGGGGAGTCTGAATCACGGGTAGATGTTCTTCCCAGTGGGAATGGCACTTACCAGTCCTGGGTGGTGATGGAAGTCCCCCTTCAGGACAGAGGTCCCCATTTCTGCCTTGTGGAGCACAGTGGACTAGCCCAGTCCCTTTCAGTGCCATGGGAGGAGAAGCAAAAACCTAGAGCTAAAGGCAGTTTGGAGACCCAGCCTCAGTAGTCACTCTTTCCCGCCTAATATGAGACACATGAACTTTAGAAATCATCATCAATGTCACCAGCAAGATCCTAAGGAAGCAGTGCAAATCCAGGTAGATCTGGAGACAGAAGACTTAAGCACCTGGTCCTGAGCTCATCTCACTTTATAAAACTCCCCAATATCTAATCTGTAAGATATCACTCAAATTAATGCCCTTGTCTAGCACAGCAGAGAAAGATATTTCTACAGTATGAAGTGCTGTAAAACATGTGTTGGTTGTATTATTTACCCTTCCCGCAAGCATTTGGTGCATCTGAAATTCTTGGAATTCACTTAAAGCAGTGTTTCGACCTTAGACATCTTGCATGTGGGTATGTTGAACATGACTTGAACCACTTCATTCCCTGAGCATTGTTCAGATGTCCACTTGTGGTGTCCATAGATGCGTTCATGGCCTCTTTGCAAACCCAAGCATCTTCTGTACTTCAGTTTCCTCAGCGCTCCCCCATTTCCCATGAGATACCACCCTCCACCCCACCTGTATATGCCGGCTTTGGGACACACACACCCGGAGCTTCTTTGAGAGGCCTCTCTACTCCAGCGCACATCTCCAAGGGAGCAGGAGTCAGCCTTGATGTTCCTGAACTTCCTCCAGATCCATTTTAGAAAGTTTTTTCACCTAAGTCACTCACTGCCAGGTCAAACCTAAGACAGAACAATTCTCACACCTGACCTTAAGCTTTGCCGACCTATGCCTGTTTCTCCCCCTTTCTCTGGAACAAGAACTTCTTTATATCCTACCCACTGCTTCCCACTCTGTATTACCCCAAAATTAGTCCTCCAAGATGAGCTGCTGAAGGAAATCATTCCCAGCCTTCAGAATTCTGATTTAATAATCTTATTTTTCTTAAAGCCTAACTGTAAAGACTATATCTCTTGTTTTTATACTTGGACAGCAATTTGAAAATCAATGCTGAGAAATTATCTATCTCATGTGCATGAAACCCACGTTCTCCTTTTCTGGAGCATTAAAAAAAAGGTTCTATTTGAACAGTAGAAAATCACAGGGAAGTAAAGCTAGTCAAGAAGAAAAAATAAAGCCATTGGTATTTCAAAACATAATATCTTTAACAAATAAAAAGTGATAGGTAAACATTTTAACTCAAAGAGGAGGCCAAAGTCAACATAAGCAGACCAGAGCTGAAAAGGATTGAAATGTAAAATCTAGCTCAGTCTAAGAAATAGGTGGGGGTAGACAAGAGAGAAAAAAACTCAGAAGACCAAGTCCTGGCCAGGTATAGGAAAGGAGGAGAGAGACACAAAGCTACTCAGACACCTTGAGGAAAATTCCTGGAGGGAATCATATTTCAGAGCACATGTAAGGTTTAAGGTAGTTTGCCAAGAAGACCTCAGAAGATTGCTTTTAAGCCCTTTACCCAGTTAGAGGAGAAGTCAGACAACCTGACAAGGGTAGTGACCAAAAGGTGGGACTGGGCCCTGGGGATCCACTGGACACACCAGAAAAATAGATTTAAAGAATCAAGTATGGGTCCTTCCACAGTCACTTCCTGCCCAACAAAGTACCACTAACAGGTTCTCTCCTGTGGGTAAGATCAACTTCAAATGCAACTGGAGGATGCCCCAGTCTAGGAGAGCCTCCTTTAATAATTCTTCAGTCCTATAGAGCTGCCTTATCTCTCTCTGGAAGATTCCTCCAGGCATAGTTCACCAGGTGCACTGGTCGGGTGAGGCAGTGAATCAGGTAGAAGATGCCAACTAGGTATAGGACTTAAACACTTTCCGTGTTAAGATCCTCTTTCAGTTTGCCAGACCTCTGATTTTACAACTGTTTTCCAGTAGACATCACAGCTCCAGCCAAGTAGATACTATTGGTCATCAGACAGTTGTAGTGTCTTCTCTGTACTGCCTTTATTTGTATATTTATTGATTTATCCAAGAATTAAATATTATGTTTCATACTCTAATCAGCACTCAAAGCAAACCAAAAAGACAGGTAAAACCCTTTCCTGTATAGAGTTTACATTAAATACGCTCACTGAAACAATATTCACTGTCATGGTCCAGTGCAAATCTCACCTCCTTCCATAACCACTTCCCTGATTGCCAATCCCAGTGAGTACATTTCCCATGCTGATATTTCTTCCAGATGGAAACGGCAGGGAAGATTTCAAGTAACACGTGGCATGTGAGTGAGTCTAACTTCACACTACTTAAGAATCCCAGGTTTTCCTGTGTAATCAACCCTGAACCACCCCATCAATTTTTTACTCTTTCTTGTGAGAAAATAAAGAGAAAGAAAGTTAAGGAATAAAAAGATGAGGAGAGGCGGAGAAAAAGAAAAAGAAAGGCACAGAAATCAACTTTGTCAATTCCTGAATTTCAGTTCAGAGTTTTTCCATTGATACACTCAGAATCATGATGTTTCCAGTTTTGATAATATAAATATTGGTAATATAAATAATAGAAATATCTGCCCTTTTTTAGCTTTTGGATACATATTACTAAGTCACCTTCAGAAGGAATCATTTCATTCTTCTTGAAGAAAGTTCTTTTGTTAAATATGGAAGTAAGTTTTCAGTATAGTACTAAACTCCCCCACCACAAAAAGATACAAAACAGTGCACATATGTTATTATGGATTAATGCTTGAGCAAGTGGACTCTAGCGTAAGACTGAATGACTTTGACTGGAAACTTTGTCATTTATAACTGTGTGGTCTCCTACCTCAGGTTTCCTGCTGTCTGTGTCAAAGAAATAATGTGGCACTTACACCCCAGAGTTATATGACAAGGTTTAGGTAAAATGACAATGTAAATAACACTCTTTAGAGGCAGGTGGACAGTAAACATTCAGTAATTATTAGTTAAAATAGTATTTATTGTTGGTGTAATTGGAACAAAGAAGGCTTTCTTAAGCTGAGTACTACCAAAACTATCTGTATTACATTCATTTATTTACTTCTCACAACTCAGTGAGGTTAGTACTGACAATGCCCTTCCTTTGCAGATGCAGTAGTAGCAGAGATGGAAAGGATTTCTCTACCAGGTCCCAAGATATAATAAATCAAAATGTATGTACAGGGGGCCAGGGATTTAGCTCAGTGGCTTAAGCACCTGCCTGGCAAGTGCGAGGTCATGAGTTTGATCCCTGGAACAAAAAAAAAAATGTTTGTACAGTAATCTCAACATAACCAAATATCAGCATAACATTAAGACCATGATCTTGGGATAAATGCCCACTTTGACATTAGAAGGAGCGGCTCACGGTTTACACTCCTCCCCTCCGCAGAAATTCATAGGTCCCACACACAACTTTGTTCACACTGTGCACTGACAGACTTTCTGACTCCTGGGGAACGTGTATTAGCTGTGTGGTAAAATGAAAGGTGAGAGACAAGTGTAGCCCCCAAATATTTTCAGCCTATACTCTTCCCTTTGGCTGTGTTCCATAACCTCACTACTCAGGGCCTCTGAGCTAAACCCAGATGACACATCAATCTTCCCCTCCAAATGTATCCAAAGGGCTCAGGGTAACTTGCACTGGGTTTCTCACGCCAACGATACACTCGCCCCCTGCCCCCTCCCTCAGCTGCACTGTAACCGTGAGGCCCATGGCGCCTGCTAAGCTCTGGTATAGAAAAGTAACACAGAACTTACATCATCGGATAATATCTGACTTAGGCTATGGATCCTAAAATGGGATAACCTAGAGTTTGAATCATCAAATGCTTCCAGTTTTGACCTTAAGCAAGTTAGTTAAGATCTCTGTGCCTAAGTTTCCCCATCTATAATTGCCGTGAGATTACATGAGTTAATACAGGGTGTTTAGAACAGTACCTGGCATGCAATAAATGCTCAACCAACGTGTAGACCTTTCTGTAACTTGGTACCTGCCACACTTGACCCTGTCTTAGGGCTGCTGCCTCTTGGCATGTAAATGCGCTTTTTGCTCTCATCTCAAAAACATAAACCAAATGCCCTACCTTTGTGTCCCGCTGCATATCTGTCCTTCCATTCACAGCCAAATTTATTGCAAGCATGATTCTCACTCATTCATTTGCTCTTTTTTCTCCTCTCATACACTTCTCAACTCCTTGAAATTATCTGTCTCCAGCTCACTAATGAAACCACTCATAACATAAACACTTCTCAATTCCTACTTGCCTTCTCTTGGCATTCCCGCCCGCCCGCCCGCCCGTGATCACTCCCCTCCTGAAACCCTCCTTCCATGGGTTTCAGGATACTTGTTGCTCCTGCCCCTGGTCTATGCCTTTGTTCTCATTACCACATTATCTTCCTGTACCTACTCCCTCAGTGCTGGTGTTCCTCAGACTGTGACGCTGGCTTCTCCCTTACCCATCTCAACCCAATGCTGCCTGCACCCTCTGCTTAGCCTCAGCCTTCATATCACTGTGGATGACTCCTCAATAAAGATTCTAGTCTGGGGATCGGGCTTTAAAAACTCATCTTTCAGTCAGGCACGGCAGTACAAGCTTGTAATTCTAGCACTCTGGGAGACTGAAGCAGAAGGGTCACAAATTTGAGTCCAACCTGGGCAACCTATTAACAGCTTAGCAGGTTCCTGTCTCAAAAAAAGGGGAGAGGGATGTGGCTGAGTTCAAGACCTCTAAATTTAATCCCAGTACCAGAGGAAAATAATTTCCATCGTCCATGAGCCATTTCTACTGAGCAGTCCACCAGGACTTTCTGGGCTCACGGCACCAGCTGCGGGAGCAGCAGGATTCTCTGAGCCCCAGTCATTATCTGCACAGTCTTAAAATATTTTGTGCAGGCCGATGTCAGGTTTCCCTTTTAGGCTGGCATGATTGAACAGCTGGCTTCAGGATTAAGGAAAACATTTACCTACCTTGGTGATAGGCTCAGCTGCAGTTCCACATAGTTGCAACGAGATGGCACTATATGTCCTGCCAATAGCTTCCTCAGGATTCTGGCAGTTCTAATTACCTGGGGGGAGAAAGAATGTTTAAAATCTACTTTCAGCAATTTTTAAGTATACAGTACCTCAGTATTAACTACCCCAACCATGCTGTACAGTGGATCTCTAGAATGTATGCATCATGTCTAATATTGTACCAACGTCTTCCCATGCTAACAATTAACGATGCATAAATGAGACTTTGGAAGGGATCAGGCCAGGCCAGGCCAACTGCTTGTCTGTTTTCATGGAGGCTGAGGTCAAAATTCCTGAGCATGCCTAGGGGACCAATGCCTTTTTGTCTAGGCTGCCGCTAGGCATGGTAGAGCCAGAGCCCTTTCCTCCCTACACAACTTAGCCTGGAACCCCACCAACATCTCAGTCTGAGCCTCTGTGGCTTCCCTCTGCATGGCCCAGAGCTACAAAGCAAATCCTGACTCCTAGTCCACCTACCGTGGGTCCCTTCACATTTCTCCCAAAACAGCTGTTGCACTATGACTGTTTTATTTTGCTGTTTTCCTCTCACCAAACACAGTAACCTTATTGGGATTGTTTAAAATGTTAATATCTAAACCACTACTGTATAATAGCAGACCACAGATTAATTCACTACTGGCCAAAGAACCCAGAGACTTTGGGGGTGGGGGGGATACCAGGGATCAAACTCATGACCTCATGTTTTCCAGGCAGGCATGGTGCCACTGAGCTATACCCCTGGCCCAGAACCCAGCTACTTTTATAGGCTCAACTTTTAAGCCAAAAAATCCCAACACGTGAAAAGAATTGGGACAGAGAAATCAATTTCTAAAGTACAATTTAAAATAAACCTTTAAAGCAACTATTTGCTCAATCTCTAATATCCACTTCTAACCAAAACTTTCTGCATTAAATTTAGTTCTCTGAGTAGACTTCTAAGGAATATTCTTTGGGGAGTATCTTCCCCTAAAATGTAATACAACCAAGGGTTGGGGAGTGGCTCAGTGGTAGAGCCTCTTGCCTAGCATGTAAGGCCCTGGTTTCTATCCCTAGTGCCACGAGAGTAATAAAACTGGTTTTTGAGTTTTCAAACAAGGCTTTTTAACTTTTATTACTGACAACTTGACTGAAGAAGCTTCATGTAGTGGCTCAGAACACAAACTAGTCTAGAACTAGTCAGCTCAGGCAGTACATGGCTCCTCTTGTTTCAAGGCCACCCTGCACAGATTGTTTATGCATCTGTGCCCCCATACACCTGTAAAACCAGGCAATCATATCACTACTCACCCTCTAAGTTGATGTGTAAGTGTGAAACATAATGGATATATAGCATCCAGCATCAGTAAGTATGTGGGAGTTTTTGTGGCTGCTGATTATGAGTCTGATTACCCCCTGATATGAATCAAAGCCACTGAAATGATGCTGTCTGAATGGAAAGATAATACAAACACATGAAATTTTATATGTTCTAGTGGTCGTGTTTTTAAAAGTAGAGACCTGCAGGTGTCTTTGAGTGGTAGGAACATTTGCCTAGCACTAGAACATTTGCCTAGAACATGTGTGAGGTCCTATGTTCAATCCCCAGCATGGCAAAAAATAATAAGTACTCAAAGAAATAAGTGAAACTAAGTTTCACAAGCCAAAATACTGTCATGTCAATGTGTGATCAACATTTTTAAATACATCCTCTTCTTAGTACCATTTTTGAAATCCAGTGTGTTTTACATTAAAACACATCTTGATTTGGATTACTTGTCTCAAGCACTCTACCGCCATGTGTTACGGTTGATACATGGATGCATGAGAAGTCTACAGGCTTACCCAGGTAACTCAGGAGTTCTACATCCTGGGGTATAGAGGAAACGCCTTTACCTTCTAGGATATTGTTCATTGTGTCAACCTGATAAGCTTAGATGTTCAAGTGATTGAGCAGGGGGCCAGGGTCTTCACTTAGCAAACATCCTGAGCTTGTGTGAGAGGAGAGCACGGAGATGATATGTAGCGTTGTCACCAGGTGGGTCTGATGGGTCCCCGAAGATGAAATAAGGAACCTGTCCTATCTTTTTAAAATAAGTTTGCAGATTTGCTGACTCCCATTGGGTAAAAAACTTTTCAGGGTGCAACAGTGAAATAGACATGAGAAGGGGTTATTCAACAGAAACACAGGACCCACTCAAGAGTATAGTGTGGAAGCTCAGAGAACTGAAACACACTGTAGGCAGAAGCTGCAATTTTGCTTTAAAGTACATTTTAAAATCTCAATTTCCTTGTCTCCTTACTGCCTAATTTTTTCCTCTGCTACCTCAACATGAACACCCCATTCTTTCTCCCCAGCCCCAGGTAACAACCACTCTACTGTCTCTTAAATTTGTGTACTCTAACCACCTATATAAGTGAGCTCAAATAGTCTTTGTCCTTTTATGAGTGGTTTATTTCACCTGTCATGATTTCCTCAACCATGCTGCTGAAAACAAATAGATCAAGTCCCTGCTTTCAATTCTTTGGTGTTTATACTACCCAGAAACACAAATAGTGAATCGTAGGGTAAATCGTTTTGTTTTGTTTTGTTTTGTTTTTCCTAAGCACTAAGCTGCTTTCCACAGGGGAGTCAGCAGCAATTCACAAGTGTTCCAATTTCACCAATCATCACCCACACCTGTTATTTTAGTTTTTGTTTTGCTTTTCATAGTACATAGCTATCTTAAATGGGTGTGGGATGGCGAGCTCTGAATTCTTGTACAACCCATTCTGTGGGCTTTTAACTGTCACTTATTTCCTGCTGCTGGGAAAGTAGGAGCTTAATTTCCTTAGCGTTCATCTGATGCTGCGCAAGGGAAAACTTTCTCAAGGCCTCAATTTCCTTGTCTTGTAGAGGAAGCCAGCAGGAGAGCCATGCTCCAACCTATTAGGTGAAATTCAGTCCCAGACACATTTAAAGTGGAAAAGTCTTTATAAAACGTTAGCAGCTCGACTTTATCTACTTTTGACCTCTCTCTGCCCGCCAGGAGTCAGAGGTCCCTTAGTGTAAGCAACCACCGAGATGCCGGGCCTCCGGGGTCCTAGAGAGGACGCCTCAACAGCGGATGGGCGACGCACTTCCGGCCTTTGTTTGCCAGCTGCGGCGGCGGCGTGCGGGGGTCGTGGGCTCACGCGGTGGGAGCTCGGAGGTCCCATCGCTAGTTGTCAGTCACCAAACACAAAGCGTGCATTGTACTCCCGGCGCCGCAGTCTCTTTCCGCTCTCACCCTTTAGACCTTCCCCACCCTTTGCGCCCCTCCTTAGCGGGAAGATTAAAGAGGGAGGCGGCTCACTGTTAGGCAGCTGCTTTCAGATGGACCTGGGGCCAGCGTGGCTGCAGAGCTCCGAGCATCCCTACTTGCTGCCGCCATAGCATCTCCTTTTAAAAAGCACTTTATAGTGGTCCAGGTTATTGAAATGCAAAGCGCACCCTGGGCAGCTCAGCTTTCTGTCGTACGCTTTCTTTTATGTTTTAAGTTAGGGTCTCGCTGAGGTGCTAGGCTCTGCTCAAACTTGCGATCCTCCTGCCTCTGCTTCTAGAGTGGTGAGATTATAGGCTTGCACCACCGCACCGGGCATCAGTTTACATTATTCTTCAACATGTACTTAATAACACCAGGGTAGGGTAGGTACAGGTACACGGGAAATAAGAGACAGAATGAAACACTTGCAAGAGTACCGACATGTATTCTTGATACACTCTTAAGATATCATAAGAGAGAACGATGAAGGTAAAGAGCTGCTGCCGCCACAGAAATCTCAGAACTTTCCCAAAGTGGTGGAGACGAAGACAGGACACGATTTGGATCTGCAGAAATGTTCTTCTATCCAAGAAAAACATTAATGTGTGACCGCAAATTCCTACTCCAGAGATTATTCACTCTCTTCTAAAAATAGCCAAGCTGCTTTAAAAATAAAAATACCCCTGGGTTTGTTTTCTAGAGGTGACATAGCAGAGAGCTGACCACCATTTATTTACCAATTTACTTAACAATTCTAACCCTCAAATTCCTTGGTTCTAAAGGAGGCACAATAATAATAGTACTTTTAATAGAGAAGAATGAAGTTAACAGAGATAAGATTTATAATTATTTAATAAACACTGAGCATGTGATAGTCTCCTTATTGTAGAGTCTGCTTTTATGTACACTTGGGAACATGGGAAGAACAAGAGATGTAAATTCCAGAAAGTGGTAAGAAAGATATGTTTGAAAACGTATTATGCTCTCCAATCCTGCCAAAATTTGGATGGGACATCTACCTACTCTGTCTTGTTATACCTGTAACATTTTGTAGCATTTTATCTGGGTGTAAGCAAGCATGATAATGTGAACTTATTAAAGATAAAATATACTTTTGTAAATCTCTGTATACAATCACTGTTAATGACATATTTTCTTGTGATTTTTGTATATATACCCACTCATAAGCTCTAGGTCTGCCTATAGAAAATATTCTGAGAATCAGAGACAACCAATGTTGCTTCCTTTTTTAGATTCTCTTGTCCTGTTTCACCATCTTGGGAACTGAAGGAAAGTATTTTCTTTCCTTCCTTTGGTATCTCTGGATTTTTGTTGGAGGGGGGTGCAAGAGAGAATCAGATAATTCTTTTTTCCTTATAAACAATTATTTAACCCATTTTACCAGTGAAGCACATTTCTCTGGATGCTCCCCAGCACTCAAAATAAGGCCAAGACTGAAAGCTCTGGCACAAACCATACAAAGCTATCTAATTTAGTAACGAGAATTTCAAGAAAAAATAATCCTAATTAAAATGTTAACACAATTAAAAAGACATTCAATTCCTAATAAGGAAAGGAATATGCAAGCATACATAATTTTACCTTAAAAGAAAAGAAGGCAGGCCAGGCATGGTGGCTCACGCCTGTAATCCTAGCACTTGGGAGGCTGAGGCAGGAGGATCGTTGCGAGTTGAGACCAGCCTGGGCTACAAAAGTGAGCTCAAGGCCAGCCTGAACTGCATAGAGAGACCCTGTCTCAAAAAGACAAAAAAAAAAGCAAAAGAAAAGAAGGCAGCTTGATGGTAAAACTGTATAGAAAGATCTGCTTATTAGGATAAGGAAACATGAACATACATACAAAAACTGGGGCAACTGTGCAATAAGCTGGGGTCCCCAAGCCCAAGGCCATGGACAGGTAGCTCTGTCTCCACTTTAACTGATGAATTCCTGGGGATTTGATGTGGATAAGTCTCAAGTCTGAGTTTAAAACTCCAGGGGTACCCAGTCAGGGAAGTAGCTGTCCGTGGCTGATTAGGAACCAGGCCAAGCAGCAGGAGGTGAGCAGCCCTTGAGCCTGCAAAGCTTCAACTGAATTTATAGCCACTCCCCATCCCTCAGGTCACTCCCTGACCTCAGACTCCTGTCAAATTAAATTCTCAAAGGAACACAAACCCTACTATGAAGTACACATGCAAAGAAACCAGATTGTGCATTCCTTATGAGAATATTATAATAATAATAATAATAATAATAATAATGGAAATGAAGTGAACAATACATGTAATGATCTCCAAACCATTCCTCTCTCGCTCCCCCATCCATGAAACATTCTTTCATAAAACTGGTCTCTGGTGGCAAAAAGGTTGGGGGCTGATGCGGTAAACTTTTCCACAATACAACATGTGATCCCTTGCATTGCGTGGAAGAAAGGAGAAAGTGCCCCAGAGCTTGCTGAAGTCAGCCATGTTGGTTCACTTCGCTGTCTGTTTCCTGTTGCTTTGTGGCATAAAACTGGAACAGTTTGAGAAAGCTTGTGTGTGAAACAGTAGGATTTCACATTACATGAAGATAGTTGCCCTGCTGGCTAGGTGTACAACACCCCCATTCACACTCCACAAATACTTGTTCTATCTAAACAAACTATCTGGTCATTGTTTTCTTGGGGTCCTTTTATAACCCTTCCAGCTATGTCTTTTCCTTAAGAGATTATGCCATAGATAATAAGTTTTGTTTCCATACCAGAGATATACAGTTATGAAAAAGACTGAGAAGGCAAGCAGGGAAGAAATAGGATCCTACGTGTGAGGTTGAACTTTATCCAGTGCAGGGAGTCAAGTCACAAGCACCAAATTTAAAAACATTCTGTAAGCATTGTGGGCGGTCACACCCACTGCCTTCTCTCTCCAGTCTCCCTGAGTACCCCACAACTCACCACCCTGACCAGTAACCTAGACTTAAGATTCAGTGTCTCGAGCGGAAGCCTGCATCAGGGGTAGGCTGCCTGGAACCTCCACCGAGGGCCCACCCTGCCCGCAGGAACTTGGTGGAAGCCCGCATCAGGGGTAAGCTGCCTGGAACCTCCCCTGTGGGCTCTCCCTGTCACCGGGAACATCGAGGAGGCCTGCCCAAGACTGAAAACTGCCCTGGACTGCTTCAGCTGTGCACACCATCCCACCTGGAACATCAGAAGTTCTCAGCGGGCTCCAGGTAGTGTGAGAAAATTTGGAATTTTGCTCCCAGGTGGTGAACTTTGGACTACACCGGATTAACTGTATCTGTGTGGTGAGTATACCCCTAAAATAGAGGTGTACAGGGGATAAATAAGGCCAGTAGTAAAACCCTCTACAACTAACCATACGACTTTGTTGTGTCTGAAAATAGTGTGTGTGATCCCCTCCTTCACATAGAAAACACCAGACAGAGTGAAAATGACAAAACGAAAAAGCAAAATGCAGTCTCAAACATATAGTTCACCAGAAGCAAGTATAGGAGACATTTAAATAGAGGACCCCAAAAGTAACACACCGGGAATCTCTGAAAAGTTAGCCAGTGAAATAAAAAAACAACTGCATCAGGCTATAGAGGAAATCAAATTAGAAGTAGTCTCCCATGTAAAGATAAAAATAACAACTTTAGTAAAGGAGTTGTTGAAGGCAGCTAAAGAAGAACTAGAGAAAAAAGTACATGAGCATGGGAAACTGATTGAAACTTTGAATGAACAATATAAAAAACAAGCAGAATTCATGAAACAAACTCAAAGAGACATCCAAGAAACAAAAAATTCTATTGAAAGCGTGCAAAACCGCCTAAAGGAAGCTGAGGATAGGATTTCAGACCTTGAGGACAGGATCACAGTTAGTGATCAGGAAAGGATAGAACTTTTAGAAATAACAAAGCAGCATGAAATGACAATCCAGAAGCTTCGTGATGATGCCAAGAGCAACAATATAAGAATAATGGGCATTAGTGAAGATACAGGGGTCCAGGCAAATGACATACGTAAAGTATTTACAGAAATAATAGCAGAAAATTTCCCAAACATGGGGAAAGAATCTGATATGCACATAAGTGAGGCATATAGAATACCAAACAGTCACGATCAACATAAATCCACACCCAGACATATAATAATTAAGATCTCAGACATACAGCATAAAAACAGAATATTAAAAGCTGCCAGAGAAAAGACACAACTCACCTATCAAGGAAAGCCCATTAGAATCACGGCAGACTTTTCAGCACAAACCCTCAAGTCAAGAAGAGCTTGGAGTGAGGTATTTCAAGCCCTGAAAGAAAACAACCTGCAACCCAGACTGATGTACCCATGTTCATAGCTGCACAATTGTGATAGCTAAATCCTGGAAATAACCAAGATGCCCATCAACTACAGAGTGGATGAAAAAGATGTGGCATTTTTATACAATGGAATATTACTCAGCTATAAAAAAGGATGACCTTGAGGCCTTCATAGGCAAATGGAGACAACTTGAGACTATCCTCATTAGTGAAATAAATAAGAATCATATTTATAAATATCATATTGTGTCTCTAGTGTAAAAAGTAAATAAGAACTACAAGAGTAATAA
>PVLA01003285.1:0-174201 GCA_004027455.1 Hydrochoerus hydrochaeris | reverse complement strand
GAAAAGAAAGCGCTCTAAGGGATATAACTGCATGTATGTTTGAGTATGTAAAATAGATGACCATATTGCTGAATCTTTGTTGGATCTTTGAGCAGAACTGTTTGTATTCTGACTGTTTGAATATTTACTATGTACCCTTTAACTTTGTAACTTGAACAACTACATCCAAGATGACAGTACATAATTTATAAATTACTGATTTCTTAGTGGGGCTTTTTCTCATTCTCCTTTTTCTTTCTTTCTTTTAGAATTCTGTATTGTTGCTACCCTTTTTTCTGTTTTTTTTCTTTTCTTTAAATAAAATTTTAAAAATGTATAATTGTTATTGTAAAAAAAGAGGAAATAGGAAGCGCTATAAAAGATATAGCTGCATGTATGTTTAGATGTGTGGGATTGATGGCCATATTTCTAGGTTCTTGTTGGGTTGCTGAACAGATCTGTTTGCACTCTCACTGCTTTAGCGTCCACTTTGTGTGCTTTAATTCTGTAACTTGAATAACTATTTCTAAAAGAACAATATATAATGTATCAACTAGTGATTTCTTACTGTTTATCTTGTTTTCTTGAAATTCTGTAATATTTCTACCTTTTTCCTGTTTTTTTCTCTTTAAATAAAAAAAATATATAATTGCTATTGTAAAAAAGAGAAAATAGGATGTGCTATAAAAGATATAACTGCATGTATATGTATGTGTGCAGGATTGTTACCCATATTTCTTAGTTCTTGTTCGTTTGTTGAACAAATCTGTTTGCAGTCTCACTGCTTGAGTGTCTATTTTGTGTGCTTTAATTTTGTAACTTGAACAACTATTTCTAAAAGAGCAATATGTAATTTATCAACTAGTGATTTCTTACTGTTTATTTTTTTTTTAAATTCTGTAATATTTCTCTCCTTTTTCTGTTTTATCCCTTTAAATAAAAAATTTTAAAAAAAAGATTCAGTGTCTCATCTGGCATCTCTTCCTTGAAACCTTTGCCCATGCCCACGAAGAGTCCAACTACCCCTTGCCACCTTTCTCCATCCGTCACTGCTCACCGTTCAATTCAGTCCTCTTCCGCACGAGTACACAAGTCTCCTCTTTTCTTCCCTCCCATATGCCTCTGTCTTTCATCACTTACCTTAAGAATCTGTCTTTCCTCTCACCTTCTTCACTTTGTGAGCTTAAAAATAATCACCATGGTTAATCTGTCAACAATAATCCAGACATATAACTAAATCAAGCAAAGATAAAGCCTTAAGTATCAGCATGTAGTAACCCTTACTTGGGTTACTACAAACATCTTAATCATCTGAAAGCCAAGAACCTCATTCAGAATTCCCACAGACATAAGCTCTTGGATAATTCTCTGCTGTTTGAATTCTAGCATCCAAATTAAATAAATTAAATAAAATTCTGTTTCTAACTCAAAGTTACTGTTTTCCTTTCATGCTTAATACTGTTGTATATCAGAGATAACCATTTATGCAAGTGAACATTTCAATAAGTATTATAGCAAAAGACACATTGCCTCCCTCAACATACTCATGTTGAACACACTCATCACATGTTCTTGCCACTGTCTGAAGCAATTCTAAAAGTCTTCTTTTATTAATGTCTTTACAAAGTGTGATCAAAAATTTTGTGGGTGCTGCTGCCATGTCCCATGCAGTGAACAGGCAGGCTTGTAAACCACTACAGGGTATCTGCAACTATATTCACCAATATATTCACCAGGCAACATACAACTCTTGGCGCTTCCCCAAAGTCAAAATAACTATGAAAGGTAAATGTTTTAAATCAATTCAAACAAAGCAGAAAGAACTAATGGATAAGTACATTCTAAACAAGGAGGAATATTTAGAGGGAGATGAATGGTAATGTGTCTTTTACTGCAATACATTTTTTTATTTAAACACAGACCTTTTTATTCAATCATATTTGTATGTTTGCATCTTACTCTCCTGGTGTTTTGCTGTTGTAAAATAATTTTCCATGTGCTCACTTTGGCAGCACATACACTAAAGTAATTTTCCTGTTCAACCCATACTTTCTGGCTTCTTGCTAATGTTTTGAGGCAATGTTTTTCATCATTCTGCATGGAAATCTTTTTAAAATATATGACACCTTCCTGCATATATTTATTTTACTGATGCAGTCGACATTACAGGCATCCTTCACAGAGTGAAGTCCCCATGACACCGATGTGATATATCCTCACTGCACTTCTCATTTGAAAGAAAAAGTAAGCAGAATCCTCAGATAGTCAAATAATTTGCCCAAGTGAAAATGAACCCTTCATATAGAAATGTGGCTCAGCTTCAAAGTGCAAGTTTGTTCATACAAGACCTTTAGTTCAATCTCTAGCACCACAAAAAAATCCTGCCTTTATGTCAATTTTTTTTTTTTTGGTCTTTTTGAGACAGGGTCTCTATGCAGTTCAGGCTGGCCTTGAGCTCACTTTGTAGCCCAGGCTGGTCTTGAACTCGCAACAATCCACCTGCCTCAGCCTCCCGAGTGTTGGGATTACAGGCATGAGCCACCACACCTGGCTTTCTGTCAATTATTACAATTATCTATAGAATTTTAAATTTAAAGTTATTTCTGAGAGACTCAAGAAGTCTAAATTTGTAAAAAAGGCCATCCTTGGGCAACTCTTTCCATGACCATTTTTAAAACAAATATTTACTTTGTAATGTCCAGAGAGGAGCAAGAAGCCCATTTAAAACAAAAGTAAACTCTGCTTGCCTGCATCCTCATCCTTATTTCTTAAACTTTATTGCAGCAACTCTTTCTTAGCCCGTTCATGTAGCACCTTTATTTACAAAGAAGAAATGATTTATAGACATTTCTTGCTCTTACTGTGTCTCATCACTGAGACGCAATAGCTGACACTCATGACTTAAAGGAGGAGAGGTTGACTTTTGCTCATGGTTTCAGGGGTCTCTCTTTCCATGGTCAGCTGGCTCATGGGAAGAAACAACATGGTGAAAAGATAAGGGGAGCAAAGGTGCGTCATTCATGGCAGCGCAGAAGCAAAGACGGAGACCAGTGCTTTGCAGGGGAAAAGAAGAAGCAAGACACTAGATAGAGCCCGCCATGTCACACCTCTGACTCACACAAACATACGCAGAAATTGTGCTTTACTAATTCCCAGGGTGGATCCCAAAGCAAACCAAACTGACACTATACCTTAACCATCCCGTGCTAAGACCAACAACATTCTGACACATAGTCCTAGGGATGAGACCTATGTTTTAATTTCTGGCAATCTTAAGAGTTGCGAAATTTCACATCTCTGAGTCTGTTTTGTTTCTTTCCAACTCATTTTGGAGGAGAGTTTAATGAGTTCTACATGTACTTTAATTCTGAGAATTTTTCTTGAGTCTTTTTGGAGAGGACGTTGGGGCAGGCTCTCCTGCGTGCTAGGCAAGCCCTATGGCACTGTGCTACACCCCAGCCCCACCTCCTGCTTCATTTTCTCTGTTCTGTCTTTGTGCAACTCCTAAAATTCAGATGTCAACCTCTATTTGCATATGTTTTTCCCTCATATTACTAGTCTCTTTGCCCTTTTATTCTGTTTACTGGAATGTTTCCTTATTTTTCTATTAAATTTTTCACACTGCTCTCCTATTATCCTTTTCCAAGATATTCCTTTTGTTTTCTGTCTGGTGCTTTTATACAGCGTACTGCTTTGGTTTCTGTTTAATGTTTTCTTGTTTCTTGCAACATCATGGTTTCCTGGCTTTTCTCTCTATGGCCTGCCGTTATATCAATGACCCAAAGGTGGCCCCATCGTGCTTTATTTTCTTCTTTCTTCCTTCTTTGTTTTCTCTTTTCACAGCAGGCCAGGAACTTCAGCTCAAAGCCTACCAGCTGGTAGGGAACTCAACTTCTTACAAATCCAGTTGTTTTAAATACAGCTCAAATAAGCTTTATTTTTCAGTCATTTAGAACATGCCAGTTTGCGTACCCTGCAAAAATGCATCCAACATCTGCCAGTCATAAATAAAATAAACCTTGGGGCAGTGAGACCCTAAACCTATTGTGCTTTCCCTTCTTGCAGCTGAGTGATGTAACCTGCACACACAAACCCGCTCACCTAAAAGTGCCCTTGCCTTCAACCCCTCCAGAGTGGTAACTTATGCCACAGCAGTCCCTACAAGGTCTCCTGCTGAGATGTATATATCCCTTTTCATGGGCTCCTGTCCAAACTCTGCTTAATAAAGACTGTTGTATGATACATGTTGTGGCCCTGACTTGTTCTTGATCATTCCCAAATCCTTGAATTCACCACACCTGTGCATAAGACGCTGGCAGAGTTTAAAGAGCTGAGCTGTCCATTCATATGACTTTGGCCAGAAAGCTCTGGGTATGCAGAGGCTTTGTCCACTATGAGCTCTTGGGATGATCTGGTGGAAATTGGGCTCCCAGCTACCAAAACCTATAGCTCTTGGCTCTTTGTCAATTTCTCCTGCAGAAAATTCCCCAGTCTCCTTCCTGAGAGTCCAAACTTGGTTGCCACTCTGGATGTCGATGGAGGAAAGGACTTGACCTCTGAAGGTGAGAGGAGCGAGCCCATCTGCATGAGTCTGAGATCCCACACCCCCAGGATAGTCCCCAGACCCAGCTGGACTGAGAGATCCCAGGCGCAGAAGATGTGGTGCTATTCAGAAAACAAGGACAGCAAATAAACATTTATCCGAGCCCCGCTCAGATACTACTATTGTAGGCTGTGCAGCCACATGGTTGATATCCTAACTACTCAACTCTGCCACTGGAGTACAGGAGCAACCCCTGGAATATGCCATTGCACACCATCACACACAAAGAAAGGAATATGCAAATACAGAAAGACCAGCTGTGTTCCAAAAAAAGTTTATTCTTATAGATGCTAAAATTTGATTATATCATTTTCACATCATGAATGATACTTTTAATTTTTTTAAACTTCTTTTAATTTTTTCAACTCTTGAAAGATGTAAAAGTCTTAAGATTGCTGGCTCAACAACAATAGGTGGCACGCTGCACAGCCCTCGGACAGCAGTTTAGTAGTTTACCAATGCCTACCGTAAGACGTTATTGCAAGGAGTTCATTGTCAAAGGCCTCAGAACCCTTCTGAAGCTTCCCAGCAAGACCTCCCAACAGCCGTTTTAAATTTTATTTTATTTATTCTTTTGTCTGTAGGTAGAAAGGTTACTGCTTTTTCCTCCCTCACACAGCCTTCTCCATGCAGCATGGAGATGTAGAATTTA
Source organism: Hydrochoerus hydrochaeris (assembly GCA_004027455.1). Classification (NCBI taxonomy): domain Eukaryota; kingdom Metazoa; phylum Chordata; class Mammalia; order Rodentia; family Hydrochaeridae; genus Hydrochoerus; species Hydrochoerus hydrochaeris. The sequence continues at coordinate 168,967 of PVLA01003285.1, read as the reverse complement.
TGAATTGCCTTGGAATGGAAAAGGTGTTGAGAGCAATTCTGCGAGTTCCTGCCAAGTGCTACACTGGATAGAACAAGCTGTTGATTGTTCCCTTTCCCTGAATTTTAACCAAGGTGATAAATGAGTCCAGTGGGAGGAGATATCTGGAAAGCATAGCCTCTGAGATGGAGCTCTGACTCCTAACCTTGAGTTTATCCAAATCAGGGCCTCTTACCACTGGGGAAAAAAAAGTTTTCAACAGACCAGTCCCTGCCTAGTTACAGCTTTCAAATGTCCAAAGAGAAAAGTCTCACCTTCCTAGCCGTAAGAGCAGAATATTGGTTTGGAATTAAAAAAAAAAAAAAAAAAAAGAGCTGCTTCTTGCAAATGTATATTTAGGGTCAGTCTCTAAAAGAAAAACAATAGTTCCAAACATCAAGTACCACATGTGGTATCTGCATGGATTGTTAAAATAACACATAAAAGGTCCGTGGGAGTTTGGCTCAGTGGCAGAACATGTAACCCAGTATGTGGGAAGCCCTAGGTTTGATTCCAGCATCACAAAATACTATATAACTAAGTGAGAATTTGTAAAGTCCTGACATCAAGGTGCAGAAAATGGAAGACATTACTATACTAATTTATCAAGGAAACCTGGAAAATGTAAGGTAGCTTATGAAAGGCACACAACTCATTTCAGGAAAAAGCAAGAATACAATTTGACTTTTTACTTTCTAATATTCTTCCTTCTATTCTGTACTGCTTAAAGAGGAAGACTTTGTTCCCTTTTACTGCATGTGACACACTAAAGTAGGGAAGGCATCAAGGCCGGGACCGGGGATACAGGTCCCTCCCTCTCTGAGGGCCTGACCCTCATGGAAGACCTGCCTTGCTCAAGGTCAGCCCCCAGGCAGAGCTGACCTCTGCGGTTTACCTCCCTTAGAAACTGAAAGGCTCCACCTCTCCCCTCCCCCACAGCTCCTCGGTCCTCTCCGGCCCCTGCCCAGGGCCTCCTGTGGAGCTCCCTTCCCGAGCCCGCCTGGCGCTGGCCTGGACAGTTACAAAGATTCTTTGTAATGTGTTTACGGAAGGAAGAGCGAGAGCTGGAGCCTGGCTGTATTCTAACCACAGGGATCCACTAGTCGGTTTACACAAGGAGAGAGGGAGCCGGGGCAGAAGACCTGGTTGCCTGGGCACCGGGATGAAACTCCAAGGCTGCCTTGTTTGGGGGCTGCACAGCACAGAAACAGGGCAGAGGAGACCCTGGGCCCAGAGAGGCCTGTTTACTTGGCTGGGTGAGAGATGTTTACACAGGGCGGGAGTTAGCAGCAGCAGCAGCCATCTGGCTTTTTTCTGGCAGAGCCTGGAGCATTTGCAGGTCAAGAACCCTCTGCTAGAGTCTCTGTGAGGCAGCCCCTTCCCCTCAACATCGTTCTGAGATGCTTATCTCTTCTTTGAGAATGAATGTTGGCAATTTCGAGAAAATTGCTAAAACGCGTCAATTTATATATTTTTCCCTATTCATACCTAAACAAGCAAACAAAAAAATATGTAGGATGTTTTCCCAGTTTTATTTTGTAAGGAGATGTAAAAGAAAATTTTTATGCACTTAAAGAATGGCCATAAAAAATAATAAAAATAAAGAATGGTCATGTGAACTGGGAATGTAGCTCAAGGTTACAGCACTTGCCTAACACGGGGGCCCCAGGTTACATACCCAGCAAAGAAAGAGAAAGCAGGAGAGAAAGGAAGAAAGAGGGGTGAGGGAAAGGAAAAGGAAAGAGAGAAAGGGGAAGGCGGAGGTTGGCAGCTCTGAAACACTTGGCAGTTTGCAAAGTATTGCCATATTTGTACTATCACGTGATCCTCACAATAGGTGGGAGTAATAGACCGACTAAGGAATAAAAATTCAATCCAATTAATCAAAGGTGAAGGAGTTTTTATTGCCAAGCCTGGCGAGGCAGCCTCCCCGTCTAGAGACTGCGCACCTCACAACTAAGGGAGTTTACTTTTATAGAGGAGCAATGCAGCTGATTGGTGGGTAGGCTGATAAGAACACGGGGAGTGAGCTGGTTGGTCATTTAGGGCTGCAAGTGAAGCGTCATTCCCGGGAAAAGGAAACTTTTGTGAGAAACAGCTGAGGCTTATTAAACCGAAACTTATCTCGTGACAAGAACAAGGACTTAAATCTAAAATGGCGGCGCATACAGAACAAGATGACGGCGCAGGTGGTTAGTGGTTGATCAGAATATTACAGTGGGTGGGAAGCTACCACCAGAATCATTTCTGTTTTACAGATGAGAAGTTGAGACTTGGAGAGGTCAAGTCAGTCACATGAAACCACACACCCAACATGAGGCAAAGGCCAGGGAGTGACTCCAGCTTTTATGCTCCAGCTTTCAGATGGCTCCCAGGGGATAGCCTTACATCTTGGGGGACATCCTGGAAGGCAAAATGGTTGGCTATAACAGAACCCCGTAAGGCCCCGAGTCTGTCCACTACCATGAGTCTCACTCTGAGCAGACCAATGGCCCCAGCTGAGAGGACACGAGAGGACTTTATTCTCCCTCTGAGTCACCTTTCTGTAGTTTAGACACTGTGCCTTCTCATTCCTGTGCTTAAAATTTAAGGGCAGGATAGGGCCAGGGATATGGCTCAGTGGCATATGCTCCTGCCTGGCAAGCACAAAGTCCTGCGTTTGAGGCTTGGTGTGGTGGCTCATACCTGTAATACTAGCACTTGGGAGACTGAGGCAGGAGGATTACTGTGAGTTTGAGGCCAGCCTGGGCTACAAAGTGAGTTCAAGGCCAGCCTGAACTGCATCATGAAACTCTCTAAAAAAGACAAAAAAGATCTTGAGTTCAATTTCCAGTTTAAAAGAAAAAAAAAAAAATACGGGCAGGAGTAACAGCACCCTGGACCCAAAAAACCCCCCACAATTCTCCACATGTACTTTTTATTTTTGCCTTTACCCTCTTTTCCTCCTCATTCAAGCCAAGTTCACTGTGCAGAGCTGGTTTTCCCCACACCCATTTACCCCACATTTTTCAAATAAAATTTTGGCACCATCACAGGCTTGCCTTGTCTAATTCTTTCTTTTTAGGCAAGAACAACCTGGAACACTGTTGACTGATAAGTCATTTCTAAAGGACCTACCTTATAACACCAGCACTCTGGGAAGGCGAGAAAGAACATCACAAGTTCAAGCCCAGCCTGGGCAACTTAATGACTTAACAAGAGTCTCTCAAAATTTAAAAGGGTACAAAGGCCCCAGATTCAATCCCCAGTACCAAAAAATAAACAAAGAATTAGGAAGACCAGAGATACTTTTGTAATTGTGTGTTTAATGGCCTCAAAAACTAAAAAATATTCTCAAAACAGACTTCTTACACAATTTATCAGAAATCTGTGAGCTACACTCATCAAACCCAGTGCCATTCAGCTTCAAAGAACTTAAGACTGCTAAATGCATCCCTCTCTCTCCCTTTCTCTCTCTCTCCCTCTCTCTCTCTCTCTCTTTCTCTGTGTGTGTGTGTGTGTGTGTGTGTGTGTGTTACTGGAGATTGAATCATGCTAGGCAAGCACTCTCTTTGGCCATCTGTCAGATCACCCCTTCCTTACATTTTACAAAGATTTCCTTACAATGAGTGAAGAATTAGTGTCCTTAATAATTCCCACATGGTGCCTTTACTTTGTCTGCCAGAATCACAAAGGAGAAATCTATTTCCTTTTCCACACATAGATGCAAGACTCATGTATTATTATGAACTGAATTGTTCACCCACTTGAAATTCATATGCTGAAGCCATAACCCTGGTACTTCAAAATGTATATGTACTTAAAGATAAGGCCTTTAAAAAGATCATTATGTTGGGGCTGGAGGTTTTAGCTCAGCGGCACAAGTGCCTCCCTGGCAAGCATGAGGTTGTGAGTTGGAGCCCCAGTACAAAAGAAAATCATTATAGCCAAAGAATATTAGAGTGGGCACTAGTCCAATATGTCTGGTGTTCTTACAAGAAGAGATTAAAACACAGATAATACAGAGGAAAGATCAGGTGACAATATGGGGAAAAGATAGTCAAGGAGAAAAGTTACAGACAGCAGTGAACCACCAACACTTTCATCTTAGACTCTAGAATTATGGTGAAGTAAATTTGTTCTCTACGCTGTACAGTCTAGGGCATTTTGTTATGGTCACTGTAGGAAACAACCCAAGCACCTTCCCAGTCTCCTCCTCAGGCTAAACACATGCTCTTCCACATCCTCTTGCTAAGCTCCAGAGGAGAAGGTTTCTTTGCCTTTTCCTGTGTTGGCAGCTGTTATGGTTGAAATCTAAAATGGATCCAAAAGGCTCAGGAGTTTGGAAGATGATTGGATGATAAGGTACTATAGCTGACTTGCCACTAGGAGAAGAGGACTGGCTGGAAAATGCAGGTCCCTGGGAGCATACCCTGGAAGGTATGTCTCCCTCTCAGGCTCCTGCTTCTTCTTCCTGGCCACCATGATATGAGCAGCTTTCCTCCACCCAGGCCCTTCCACCATTCTTTCCTGCCTTGGACCCAGCCAACCATGTACTGAAAACAAGAGTCAAAAGAAACTTCTCATCTTTTAAATTATGGGTGTTGGAATTTTGTCCCAGTGGCAAGAAAGTAATCAAGATACTAACTCTCCTCCAGTTGTACCCCAATGTGTTCCATGGTCTAGAAGGTAAAGCCCTGGTACTCACCTTAAAAGAAGAAGGCATACATCCCATGCCATGAACGGATTCTGTGCTGCTGTCCATAGAATCAAAGATTTCTTTAACTTTTACATATATTTTTGACTCATATCAAGCCTGGATTCTTAACTTGTTTTCTTTTGCTATACAAAACCTGAGACCCAATTCACCAGTCAAAAGACACAGACTGGCAGAATGGACCAAGAAGCAAAATCCAATAATATACTGCATATGAGAAACACATTTAATTCAAAAAGAAATTCACAGACTGAAAGTCAAAGGATGGAAAAAAATACTCCGTGCAACAAGAATTCAGAAAAAAGCAGGGGTTGGACCACTTTGCAGATAAAGTGAATTTCAAGCCAACACTGATTAAGAGAGATAAAGAAGGTCACCACATCCTGGTAAAGGGAACAATAAAAGAGGAAGAGATAACAATCAGAGATATATATGCAACAAATATTAGTGCACCCAATTACATAAAGCAATTATTAACAGGCATGAAAAATCAAATAAGCCTTAATACAATTGTATGGGGAAACCTCAATATCCTGCTGTCACAAAAAGACAGATCAACTAGACAAAAAATAAATACTGAAATATTAGGACAAAGTCAAACTTTTGAACAAATAGACTTAGTAGATGTCTATAGTGTGTTCTACCCCACAACATCAAAATATACATTCTTCTCAGCTGCACATGGGACAGTCTCCAAAATAGACCATAGAACATGCTTAAGTAAATGTAAAGGATTTGAAATTATCCCATGCATACTATCAGACCACAGTGCAATAAAATTGGAAATCCATGCCAAAGGAAATCACAAGAACTTCATAAACACATGGAGTGAACAATCAATAGGTCACATATGAAAGTAAAGAAGAAATTATACAGTTTTTACAATTGAATGATAATGACAACGCAACATACTGGAACTTGCGGGACACAATAAAAAGTCATATGAGGGAAATTTATAGCAGTAAATACCCATATCAGGAAAACAGAGCAAGCACATATAAACAACTTAATGTTGAACCTCAAACTTTTGGAAAAAGAAGAGCAGACTAAACCAAAAGCTTGTACAAGGGAAGAAATTATAAGGATCAGAGCACAAATTACCACACTTGAGACTAAAACAACAATACAAAGAATCAATGATTCAAAAAGTTAAAGATTAAATAAAATTGACAAACCCTTGACCAACTTTACCAAAAAAAGGAAAGACTCAACTCCATGCAATTGGGAATAAAAAGGGTGACATTACAACAGACTCTGTAGAAATCCAGAAAATCATTTATACCTACTTTGAAAATTTTTATTCTAATAAGATGGGAAATACAGAAGAAATGGAGAGATTCCTAGATCTATATGAATTAGCAACGCTGAATCAAGAAGATATAAAAACTTAAATAACCCAATATCAGTAAGTGAAATTAAAAATGTAATTAAAAACCTATCAACAAAGAAAAGCCCATGCCTGATGGATTCACTACTGAATTCTACAAGAAACTTAGTAAAGACATAACACCACTACTTTTCAAACTCTTTAATGAAATTGAAAGGGAAGCAATACTCCCAAATTCACTCCCGATTCCAAAGCCAGAGAAGGACCCAACTAAGAAAGAGAATTACAGGCCAGTCTCCATAATGAACACTGATGCAAAAATCCTCAATAAGATACTGGCAAACAGACTTCAGCAAATTGTCAAAAAGACTGCACAGCGTAATCAAGTGGGAGTCATCCTAGGGATGCAGGGATGGTTCAACATAGATAAATCCATAAATGCAATTCATCTTACTAGCAGAACCAAGGACAAAAATCATATGACCATCTCAATAGATGCAAAAAAAGGTTTTGACAAAGTCCAGCACCCATTTATGATAAAAAAAAAACCTACAGAAAATTGGAATAGATGTTCTTTATCTCAATTTGATAAAAGCCATCTATGACAAGCCAACAGCCATCATCATACTAAATAGACAAAACTGAAAGCTTTCACTCTAAAATCAGGAACAAGACAAGGATGTCCACTGTCTCCACTCTCATTCAACATAGTCCTGGAAACTTTAGCAGGAGCAATTAGACAAGAGAAAGAAATAGAAGAAATAAAAATAGGAAAGGAAGAAGAAGCTAAACTATCATTATTTGTAGATGACATGATACTCTACTCAGAAGACCCCAAAAACTCCACCAAAGGACTTCTAGATTTAATAAGCAAATTTAGTAATGTATCTGGCTACAAAGTCAACACTCAAAATCAATAGCCTTCTTGCACATGAATAACAAACTCACCTAGAGAGAACTCAGGGAAACAATATCTTTTACAATAACATCCAAAAAACGAAATACCTAGAAATCAATCTAAAGAAAGATGTAAAAGACCTCTACATTGAAAACTATAATACTCTGAAAAAGGAGATTGAATAGGATATTAGAAAATGGAGAGATATCCCATGTTCTTGGGTAGGAAGAGCCAATACAGTGAAAAATGGCCATACTTCCAAAACTGTTATACAGATTCAGTGTAATCCCAATCAAAATTCCAATATTGTATCTTACAGAATTAGAGAAAATAATCCTAAAATTCATTTGAAGTCAGAAGAGACCTAGAACAGCAAAGGCAGTCCTGGGCAACAAAGACAAGAGAAGGGGCTTCACAATCCCTTACTTGAAATTATACTATAAAGTTACTGTGATTAAAAAAAAATTAGTACTGACAAAACACAAAATAATACCTAAAAAATCAATGGAATAGATTAGAAGATGCAGAAACAACTCCAGACACACTAAGCTACCTTATCTTTGACAAAGGTGCCAAACACATTCACTGGAAGATAGTCTCTTTAATAAATGCTGTTGGAAAAACTGGCTTTCTACATGCCAATTTAAGATTAAAACTGACCTATATCTTTCATCATGTACTAAGCTAAAATCAGAATGGATTAAAGATCTTAATATTGAAACATAAACATTAAATCTGCTGGAACACAGAGTAGGTAAAACTCTTAAAGACATTGGTGTAGACAAAGACTTTATGAGTAAAACCTAAATTGCACAGGACTTATCGCAAAGAATCAACAAATGGGATCTCATTCTACTGAAAAGCTTTTGCACAGCAAAAGAAACCACAGAGTGAAGAGACAACCCACAATGGGGGAATATGTTTGCCAGCTGTTCCTCAGACAAAGGATTATTATCCAGAACATGTAAAGATCAAAAAAAAAAATCAGTCCTCCCAAATTTAAAGTCCAAAAATGGGCATCTCAGATCAACACACACTTCTCAGATGAAGTATAAACAGTGAATAAATACGTGAAAAAATGTTCAACAGCACTGGTCATTCGAGAGATGCAAATTAAAACAACACTGAGATTCCACCTTGCCCCAGAAAGAATGGCTAGTATTAAAAAACCAACTAATAACAAATGCTGGAGGGACTATAGGGAAAAAGGCACCCTTCTCCATTGTTGGTAGGAATGAAGACTGGTGCAATTGCTGTGGAAATCAGTGTAGAGATTCTTCAAAAAATTAAGATTGGAAGTCCCATTCAACCCAGATATTCCCTTTCTGGGTATTTTCACAAAATAATTAAAACATCATACCACAGCACTATATGTGCACCCATGTTTATAGCAACACAGCTTATAATAGCCAGATCTTGGAAACAATCTAAATGTCCATCAACTGAGGAATGGATAAAAAAAGATGTATTTCTATACAATGGAGTACTACTCAGCCATAAAGAATAAGTTGGACATTTTTATAGGTAAATGGATGCACCTTGAGAACATAGTGAAATAAATATGTCACACATATATAAAAATCATATTGTTTCATTAGTGTGACAAACTGAAAGAAAAATATATTTTGTCCCAGAAAATATGACTTCAGCCAAAGCAACAACTCAGGCCACATCTGCTTTTACTTTAATTAGCCCACTGTGAGTGATTTTTGAGGGTTTTTTTTGGATGTCTTAAGAAATCTTTGATGTGCTATAAGTTTTGGGGTTTGGGGGTTTTGATTTTTTGTTTTTGGTTTTTTTAGGTTTGGGTTGTTTGCATGTGGATATCCAGTTGTTTGCATATATTTGTTGAAAGTAAAATCCTTTCTCCATTTAATTGTTTTTGCATCTTTGCCAGAAATCGACCATCTGTTATATGGGTATCTATTTTGGGACTTCATATTGGTAGTTTGGTGGTTTGTCTATTTTTTTTTTTTGTGTGGTACCAGGGATTGAACTCATGACCTCGCACTTGCCAGGCAGGTGCTTATGCCACTGAGCTAAATCCCCAGCCCTGGTTTGTCTATCTTGATATCAATGCTGTTTTGTCATGATTGGTGTAACCTTGTGATAAGTGGCGGCACTGGGGAGAGTTGGAGCTCTAATTGTGTTTCTTTATCAAAGTTTTTAGACTATCCTGAGTCTTTTGTATTTCTATAGGAATATAAGAATCAAAATGTTAATCTTTATGAAAAATTATGTTGGCATTTTAATAAGGGATTGTGTTTTCTGATCTTTATTATTTTCTTCTATTTATTTTTGGTTTTGTTCTGTCTTTTATTAAGGAAAGATATGGGGCTATTTCATAACTTTCTTCTTTTCTAATAAATGTACTTGGTATTAAAAAAAAGAAGACCGAAAAACCCAAAATACCTGAGACCAAGTTAATTTATAAAGAATAGGTGTTTGTCTTTCCATTCAGGAAGTGCACCAGCATCTGTTCAGCATCTGGTGAGGGCCTTGTGCTGCATCATAACATGGTAGAATGCATACAGTAAGCAAACTTACCATTTTCTACATAAAGCAATATCTCCAGATATTTGTCCTTTGTACTGTACTTGGGCTTCTTCATTCTAATGTTGTAAAATGTAATGATTAAGCTTGTTTTACCCCAGTCACATCATCTATAGTTTTTCAGACATGGAAATCTTATATACATACTCCCTTGGACTACTGTATTTTGCATGGGGCAGATAGAGAATGAGAGAAATTTTCCCAGTACAGGACTGTGGAAAAATAATAGGACCTGTGCAAATGGTATCTTTCTGTAATTGATGAATGAGCTGATGGAAAGGTAAGGGAATTCCTCACTCACCAGTAATGATGCAAAATTCTGGAGGATAAGCGTACCTAAAAGCCCTTTACCCTGGGTTTTCTAACCACCTCTGGTATCTGGAGTATGGATTTACCCCAGGCCTTGTATGAGTGATACAGAAAGGCCAGGAACCTGAATTGAGCTCTCTCCCTAAATACAGAAACCAGAAAGGGAAATAATCTTCAGGTGAATTAAAATAAAACCTATCCTGAAGAGAAAGAAGATGGGTATATATACCTGTCTGGACCTTCCCAGTCACAGCGCCACCCTTACAAAGGTTTGACTCCTGAAATCACATGATCTGTATATCTCAAAAGATGTCTAGCTAAATTTAGTTCGTGGTGACACTGATATGCATATCCCTGGGTGCATGATAGACTCAAATAGATTCTGTATGTGAGTCCCCACAGAGGGGACCCCAGGAAGCTATGAGAGAAGTCACTTGATACATGAGGAAACATGCCTCACAATTTCAGCCTCCCAGAGTACTGGGGTTACAGGCCTGTACTCCCACACCTGGCTTCTCCACCAGCTTTTGCAAAATGAAGAAAAAGCTAAGAGCTCACAATTGGTAGGATGCCTTTTGGGAGCTTAAATTTGTTCAAGGCAACTTTCCAGGGCTTAAGCACTGTATTTCTTTGTAATCATAAATCATTATGTTTTATGATTCTTTCAACACTTTTACCTGAGTTCTTTCAAAACTCTTGGATGGATGCCACATGACCTCATTAGCTAAACTTGTTTGCCAACAGGTCTAGAACTTGGGGTTACAACACTATTTCTTGTAATGACTATTTGTGGGACCTGCCACCACATTTCTTACAATCTACCCTTAGGAAATTTTCAGAAATGTCTAATAATTATGTACAAACATGTTGTCTTTCTCATAGTACTGTTATGAAATTGTCTGATTTCATTACATATAGAATTATTCTCTTTTTCCCTCATATGAATGTAAACTCATTTCCTCTGCTAATTAGTATAATGACAAAAATAACAATAATGATCACATGATAGTCCATATGAGTGTTTACTGTAAGCCAATCGCTTTGCTACATGCTTTATACACATAAGTTATTTCACTCTCAAAAGGTCTTATGAGGCTAGTATACTGATCACTATTAATGATAATTGTCAATTATTAATCATCATCTTTTACAAATGAAAGTGAAGATGCACCGAGGGAATTAAAAGGCCTCCAAATGCATAACTAGTTAGTGTTGGAGCTGAGACTAGAATTTAGCTCCATCGATTCTGATGGTTTTTTTTTTTTTTTTTTTTTTTTTGGTACCAGGGGTCAAACTCACGACTACGCGCTTGCAAGGCAAGCACTTATGTCACTAAGCTAAACCCCTGGCCCTCAATTCTGACTTATATGCTCTGAATAAGTGCACTGTGTCTACTATATGGTGAAGTTTATGGGAATCCAAGACAGTCCCTTAAGTCATTCCAAAGAATAGATAGTATCTCTGAGAAGAGATCCTAAATACTTACCTAGTGTGGCAGACATGTTGGTTAATCTATTTAAATCGGTACCCCTAGCATGGCTGATCTCCGCATTATGCCTTTCTCCTACTGGCAGAGCCCTGATTCTGTTTAGGTTCCCATTTTCTATATAGCTGACAGGCATCCTATCCCAGGCATTCAGTCTTCACAAACTTCAGCCAATCATGGTTAATCTCATCCTCCTCTATGGATTGAAGGCTCTTGACACAATTATGTAATGCTATTCTAGCTGAAGAGATGGAGAACTCTACTAGGGATAGTGGTGAGCAGGGAATTATGAGATTTTTCTTTGCACTTAAAAGGGAAAACAAAATCAGGCATGGTGGCATCCATCCGTAATCCCAGCATTTGAGAAGCTGAGACAGGAGGATCGCTTCAAGACCAGCCCGGGCTACAAAGCGAGCCCAAGGCCAGCCTGAGCTGCATAGTGAGACCCTGTCTCAAAAAAACAAAAACAAAAAAAAGTTGGGGGGGGGGGAGAGACACAAGAGGAGAGACAGCTGAATCCTCTTATGCTCCTAGGTATGAATGACTGTATGAGGAGCAGCTGACTGAAAGCCGGGACGCTGAGAGTAGACAGCCAAAACAGCATTTCTCAGTGAGTTGCCCATCGTTTCTCATCTGTCTTGCAATTTTGTAATTTAATTCTTATATGTGGTACTGTTTCTTTCTTAAAATTGGTTTTAGAGGAATTTTAACTTTAATACCTACTATTTTATGGCTTCTGTTTCTGGTATTGCTTGAATTGGAATTTTGTGTTCTGATGGAAATTGAACAAAATCAGGCAAAAATGAAAACTTTTAAATCACATACCCAGGAAGGACAAAGGTGTCAAGTAGAGTTTTAGGAAGTGAAGATTACATACCACCAGGCCTCTGTGTCTCTCAACTTTCTTTTCTCTCCTTGTCAGCCTCTCTTTTTTTTTTTTTTTTTTTGGCTTTAAAAATTTTTTTTGGTAGGATCTTGCTAGGTAGCTCAGATTGGCCTCGAAGTCACTGTGTAGCCCAGGCTGGCCTTGTACTCACAATATTCATCCTGCCTCAGCCTCTCAAGTGCTGGGATCGCAGATGTGTGCTACCATCCTGGCTCAGTCTTTGTCAGTCTTATGTTTTAACTATGTCTATATCTAAAAATCAGGGTCAGAATACCCATGTCTTCAGTTTCATGAACTTAAGAATCTCTAGGTGCCTCAGATTGGTGACGACAGGCTTGGTTAGCACAGCTTGGATAAAAAAATTCATGTCTAGGCCAGCCACTGTGGCCACAGGGCAGACTTACATGAGAAAACACCTTTTCAAGCCACATATACATGACAGGAATGGAGAGACAATCCTCAGGAGAATTTTTTCTGTACTAGGGACTGAACCCAAGGCCTTTGTACCAAGCTGCACTCCCCAGCTCTTTTTATTTTGCACTTTGAGACAAGGTCTTCCTAAGTCATTAAGTGGCCCGGATGGGTTCAAACTTATGATCCTCCTGCCTCAGTCTCCCAGAATTCTGGACAGGTATGTGCCGCTATGCTCAGATAAAGAAGAGGATTTTAACTTAAAAATCTACCTACCTGCTGGGCAGAGAAGTCGATGAATTCCCTCTTCAGGTATCATGTTTAAGCACTCACACCACACCCCAATATATATAACTAGTCACATCTCTTCCTATTACATGTTTTTTTTTAATTTTTTATTTTAAAAGCAATAAAACAAAACAATGAAATTGACACAGGACTTCAAAACAAGATAATAGGAAATTAACAATAGCTACCATAATGCCTCTTGTTATCTTCAAAATAGTTGTCTGGACCTACTCAAGTGGTTTGGTTTTACACACAAAATGTTAATCTACCTGGAGTTTATTTCAGTGTAAGTATAAAGCATGCTTCTAGTTTTTCTGTCTTGCCAATTTGCAGCCAAGACCAAAATAAGACCTGTAGCATCATACATATTTTTGTCCTCATTTGTAGTATATACTTATGCACTTCTAGTGTTCATTAACAATTCCTTGTTCCTTTCTCTGTTTTCTCTATTATTTTATAGAATAAATGCTGTTGATTTTACATCAGGAGCAGTTATTTTACAATTCAGGTTGCAACTGTAGTTGAGCCTGTAACCTGACAAGGACAGAATTAACAACCTTCTATGGTAGACACATGACTAAGGGGACTTTCTGGAAAAGGGCCAGTCACTTTGTTTCATATGGAGAACACCTGCAGCATCAGAAGGGAAAGCATTAACAGTTTATGTCAGGCCTCCAAACTAAAACACAGCCCAGCTAGGAGAGAAAAACTACACATGCAGATATTATTCACATCCGTGGAAGAATGGCACTCAACAGGAAGCGGGGGGCTTCCTCACACAGCTCAACCCGCAGAAAGCAGATTCCACCAAAAAAAAACCCAAGAGACATACTTTACTTGCCATCACCTGCTGACTGCCCTATCTATCAGCTAGCCCTAGATCCCCTACTCAGTGACCCAAAATTTTGCAGTCCCCTCAGCAATATCCCCTCCCGTACCTAAACTCCCCTATAAAACACACTCCTGCCCCTTACTCAGATCCAGTGGTCTTTTTGTCCTTGGCCTGGCCACACTAGGTCTGCAATAAAGTCCTCACATGTTGCTTAAATTCTGCCTGTCTCAGTGGTCTCAACTGTGCCTCTGTTCACCCTAGTAGTTTAGATCTAAAATGTTCCCCGAGTATCTCATGCGTTCAGAGGTGAGACTTTTGGGAGGTGATTGGATCATGTGGGTATTCTTGCCATCAGTGGGTTCACCCATTGATGAGTTCATAGCTGAATGTGCTGTTAGAGGAGATGCATCACTGGGGGTGTGATCTGAAAGTCTGTATTCTTGTCCTTGGCTCCTCACTTTTTTTCTCTGTTTGCTTCCTGGTTCGCATGAGGTAAGCAGCTGCTCATTGCTTTGCCCTTCCACCATGCCGTTTCTACCCTGCAGCCTGTCAACCATGAACTGAACCCACTGAAACTGAGAGGTAAATAACCTCTACACTTTTGAATTACATGTGTATGGGGAGAAAACATTTGTATGTAAGTAATGTGGGAAATATTTCAGTCAAAATGGTCACCTTATTATATAGGAAATAATTTACACAGAGGAGAAACCCTATGTATTTAACAAATGAGTGAAAGCATTCAATACAGCCTCTTGTTTTAAAGTACATGATAGATTTCACTCTAGAGAGAAACCCTAAGTATGTAACCAATGAGGGAAATCTTGTAGTCAAATGGTACCCTTATTAATGAAAGAACTCACTCTGGGTAGAACCTCAGTGGATACAAACAATGTGACAAAGCATTCAGTATGCAGAAGTGCAGAAAATAAAACTTATCTATCTCTGTAAGCAATTTGGGATGTCATTCAGCTATAGTAGTATCTTTTCTGTATAAAAGAACTTACTCTGTAGCAAAACACTATCTATATGAGAAATAAGCAGATAGATTTGTTGATAAATTCTCACTTTATAAACATAAAAGTTCCCATTCTGGGAAGAAACCCTATGAATGTAAAGAATGTTGGAAAACATTCTAAAACCAGAGAGATTGTTACTACCTGCAAGAACTCACTCTGTGCAGTAATTCTGTGCATTTGAACAATGATGGATAGCATTTAGTGCACAAAAATGCCATCAAAAAAGGAATTATGCACACAAAGAAGAAACCATATGTATGTAGACAGTGTGGAAAATATTTGCTGCAGTGTTTCCTTTTTATACACCCAAGTTTCCCCTCATACTGGGGAGTAACTGCATGTAAGAAAAATTTGGTAAAAGTTCTGCTGACAGAGGTGCTAACCTTCTGAGTGATGTCGTATTGTGTCCCGAGCCTATATATGCAATTTTGGAAAGCATTCAGTATTCATGGTTATTGTCAAACATGTGAAAATAATCATTGTTAAGTGAAATCATACATACGTAAGTGACCATTTTGAAAACACTTTGAAAATTACTCATGTAGAGGAGACATGTGAAAATAATATAAAATTATTGCTGTCAATGTATGTGCATAGATTTTTTTAAAAAACACCCTCAAACATAGTTATCCTAAATTTTTTTTCTTTTTTTGTAAATCACACATAAATATCTGATCTATTTTTCTGTAGTCTTAATTAAAAGTCAGTTTTTAAAGAAAAAAATTACATGTGTAAGGTACTGGGTCTCAGTGATAACTGCAGATAACTAATACAGAAACTATAATGCTGTGTTATTACTATGTGACGCATACGTGATGAAAGGGTGAGAATGGATGCTGAGACGCCGTGGTGACAGGGATCGTTGGTCATTTGTCTGCTTTGGGCTCTCAGCTCACTTTCCACCCTTTGCATTGGTTCTGTGTTGAAGAAGTCTGGGACATTGCACATTATACTTTCCGGACTTCTTCACCAATGAGATGCCTGTATCACTCACTGTGCAGGGTGACAGCTGGTGGCAAATCAGTGGTTGTGGTTGCAGCAGCAGTAACAGCAGCTAAGGGGTACAAGTTTATAGCTGCCTGGGACCTGAGAACTGGACATGCAAGGTACAGGCATGGATTTAAACTCTGGAAGTAGAAAGTAACCCCACAAAGATACCTATGTCCTAATCCTGAAATTTTTGAATATGTTACTTTTCCTAGTTAAAAAAAAAATTGCAGATTTGGTCAAAGATCTTAAGACAAAGGGATAATCTTGGATCATCTACCTAAGCTCAGTGTAATCACAAGTGTCCTCATTAGAAGGAGGCAGGAGATTTAGTCAGTGAGTACATGCTTGTGTGATTTTGTTCAAGGCCCAGGGCTATATGCGCAACAATTGTTGAAAGATTTTATTCTAATCTAAAATGTAATACTAAGAATTAAGAACAACCACCTACATCTGTCAATATCCAGGGACAATATCTTTCCCTGAGAACCTAGTGAGCTCACCTCTAGGTTACACAGAGAATTTCTTCATGCAACGTGAAGAAAGTTTATTCTGGGAAAGAGAAGGAATTCCGGTCAGCACTCACCTTGCATGCAACAATAGCCCAAAGAATGACTGCCTGCCTCAGCCTCTGCTCACCACCAGGTGAGCAGCTCACCAAAGCACCACCTACCCCCCAGGTAACAATGAATTTATTCCATCCATTGGCTGGCTGGTCCCTATGGCATTTAGGGGATGAGGTGGAGAGGACTCACAAATTGAAAAACAGATGAACATTCAGTAGATAAAAGCTCCAACAGATTGTTAGGATGTAAGAAAGAGAGATAAGCAGAGGGCTGCAGGGGGTGGGGATGAGGGATTAAGCATTAGAAAGCTGTCCAGGAATATATTCCCTATGGTGGAGATAGCTGAAAATGTTGGATATTCACTTCAAGGTTGAATTCTGTTTTGTACCATTATAATATTCCTCATTCATTCACAAAGCAATGATAAAATCTAATGCGCACAACTAACTTCTATTAATGGATCTTTTGCTAAACTGAAGAAGTGGCTGTTTCAAGCCAGGGGACGCAAAGATAGCAGAAGGCAATAGAAGAAGCACCTTCATCACACTAAACCTCTCAGGTTTTTGTTTTCTTTTGTTTTGTTTTTTAAAGGTACCGGGATCGAACTCACAACCACGTGCTTGCAAGGCAGGTGCTTATGCCACTGAGCTAAATCCCCAGCCCAACCTCTTAGGTTTTGAACAATGTGCAAAATTAACAGAATATATAGGAAAAGGACAGATTTAAGCCATTGTAGTTGTGTTACAGGGAAGGAATTACAGGTGATTATGTGCCTTCATTTTGCAAATCTCCTTTAATGGTACTGTACTTGGGTTTTAGTTTTGTAGTATTTTTTATAAAGTTAGCTCCCCAAACTATAGCAGTCATGCAACCAAGCTATTCAGTTCAATCTCTCCCACAAATTGTCTTGGAATATAGAGGACAGTCATAACCATTGAGGCCTGCTGTCACCCATGCACAAGGTGGAGCTTTATTCCTGCTTTGTCCTACAAGGTAAAAGTGAGATCCATGACAATTGTAGGTTGGGAAAGCATCTTGAAGGCACAAGTGTCTGTGATCATTCTGAAAACTCCTTTTTAGGTTGCTATACTAGCATATGCCATAGAGCAAAGCACAGAACCTTACAATTAGCTTGTTTGTGGAACGATGTCCTTTGTCCACAGGCCAAGTATTTAAAAATACCACCCACTCAACTGGCATTTGTCTCTGCAGGACCCCGGGAGAAGCTCCCCAGGGCAGATTTGAGAAACCCGCCACCCATGGTTTCACTCTGATCTTGGTCTATATCCTGGCTTAGGTTCCTCTGCCAGAGACATGTAATTCTCAGTATTATTGCTTGGTAATTAACTATAATTACTAAATAGACTGCCCACAATGGAAAAGAGAGGAGAAATCGAACTCTCACATGGACTGGTATCTGAGTTGGAGAACCTGTTTGTATCAGTCAGGAAAAGCCTGAATTCTCCTGTCGTCGGTCCCCAAATTAACTTGGAGCGAACAAGCCAAGGACAGCTGGTCAAACATTGAGCAGCCCAAGGCAAAGGCTAAATCCAGAGATTTGGTAAGCAAGATGCAAAGTCCTCCCGCGCTCCTAGAGAGTACACGGAAGCGCAGCGCAGTCCCGGAAGGCGAGATGCTGACGTACTTCCGGCCTTTGTGACTCATTGTGTCTGTGTCGAGGCGTCGGGAGGGCCTAGGTCCGTTTTCGGTGCCCTTCGGCCGGCCTGAGCCCTACAGTCAGCTCTCTTTTCTCGCCCAGCACCCCGAGGCCGCTCCAGGGGCTCACGGTGAGACTTGGGGCTGGCCTCAGGGGAGGGCAGGCGGGCGAGCTGGCTGACCGCAGGGCTGTGTGGGTGAGTGTGGGCTCTGCAGCTGCCGCCCCGGGGACCCCGCTGCAGGTGGCCCCGACCGAGTGCGAGGAGAGTCCCTGCCCTTCCCTCCTCCTAAGGCCGGCAGTAGGAAACGCCGTCTCGCGGGGAGAACCCTCCTCATTCTCACTCCCCTGCCCGGGTCCAGGCGGGGAGCTAGGGAGGGTCTCAAAGGACACCCAGCGCTCCGAGACGTGGGGAGAAACCGTTTGCTGCCCCTTCGGCTTCATCCCCTATAAAGTTGTCATTGTCATTTGACGTTGCTGAGAATGGAGTAGCTAGCGAACTGACCCTTGTTTCCTTTTTCTGCTCTCCCGTCGTCGCCATTTGCTTTGAATCCGGTGAGGTGTTTTTTATCCGCTTACTCCCTCCGGGTCCTTGAGAAGCTCGAGATATAAAAAATAAAAAATGAATGCGGAAGGCGAGAGATGGACACATTTTGAGTTGCCTCCGCCTGGTTCCAGATCTGTAGTTTTTCCTCTCCCCAACGTTGATCTGTGATTAAAGAGTATTTGAAGCCTGTCATAGTGCCTAAAGATGTGGTAGAGTTTGTAGACACGTCTGTCTTTTAGCTTTATAGTGTTTCGAAAGCTTTTTAAAAATGAGCGGTCCGTGAGATTAGATGGATTTTTTTTTTAGTTCATCCTGCTTGATTTGGGAGTAAGGAGTGAACGAAGTTTGTAGAAACTGCCCTGGCCATTAAGACAGAGATTAGCAAAGTAACCTTGGATAAGACACCCACTCTGAATTTCGTCATCTACAAAAGTAATGACACTTTTCTCAAAAGGCCCTCTCAAATTCGAAATGATTAGATTTGGTCAACATAATAGAAAAAATTAAGCTACAGTTTAGCCTGACACTCCCCCCTTCCTTTCCTACAGTGCCTCTAAGTACACAAAAAGATACTTTCATTATAAAGAGTAGCAGTTACATGGCCTGGGACCAAAGAAAGCATTTATTGTACAAGGCCAGTGCTAGGCAGATTGGAGGCGGTCAATAAATACTTGTTGAATTGTGGAAAATTCATTGTAACCATATCAAAAAAGCACTGTTACTAGATATGCTGACCAAATGTGGAGAAATAGTTTTATTAGTAAAGGAAACATAAGATTTGCCCCAGAATCTTTGTCCAGATTTGTAGCCTTTCTGAATTACTAGGTAAAAATTTTTTTTATTATTTCAGGAAATTTTTTTACCGATCTTAAAATATGAACAGAGCAGCCAGCTACTTAATGTCATCATCTTTTGGCGATTCTCTACTTGATTGAAGCATTTACATCTTTTCCAGTGTTGTTATATTGGGTCTAAATACAAATAGATTAATAATGATAAATCATACCTTGTTAGAATGCAGTAGTGTCAGTGGTCTTTCGATAGCTAGCTGCGTTTTAACTGTAGCTTTTTCATACTTCTTAAAACGTAAGGGTGGAAAAGCGGTTTAAACTATCAAGAGTAGTCGTTGATACAGGGTCATCAAGGAAACAGCCTTTGAAATAAACTGAGCTTGTAATGTAAAAACATTTATTTTCATCCTTAGCGATGACTGTTCACTGGGGGTAATCTACAATGGATGGTATGTTAAAATGTTTTTCATCTTAGACTGCAAAAGCAGTTTTTTATTTGTTTTTCCACCTTCGCTCTTCCTATATCTGATAAAAGATCCTGAATGATAGACAAGTTAAATAATTCACCCAGAAATGTGTAGCCTATTTGTGGGAGACCACATTTCACTGTCCCATCTTTTGATGCTTTTGCTGTAACAGGAGTTCTCCCACCGTTAACCTTTGAAGTAACTGGAAGTTAGAATATACAGTTAGAGCTCTTGCTTGTATTAAAAACAGAAACTTCTCCTGTACCTGCTAGATGGCAGACACTGTTTTAAGTGCTTTATATGTGTTAATTTATTTAATCCTTAAAACAACACTATGAGTTCAAACACTGCTTCTTCATTCTTCTTATACAAATGAGGAAACTGATGGCATAGAGAAATTAACTTGTCTAAGATCACCAGCTAGTGGATGGTGGAACTGCTTTAATGCTAAGGGAAACTATTGCAAGTATCTTTCAGAACAAATTTGAGGGCAAGATGGAATGCAAAATAAATGGGAAAAAATAGTAACATTGTAAATCTAATGAAGTGCTTAAAAAAAAAAAAAACTAATGCTTGTAAGGAATCTTGGTAAGTGGCCTAAGTATACTAAACCATATTCTTAACAATAGTTGAGGGGGGAGACAAAAAAATCAAATTACAAAGAAAGCAACAGCTTAAAAAATTATATGGCAAATGTTTGGTACAGAATTAGGCCTTTTGAGATCAAAAGAGAAGATTGTATACACAGATCACCTGGGAACCGTGAGATAAAACCTATCCTTTCTACTGTTCAGTCTGTTTGGCCCAGCATAGGAGCAGGGAAATGTTAAGGACAGGGAAGAGGACCTGTCTCAGTTAGAGAATGTGTATATACCCTTGTCTGTGTTCTTTTGATTCTCATTTATTCCTCAGAACCTTCTTTGTGTTGATTCCCACTGACTCAAGGAGTGTCCTGTCCCATACCTGATAGAATAAAAAACTTGCACCAACGATTTCTGATGACTAGGGGGACCACCACACTAGTTTTGCTCAGTCACGCTGTTTGAACATTCCACCCGGTTAGGTTGTAGACAGTTGGGTCTCCTGTTGTGACTCCCTTTCCCTGGAAGGGCTTTGGTCACTCAGCGCCATGGGTGAACATAGTGGATGATGGATGAGGTCCATTCCTGAGTGATCATTGTCAGTCACCTTCCTTTTAGAAAGAATCTCTACCTGGAAGCCCTTCTTTACTTCATCTGTGTAAGAGTAACAGACTTAATTTCAAATCCTGACTACCATTTACATGCTCTGTGGCCTCAGGTAAGTTAGTTAATGTTAATAAGCCTAAATTTTATCATTATAAAGTGAAATGGTAATTGTAGCTACCATCTAAGATTGTTATATGGTCAAGTGAAGTCCTTAATACAAGCTTAGTACCTAGAAAATGCTGAACAAATGTTGGCTCTGTTACATCTACCAAAGTGTTCTTGAATATTGATTTAGGGCAAATGTATTTAGCTTAGCTTTGAAGGATAAGTAGGATTTGAAAAGACACGGGACTGAGGAGGAAATCTCGGCATTTGAGTATGATTTGAAGAAAGAATGGGTATCAAAAATACAAAGCATGTTTGGGAGGTCCCGATTAGACTTTGGCTGATAGGGTTCATGGAGTGAGATGAACGGGCAGTGAAGGTTGAGGGGAAATTAGAAACAGCGTACTGGAGCATACTCACTTTGAGGCTGTGGAGGTTTAGGGAAAGTAAGGTAGCAGATGAATTGTAGGAAGGCATCAAAGAGGAAGCTGAACCTGATGAGATTAGACCAAATAATAGGTAGGAACGAAGAATTCTTTCTCCCTGGTACTTGGAGACTGAATACACCTAAGAAGGAAACCAAGAAGGTAAGGTGCTCAGCATGAACAATTAAGAAATTAGTGGAATATCTGTAATACTCACTGCCACACTATACGCAGAGCATGGAGCAGGGCCTGGTAGTTCTTTCCATCTGTACATATTAACAGTTAACCAAGTTCTCTGGTAGATAAGTACAAACAAACATGAGTACCTGTCCTTGGGAGGTTGGAAGACAGGAACTGTGACCCAAATATTAAAAATACGATAAGTGCCATCAAATAGTACTAAGGCATGTTAAAAGGAAGAAAATGCCCTATTTAATTTGGGACGTTAGGAGTTATACATCCTTAAGGGTGAGTAAAAATTTAGCCAGGGGAGTTGACAGAGGGGGAGATGCTTCCGCAAAGGAGTGAAGGTGAAAGGTCGCTCTCAGTGTTTGGTAACTTTGATGGGCTAAGTAGACTGAAAAAGGGAGGGGATAAGATTAAAGAAGAATAAGTATGTTGTGATGGTGAAATTTCTTGAACATCGAATTAGTTTATATCGGGCATTTGTTTATAGTAATTGAGAAGGAGGGAATGACTATAAGCAAATAGGCAATACAACCCTGACCCCTTGATATGTTTTATGTATTAGGGTAGAGAAATTGCAGCTGGAAAAATAATGTGGAGTTCAGACTCTAATACTGGTAAGAAGCAGGAAACCTCAGTTAGGGTTGTAGAAAGTAATTGTGCCAGGTAGGGGAAAAATAAGATACAGAGTTTCTGGTTGTCCCAATGAATTGAGGAAGAAACTAAGACTTCTAAGGAAAAAGCTAACTGAAGGTATGATCTTGGGCCACTCCAGTCTTGGTCATAGGAGGGCCTGTCCTGATGTCCCAGCCTCTCCTTGTTCACCTACACTTCTCAGGGTTCCACTAGCACTTGTGTTGAAACCTTCTTGGAATATTCTGCTTTGTACTACAATTATTTTCATAAAAATCAAGTTCCTGTTTAGCACCATTCTATTCTCATCAGACAGAACATCTTGCAGATTGTAGATACATAACAAATGCTTAGAAAATGGAATGAATAATTGTAGTTGTAAGGACTTTAGAGATAAAACTGATCTAAAGTTGAAATTCAACTGTATTTACCCCAGCAAGAAAGGTGAGAGACAGAACAAGTCTGAAAGAATCTATGGGAATTTTTATTAGTATATTATATAATGATTATATTCATTTTGGGGAGTCGGTAGATGTACAGACACATCTTAATTCTCTCAATTTTTTTGCCTCCCCTTTCTGCATCTCTTGGTCCCCTTCCCATTTGCAGAAGTTCTCTGTTTTCTACTATCTTTTATTTTGTGTTTTATTTATAGCTTGACTTTCTCATAAAGAAACCATGCAGTGTTTAACCTTTTGTGTCTGATTTATTTCACTTAATATGGTCTCAAGGTAGATCCATTTGCCTACATAGATGTGGTTTACAGTAAAACATTTACCACTTTGAAATCAGTAGAGGAACAATTAAATTCCAAGGTTTCCTTTATGAGGAAAGCTCTTTTTTATTGTAGTATTCACTTTTATTATAGAGCATTATTTTTAATAAGAATTTCTATTTTTCATTAAGGATACAAAAACTAGACACAGTAATCCTGCAATTAATTTCAGATTAAAATAATAATCTTTGTGATTAAAACCATACATAACAGTAGTGTCCCCTCCCCTCGCCCCCTCATTCTCAGAGAATCTGTTTTAGGACATTGTAAAGATGCCTGAAACCACAGAACTATCCCCTGTATTTTTTTTTCTTCATTACATATACATAATATATGATAAAATTCAATTTATATATTAGGCAGAGTAAGAGATTAACAATAATAAAATAGAAGTTACACTGTAATAAACTTTATTTAAAACTTAATAAATTGCTGGGTAAGGTGGTACTATGCCGGTAATCCCAGCACTCAGTTAGCTGAGACAGAAGGATTGTGTGTGAAGCCAGGCTGGGCTACATACTGAATTCAAGGCCAGCCTGGACTACATAGCAAGGTCCTATCTCAAAAAAACAAACAACAAGCTTAATGAATTATTTCTGGAATTTTCCATTTAGTATTTTCAGACTACAGTTGACTACAGGTATTCAAAACCACGGAAAATGAAACAGCAGATAAAGAATCCTACTGTACATTCCTATTAGTAAAAAACAATTTTTATAACTTACAGGCATACTATTCTAATATTTTGTATAATAAAAATATACAGTATCAAGTTATACTAAAAACTAAAATATTTTTGTATTATTTAATGTACTTGATCCTTTTTCCATCAAAATTATTTTTTAAAGTGAGAGCCATGTAATTAAAAATACTTAGATTAAGAAAAAAACTTTGCTAGAGGACGGGGATGTCATTCAGTGACAGAGTCCTGGCCTAGCAGGTACAAAGCCTTGGGTTTGAACCCCAGCACTAGAAAAAAAAAAAGTAAAAAATATTTGCTAGTTTAAAACTGATACAGGAATTGGATGGCTTGTTTCTAAAACATCAACTTAATGCTTAGTTTTAATAGCTGTAAAGGTAAACGGATACATCACAAAGATTTAAAAATTCACATGGAATAATTGTGTTGTCAGTTCAGTTAAGTAACTCATGAGCCGTTTGCACACGCAATATTTGTGACTGAAACTTTTATTTTTCCTGAATTTGAATCACCAGCTCTGACAAACTAACAAGACATTTACCTTTTTTTTGTTTTGTTTTTAAACAGGCTTAAATTCTAAAATTCTTCATTTGGAAGTTTGTTTTAAGAGGAAAAAAAGGCACAGAAAATGTAAAAGCAATCAAACAAAATAACAAAAGCCAAACAATGACAACAACAAAACATAGTGATACAGGATTTAAAAATAAGATGATAGGAATTTAACAGTTGTTATTATATTACATACTGTTATCTTCAGAACAGTTGTTCATGTTACCAGATACAAGCGTGCAAAATTGATAAAACTATGATTTCCCTTTGAGCAATTTCTTTCTCTTTCACTGTATCTATTGTGACTTTTGTTTGTTTGTTTGTCTTTTTGAGACAGGGTTTCACTGCACTTCAGGCTGGCCTTGAACTCAACTTCTAGCCCAGGCTGGCCTCAGACTTGCAGCAATTCTCCTGCCTCAGCCTCCTGAGTGCTGGGATTATAGGCATGACCTACCATGCCCAGTTCTGTTGTAACTTTTGGATGTTACTTTCAGTTTCTTACTGTAGCAAGATAATACTGTGTTTACACATGTGAGTCTTGATTTATTTCACATATGAGTATGGTCTGTAGTTGCATCCATTTACCTATAAAAGCCTTGAATTTATCCTTCCTTATAGCTGAGTAATACCCCATAGTATAAAAACACCATATCTTTTTTACCCATCCTACAGTTGATGGGTATTTGTGTTGTTTCCAAGATTTAGCTATTACAAATTGTGCTGCTATAAACATGGGTGCACATATATCACTGCAGTATGATGTTTTCAGTTCTTCTGAGAAAGCACCCAGAAGGGGAATGGCTAGGTGAAATGGAGCCTCTAATCCTAGTTTTTTAAGGAATCTCCACAGTGGTTGTACCAGTCTACACTCCCACCAACAATAGAGAAGGATTCCTTTTCCCCCACAACCCCTCCAGTGTTTCTTATTCATTGATTTCTTGATGATAACCATTCTTTCTGGAGTGAGATGATGTCTCAGTGTTTTAATTTGTATTTCTTGAGTGACCAGTGATGTTGGACATTTTTTCCTATATTTATTTGCCATTTATGTTTCTTCATCTGAGAATTGCGTATTCATCTCAGATGCCCATTTTTGGATTGAGTGTTAGAATTTGGGGGGCCTGATTTTTTTCAGTTCTTCATACATTTTAGATAGAAGTCCTTTGTCAGAGTGACAGTTGGCAGAAATCTTTTCCCAATCTACATAATGATGGAAATACTTGTATCACTTGTAATTGCTGTTTCCTCACTATTTCTTAAGCTACCTGCTTGCTCACTCACTGGTGTCTTTTTGTTTTTTAAGTGAAAATTCAATGATACAGAATTTCATAACAATATAATAGGGAATTAACAGTGGTTAATATATTGCATATTGTTATCTTCAAACTAGTTGCTCAGATTATGAGATACAGGCATGCAAAATTGATCAAACAATATAAGCACAAACCATTCTCTGCACTGAACTAAAAAAAACTAGTAGTATAATTATCTTAGCTGTCTTTTCCTTCATTTCTCCTTTCTCCCATCCCAGTTGTTCTTTCCTTTTGAGCAGTTTCTTTCCCTTTCACAGTTTCTATTGTAGAGTTTGGATTTTATTTACTCTTTCAGTTTCTAACACTAGGGAGACAATACAATGTTTACACATGTGAGTCTGATTTATTTCACTTGGGAGTATGGTTTCAATCTGCAATCATTTACCTATAAAAGCCTCAATTTTTATCCTCCTTTATAGCTGAGTAGTACTCCATGGTATAGCAATACCACATCACGGGACTGGGAGTATAGCTCAGTGACTCCAGCACCTAACCTGGCGAGCATGAAGTCCTGAGTTCAGTTTCCAGTTCTAGAGAAAAACAAATACCACATCTTGTTTAGATTCTTTGGTTGAAGGGCATTTGGATTATTTCTAAGATTTAGGTATTACAAATTATGCTGCTATAAATATGGATGTACATATATCACTATGCTATTTTAATTCTTCTGGGAAAATACCCAGAAGGGGACTAGCTGGGTCGAATGGGACCACTAATCTTAGTTTTTTGAGAAATCTCCACACTGATTGCACCAGTCTACACTCCCACCAACAGTGGAGAAACGTACCTTTTTCCTACAGCACTGCCAGCATTTGTTATTTATTGACTTTTTGATGATAGCCATTCTTTCTGGGGTGAGATGGAATCTCACCGTTGTTTTAATTTGCATTTCTCGAATGACCTCATTGGTGACTTTGTAGAGGGACATTGGTTTTTACCTCCTAATCTGGCTAAGACCTTGTTCTCAAGAGAAACTCCAGCTCTGCCTTTTCATTGTTTGTACTTCTGTGCATCAACCATATTTCCTCTGGTTATCTCTGCAAGAATGTCTTAGCAGCTGGCCTTGTTTATGAAGGCGAGATTAGATAAAGCTAGGTAGAATAATCCACTGTTTCACATACCTGGGCACAGCTAAGCCAGGGTGCATATCAGTCTGGAAGTGAATGTGGGTGTAGGGCATGCTTGCACTCTTTCCTCTGAGAATACTTGATAGGACATTTTCAAGATACAGAACAGGTGAGGGCTTAATTTCTCTCATTTTTAAAACACATTCAGATGTATTGTTTCATTATCCCTGGGGGACTGTCTTGTACTTTGGAAACCACCTCTTTAGACTGCCCCTTTCACCCATAAAAATAAGAAAAGTAGATAAATGATACATTAGCAAGTCCTGGAGCTTCAAATTTGGCTTCAGTGTTGGCTTCCCTAGGTGGTCATCTGCTACTGAACCAATTGCTTAAGCTCTCCGTGGCTCCGTGGCCCGGTTACATCATCTCTAATGTGACAGTTCTTCCTACTCACTAGGGTGGTTGTTGACCCAAAAGAAAAATGTGCACGTACCGCACTCATCCTGGTGCTTGGCGCCCTGCAGATGTAGAAGCTCTTACTGGGCTGAGCGTTGTGAACACCAGACTCCGTACACAAGGTCACATCCTGTAACCCTGCCGTACACCTGGAGGCCAGTTGCTCTGGCTCTGGCTAACACCCTGAGGGTGGCGGTTACCTGTTTGAGGTTTCTGTTAGACCTTAGCACATGAAGTGACGGGGAGACACTGGAGTGCTGATTGTCTATATTCCAAGGCGTTCTTACTTTCTTGATGTGTAGCACTAGCACCACAAGTCACTTTTTGTAAAGCCACTAATAATTTTTTTTTTTAATACTTCAGGAATAGTACAGAAACAGGTCTAAAACCTCTAGCCAGAGAGACCAGCACAGACCCCATTTGGATCACGTCACTTCCCTTAGCCTGAACGATGACTGCTGAGTCAAGGGAAGCCACGGGTCTGTCCCCGCAGGCTGCACAGGAGAAGGACGGCATCGTGATAGTGAAGGTAGAAGAGGAGGATGAGGAAGACCACATGTGGGGTCAGGATTCCACCCTGCAGGAGACGCCACCTCCTGACCCAGAGGTTTTCCGCCAGCGTTTTAGGCGCTTCTGTTACCAGAACACTTTCGGGCCTCGAGAGGCACTGAGTCGACTAAAGGAGCTTTGTCATCAGTGGTTACGACCAGAAATAAACACCAAGGAGCAGATCCTGGAGCTGCTGGTGCTGGAGCAGTTCCTTTCCATTCTGCCCAAAGAGCTCCAAGTCTGGCTGCAGGAGTACCGGCCCGACAGCGGAGAGGAGGCTGTGACCCTCCTGGAAGACCTGGAGCTTGATCTGTCAGGACAGCAGGTAAAAGAGGCAAAGTTCACGTGTGAGAAGCCACGGACTTTGGAAATAGGAGAAAGTCACTGATGCAGAGCTAGTGTCAGGAACCCTTGTGGTTACTCTGCTCTTCTGGGGGTGGGTTTAGCTCAGCGTAGAGTGTGGATTTAGCATTTACAAGGCCTCAGGCTCAAGACCCCCTCCCCCAAATGTTCTGACTGCCTCCATCCACTGGTACATCTTTTAATATTTTAATTCCTGTTTTAAAAATGATTTATCTACAAGCCCAGCCTGATTGTCCTCAGGTCCCAGGTCAAGTTCATGGGCCTGAGATGCTTGCCAGAGGAATGGTACCTCTGGATCCAGTCCAGGAGTCTTCAAGCTTTGACCTTCACCATGAGACCACCCAGTCACATTTCAAGCATTCATCTCGGAAACCCCGCCTCTTGCAGTCTCGAGGTAAGAAGCAGGTTTCATGTGGGGAAAAGAAGTGTAATACCCAGGATGGGGATGCCCTGTCCATGTTGCTCCCATGCCTGAGTTTTAAAAGGCATGCTTGCTTTTGTTATCATGCATAATGATATTATTACTAATATTACCCAAGTGCAATTCAGTCCAGTCTCAGGAGTTAAATAATAATACTAAGGAGGTAAGTGAACTGTGAGTAATGAACTTGGTAAACATTATTGAACTATTAGTGTTTCAGATGTTTAGTAGACTTCTGACAGGAAGGTATAGGGAACAGATGATCTATTATTTCCAGCCTTGGTTTTAAGAGACTATATGTCAAAGTTATCTTTCAAAGGACCATAAATCTTTTTAAAGATTCACTTTATTTAAAATTTATAAAGATACCATTTAACATTGCTGTTTTCTAAGTTACTGTCAAAAATATTAAAGGAAAGGAATGCAAAAATAGTATTTGTTTTGAGGGAGCTGTTGAGGAAATGAGAAATGTATCATTGTAGAGGTATATAAATAAATATCCATTTCATTGGGTTTTTTTGCCCTTTGAAGAAATATATATTTTTGTGAAAGTGGGTGGATAGAAAGTCAAAAATACTGTTGTTCAGCGGAGTGTGATCATGCAGGCCTGTAATCCCAGCAGTTGAGAGACTGAGGCAGGAGGATTGCCACAAGTTTGAGGCCAGCCTAGACTACATACAAGACACTGTTTCAAAAAAAAGAAAGAGAAGTTATAGTTCAAGAAAAGTTTATCAAGGCAGGTGTTTACCAGTGTGTTCATTTGTGGTAACTTTTGTTAGGAATATTAGATCACAGCACCTATGGGAGCATTTTCACTTCCATGCATCTTGGAGGACATCCTGGAGATAAATGCTAGAGATATGCATGGAAACCCATGGATGGTGATTTTATTTTATTTTATTTTTTTGTGCTGGGGATCAAACTCACAATCTTGCACTTGCCACTGAGCTAAGTCCCCGGCCCTGGATGATGATATTTTACCCCATCACTATTGATGTCCTTTGAGGGCTTATAAGGTCTCTTCATGCTGCACAAGCAGAAATCACAGAGGATGACATTAAGAAATAGGATGTCTGTGCATCAGATTAGTGCTTTAGCTTGCCAGAGAAATAGTTTTAGAGACCCTATGCCTAGAGTTGTTACTTAATAAATCATTCATGAATAAATTGAGGCATGTACATTTGTTCTCAATTTGTTTGATGTCCCATTCATCTTCCAGTGTTGCTCAGGTTGAAGGGCTATGTACTTGATCTTTTCGTGCATTTTATTTTAGCCCATCTGTTTTTGTTGTTGTTGTTTGTTTGTTTGTTTTTCACAGTGGTAAAGTTTCACATTTATTAAGGGTAGGGGAAAACAAAAACAAAAGCTGGACTTACACAGTGAGCTTGGACCAAGTAAAAAGGAAGAGAAAAAATGGTACCCTAAAGTAGTGGTGGCAAACCTATGGCCCATGTGTTGTTTTTCTTTTAAAATGAAAGATGTTAATGTATGAGCTATGTTTTCTAAACTGAAGTCTCAGTGTTCAGGTTTAACTGCAGTGTTGGCACTTTGCAGTGAATAAGTGGATTCTGGGTTGCAGTTGGGACACTTGTCTCTACAAGGTTTGCCATCGTGGCTCTAAAGCATAGAGTGGGCTGTCACGAAAAGGCACGAGAACCTAACTGATGTTATTGTACAGGTGGAGATAGCTACAAGTTTTGTCAGTTTCAGATTCATTTCTTTTAATACCATTGCACTTCTATACCATGGTCTATTTACTGTAACACTTCTACTCTAATAACCTTGGCAAGGGAAAAGAGGACTGGTACTAATTTTAATTTTGCAGTTTAAAATTTTTCCCAGATCTTCATACATACTACAGTTGATGTGATCATATGATGTATTATGGGTGTCTTATATGTCTACTCATACCTTTATGTATTTGTAAATGTTTCATCAATATTTCAATCATGTATACATTTTATCAAAATATGTTTATTGTGGCCAAGTAAGGGAGAAAAGTAGAGGAATAAAAATGGCAAAAACTAGCCAGGTGTGTTATCCTAGCTCTCTGGGAGACTGAGGCAAGAGGTTTGCAAGTTTGAGCCCAGCCTGGGTAATTTACCAAGACCTGGCCTCAAAATGAAAAGGCCAGGGTTGTAGCTCAGTGAGAAGGCCCTGGGTTCAATCCTCAGTAACCCGCACCCGCACATACACACCATGGCAGATACTTATTTAGAGATAAGATATCCTTCGTATCTGACTTTCTGGGTTTAATATAAAACATTTAGAACTGTGTGACATTTTTCACAGGTGTAAGTGCAAATGCTTGAGCTGGAGAATGTATGAGCCAGAAGTATAGGCTAATGTTGCCCATTCTGTTGCTGAAAATAGGAACCTGGGTTCTAGATCTGGCTCTGCCATTTCTGAATGACATTAGACAAATCATTTAGCTTCTCAGGATTATAAAGTCCCTTTATGAAGTGAAGGGGTTGGACCCCTTGATTTTAAGGACCATCTTGTAGTTCTTTTGGGCTTTTGCTTATGAGTAGAGATTGTAGGGAAAGAGTGGAGGTCCTGCTGTCTCTTGTCTGTGTCCTCTGGAGCTCTCTCCCCAGTAGTTAAACATGGAACAGTGAATGAGCCAGTGCAGGAAGGAGAGTACCCCAGGCCCTTCTTTGAGGGAAGCTCAGAGCAGAGCAATTTACTCACAGCTCCTTTCTCTTCCAGCAGTCTCTGCCACCCACGTTCCTGCCCCTCCTCATGAGGGGAGTCCCAGAGACCAGACAATGGCATCTTCCCTACTGACTGCAGATTCCCAGGTGAGCTGTGCGCCCTGTGCCCTCCTGAGCCCCCATGTCTGCCCCCTCCTGGAGCTCCTGTCGAAGCCTCTACCAGGCTGCTCACTTTCGATGCCCCACCCCCAAACGCCCATTCCCTGTCCCACAGATCTTCCTACCACAGACTCCTCCATCTACCAGGCTTGGTCACATCTTCCCCAGCATTATGTGGCTGTGCAGCCACGCTGTCCCTGACTCCAGGTTTGGATGATGGGACTGTCCCTGGGTTTTGGGGAACGAAGTGTGGGAACTCTCCTGTTATTTCAGGCAATGGTGAAGATCGAGGACATGGCTGTGTCCCTCATCCTGGAGGAATGGGGATGTCAGAACCTGGCTCGAAGGAATCGCAGCAGGGACAGCAGGCAGGAGAATTATGGGAATGTTTTTTCACAGGGTAAGACAGACACAGGATTGTTGTCTGATTATTTTGTTTCTGTTAGTAATGGGACCTCTGATGTATTCAGTTGATAAGCATTTAAAAGCTACTCTACCCCTTTCTTCAAAACAGAGAGGAAGAACATTTGTGTTCATTGAACTGTTCTTGATTCTTTTTTTTTTTTTTTTTTTTTTTTGGTACTGGGCTAGAACTCACAACCTCACACTTGCCAGGCAGGCACTTAGGCTGCTGAGCTAAATCCCCAGCTCCCATGACTCCTTGATTCTTGATGGGGGTTTTTGTTACCATTGTGGGGTGTTTTGTTTTGTTTTGTTTTTATTTACTTTTAGGTAAAGGTAGTTTTTACTCTTTGAAATCATAAATAAATTAGTGTGCTCTGAGAGTCACCTCTTCAGTTGCTTAGTTACCTGGGAGGACTCAGCTTTATTCCCCTTAGCATGTTCCACTGTGGATGCTTCAGTCAGGAGAAAATCCTTTTCTTAGTAGAGATTTCCAGTTCCAGAGAACTGACCATTAGTCTAATCCCAGCCTGTGGTCCTGGCACCACATTCTTGAGCCTACCCAGCATCATTCCATGGATGTCTGACTTCTTCCAGCTCCAGTCAGCACTGCTCAGAGACTGCTTTGTGTGACCCCATGAACTTACACCTGAACCTCCCTTAAGATTAGGTTAGTTCATAAAACTAACAGTGATCTGGGAACTCTGGGACTTGAGTGTATAGTAAAAACGAAGATGTGCAAGAGACATCAGCCAAGTAAGACAAGGTGCCCAGCTGGCAGCCATTTGCATGGGTCTCTGTTAGAGCTTACCCTCTAGAAGACAGTGCTGCCAAGAAGTCCACAGATACATGCAGGGACAGGGAGTCCACAGGGAGACTGCACCTGGGGAGGGGAGTGGAAGGTGTGCACAGAGTGAGTGTGCAAAAGAGTATTACCTAAAAAATTGTTTAGAACCATAGGTAGAGCCAGAGATTTAGCTTAATAGCATAAGTGCCTGCCTTCCAAGTGCAAGGTCCTGAGTTCGATCACTGGTACCAAAAAAACCCCAAAAATTAGAACCATAGGTATAAGCCAGTGTAGTGGCACACACCTATAATCCTAGTACTTGGGAGACTGAGGCAGGAGGATTGCACAGGTTCAAGGCCAGCCTGGGCTACATAGTGAGTTCAAAGCTAGCCTGAACTACATAGCAGGACCCTTTCTCCAGGAAAAAGAAAAAAAAAAGAACCATAGGTAAAAATACAACATACAGTTTATAGATACTTACTCTTACTACTGCTAGAATCAAATTAGGTCAAATAACTAATCTTTATGAACTGATAATAGGAAAAAACTGGAAACTGTACAAATAGTCAAGAGTCTTGACTTAGAATTCAAAACAAGTGAACCAGTTTTCTCTTCCTTACAACCAATCAGTATTTATGGTGATTTCATCACTAATAGGGGGTTGGATATTTTTCAGCTTTTCAGATCATTATGTTCAGGAACCATTTGGGATCTTACAGACCTTCTTGGAAAGTGTCTTCAGGCCAAGAAGATAAATAACAGAGTAGAGATACTTCAGGTCTTTTCATACTCAAATACAAATTGTGTACCTCAAGCAATTTTCAGTCTCCACTTTAAAGTGACACACAGAATATAGCAAAGTATAATAAAAACTAAACTCAAGTATTTTACTATATTGCTAAATCAAGGGATTAGCTCTATATTTGCAGTCACTGTTCTTGTGTGTCTTTTCGTGGACTGTCTCCAGAGTGGTGTTAAGTTTCTTTTATGTTATCTTCTGAGAATTCTCTTCTTGGTTAGCAGGCTTCATTTTGTGGCTAGTGAATTGCCCCTACTGGCACCTTCACCCCATCTCTGTTACTTGAACACAGTCAGTTCCATGCTGCTCTCCCTGGTAGAGGGAAATTGTTTCCTGGTCTGAAGGTTCCCATAACCTACCATGGTCAGAACTGCTTATTTTACCTGTTAACCATCACCTTGTTGAAAAAACACTAACAGAACTGGAGGAGTACTTGCCTTTTTTTCTGAAACTGCATTCTTGTTTTTCTAATACCACTATTTTCTAGCAAAGACTTGTCTGTTGCCTGTTGTCTTCTTTAAAAGTTTTAAAATACTTGATGAAAATAGAACATGTCTTTTAAGATACATAATCTTTTAATTATTAGATGATCAAATAACAGAATTATGACCTCTGACATCCTTAAATCCCTTGCTTAACTAGTGTCTTCCCTCCTCTGATTTCCCACCATGCCTGATTATTCATACTCTCTCCACACACCCTCTGTTGTTCCTTCCTCTTTCCCACTCTACCTGGTCTCTCTCACTTTCCAACTCTGTTCCTTGTTTTCTAAATTTTTCCTTTGTTGTACTCCTCTTTTATCTTCAGTTAACACTGTAAGATTATTTTGCAAGCATAGAGAATCCCCTGGAAAATAACCCATATTTGCATAAGGAAAAGGGTGCTATTTGTATTCTCTATTATGTCAGGTCGTGAAAACAGGAGTGAGAACAAGGAGTCAACCTCAAAGACTAAAGACACAGAGGACTCAGCATCCCATGGGGAAACAGCAGGAAGATTCCAGAAGGATTTAGTAGAGAAACGTGAACAGCCAGGCAGAATAGTAGAAAGGCAACAAAGAAACCCTGAAGAGAAAACTGGAAAAGAGAAGAGAGAGTCAGGGCCAGCTACAGCCAAGGAGAAAAAAACCACCACAGGAGAGAGAGCTCCAAGGGAGAAGGGCAAAGGGTTGGGAAGAAGCTTCAGTCTGAGTTCAAACTTTAATAATACCCCTGAAGAGGTTCCAACAGGAGCAAAGTCTCACAGATGTGATGAATGTGGTAAATGCTTCACAAGAAGCTCAAGCCTTATACGCCATAAAATAATCCACACTGGAGAAAAACCCTATGAATGTAATGAGTGTGGGAAAGCCTTCAGTCTCAACTCAAATCTTGTGCTACATCAGCGAATCCACACAGGGGAGAAACCTCATGAATGTAATGAGTGTGGCAAAGCCTTCAGTCATAGCTCAAATCTCATTCTGCACCAGCGCATCCACTCTGGAGAGAAGCCCTATGAATGTAATGAATGTGGGAAAGCCTTCAGCCAGAGCTCAGACCTCACCAAGCATCAGAGAATCCACACTGGGGAGAAACCCTATGAATGTAGCGAATGTGGAAAAGCTTTTAACCGAAACTCATACCTTATTTTGCATCGGAGAATTCACACTCGAGAAAAACCTTACAAGTGTACTAAGTGTGGCAAGGCCTTCACCCGGAGCTCAACCCTCACACTGCATCACAGAATCCATGCCAGAGAGCGAGCCTCAGAGTATAGTCCAGCCTCCCTGGATGCCTTTGGAGCATTCCTGAAAGGCTGTGTGTAAAATAAGAATTTGTCATCAAGCCATTTTCCCCTTTTGTTCCTCAAATTATTTCAGAGATGTGTGCCCATGGAGGGGAAAAAAAAAAAAAGGCCTCAGTAGATTTTTTAAAAAATCACATTCAAGGATCCTTAGAATTACATCAGCAGTATTCTGCCTTTGGGCATGTAATTCTTCCACACAGCCCCTGCAGGGAAAAGCTGGGCAGACAAATAATCCACATGCTATTCCACACAAGATGAAAGCACACGCATATCAAGCTTTTCAGTAATGAGGATACCTTTAAGGCACTATTGGACTCACAGCAACCATGGCATGTAATTCAAAGATCAAACTTGCTCTGTGAATGTGACACTTGAGGTTAAGAAGCCACTTGCTGCAAACAAGCCCTGTTTGGCCAACATCTTGTTTACTTCTTGCAAGAGGGACAGTTAAAAACTACACTGGGACATGCTGCTCCAGCTAGTTATATATCCCGTAAGTTAGGTGTATCTGATCACTGGTAGCCTACCAAAGCTATAGAAATCTAGGACTGTACTGATCAGTATCAAACCAAAGATTTCTATCTCTTCCCGAAAGAGAGGGTATGTGCACCAGTCTACAGTTCCAAAGGACTTCAACAAACGTAGATGGTTCTATCCTCATCACCGAGATCAGTTCTACTGAAATAGCAATGAGTCAAAACACTTCTCCCCCTTTTTGAAGTTCCTGAAGCACTCTAGCACTCCTAAAGGCATTTCTCCACAAGTTAGCACTTGATTTTATACTGTCTTTTAATCTTTGTTTTGTGTATGAGATTTTTTTATCACCCCTGCCCCACCAAAAGAGATGTTTCTGTTGTTGAGGGATGTAGTTTTATGTTCTACCAACAGCACTGCACATGATGTTGGACACATAAGAGATACTCCTTGTGACTGACTCCTAATAGAACTTTAATATTTATGAGAAAGCCTTGTGAATCATGGGTTTCTGAAATATAGTAGACTGGCCCAACTTTGAAAGAGGACCTTCAGATCCAGTAAGGAGGTTTTACTCTGGGGCTTGATGGTATTCATGTCCTAAATGCAAACAAAATGAACTGGCTAGTCACTTGCATAGATTTTTCTAAACATGGATCAGGAATAAACACAACAAAATGTCAGAAATGACTCTTGTCAGCATCTTAAGGAAGGTATGAACACTGACTAAAGTTATTTTTTTGCATCTCTCTGTGGCAGAGATACTAACCAGAATTCAGTCAGCTGCTGAACAGTGTGATAATGTGGGCACTTTCTGACTCATTTGTAACTTGGTACTGGTAATACAGCTCAGAAGCAGTGATTTTTGTTGCTTTAAAAAAAAATGGAACATATTTTCCACGCTTTCCAGAAACTTTGTAAAAGCATATGACATCATTAGCTGGCAAATACTACAGGTATGTTGTCGCTCTGAAAAGTTCACCAGTGTACTAAGATGTGGTTAGTTGTATCACAGTAACAGTGCACAGTGTTTTTCTGTTTCTCTTTGCTCAAGACCAAGGTGAGGTTATGGAACACTAACCTCTCCCATCATCTGTGCAGGAGGACACAGATGGCCCCGCTGATGTTGGTGAAGACTGTGTCACATGTATGGGAGACACCAAGTGTTGCAAGTTCTATAGGTATCAAGGGCTTGGGATGGAGCTGGCTGTGTTCATGAGAGCATTCAAATGGCTGTGGTCAGCCCTGCAAAAACCTGGACTATAAAGCAAACCTGAACACTGATAGTGTAATCACCATGTAATGGGAAAATCCCACATACAGTTTGAGATTTTTCTCTAAAGAAACAGAACTAAAACCATTGTTCATCAATCATTCTGACCAACAGTTAAAGTCCATGAGACATCATGGCTGAACAAATGAGGTAGGGATACATAAGGCCTCAGCTCCAGACCAAACTAAACTCCACACAGCAGGCAATTTTTGGCTTCATTGCTTGGACCAACCACAACTTCCCCTATGGCATTTTCTTCAGTTTTTCCTGGAAAAGCCACATAGCAGGTTAGTCAGTTAACCAGAATACTTCTCATCCAATTTAAGAAAAACAGAAGAGGTATTCCAAAAGATTATACCTCATTGACTTTCTGTGGTGAAATGGAGGTAGAAATGGTTTCAGAATTTTCCTCTAACTGTGAGCCACAGTGACAGTTGCTTAGAAAATTGCTGTTGCTTTGAGATCTTTGCCTACAAAAAGGCATAAAGGTGAAGGATACAACTCTGGGCACTCATCCAAACATTTGTTTTTAAGAAGGAAAAGATATTAGTTCCACATTGGCTTTTTCTTTTCTTTTTTTTTAATGCCACATGCTGACATCATAGGGTTTGGTTTTAAATGAAATTTAAATATGACCAATGCCCTGGTGTTGGTTCCTGTTTTATTGGGATATCTAACTGACTCTGCTAGATAGCTGCTGGGGTTGCTTTACATCATCAGCAGATGCACTGCTGGAGGCAGCTGTCTGAAGAATAGTTTTCTGAGGAAAACAGGCTACCACTGGTTATTAAAACCCTCGATGTAGCAAATACTCAGTGTGAAGTGTCATTGGACCATGGTCAGAAACACCGGCAACACCTAATTAGTGCTCAGGATAGTTGTTCAAAAGTTGTGACTGGCTGAAATCTGTTAACAGTTTAAGTATTCTTGTAGTTAACCATTAGCATGCTAGTTGACCTAATGGAACTTTTTGAAGAGTTTTTAAAAATAACACCTTCACCTTTCCAGGAAGAGAAATAAAATTCTTCAGTCTATAAGGTATTTGTTTCTAATCCAGCCTGGCAGGCAAGGCTAAACCTGAGAATACAGATGTATGAGACATGTTGGTGTGTACAGCACTTAATACTAAAGGCATAAAAGTGAAAATGATAAATGTGTGTAGAGAGTGATGTGTTTGATGTGTGGGACAATTCACATCTTATATCAGAGAATTTACTCCCAAAAGGAACCTCTTGAATGTGATAAACATGGCAAAGCCTTTAATCACATCTCAGCCCTTACCATCAGAAAGCTTCCACTGTAAATAAAGCTTATTAATACTGTATGTGAAGAAAACTTTCATGCATAGCACTCACTGCTTTGGACAGAGATGAATTCCCTCAGTATGTTCCAGTCATTGGTTAATTTCAGAAACACTGCAGAGGGAGCTCAGTCTTAACTCCAAAGAACTCACAGAAGAAAATGTGGGGAAATGCTAAAGAAATAGCAAAATGTACAACTTCATACAAAAATTGTTAATGTTGGATACTTCTATATATTTTGTATGACCATAATGTTGGTGTGTTTTGTACCTTCAAAACCCATTATTCTGTATATTCCCCAAAAACAGATTATGTATTTTATTTTAATCTATTTCACAGAACACATTGCTCCAAAAAACGAAGTTTTGGAATGAATAGGGAAGATAGTGATATCGTGATAGTTAATTGACAGAACTGAGGATGGAAAAAAATCCAAGGACAAAAAACTTCATTGGTTTGGTGCTTCTTGAATTGAGAGATCAATAAGTTTGTGGAGATTCACATGTTAATAGGCACTATAATGGAACAGCTCCCATAAACATCAGGAGCTTCTTGAGAGTTTTCAGTCACTGGAAGTTGACCTCTGAGCTGCCATTGTGAGCCAAAGGAATGCATGGATTCTGTGAGCTTCCAAGGGAGGAGGGTCTTCTCCATGAATGGAGATAGGAAGTGTACCGGGATGGCCAGTGGGACCACTTAACCTGACCAGGTTCTGTAAACCAGTCTTTACACTTGTAAGACTTAACATAGGAAAACACCAAGATGGGCTGTTTCCCAGGATATAGGGCTGGATGCATCCAGTGTGATACTACAAGAGTTGTCTGATGAGGCTGGAGAAACTTCTTACAAGATGGTTTATGGCTGTGCTCCTGTGTACCTTCCCTGCTCCTGCTTTCTTTTTCTAGTGTAGGACTATTAGGGAAGAGAGTTTTTGAAGAGTCCTAGCTGTGGAAGATTTTTTTCCTTTTAATCCTACATCACCTTTGTGATAGGCTTGTTGGTCTACTTATCCAAAACCAACTCACCAGGTTCATCCTGCCATCTTCATGGGAGACGGATGGTGTCAACTGGAGTAGCAGTGTTGAAATGTAATCAGTGACAGTAAACTTGCCAGAGGAGCCCTGTTTGTGTTTTGTTGTTGTTGTGTTGTTTTGTTTTGGTACTGGGAATTAAACTCAGGACCTCGTGCTTGCTAGGCAGGTGCTGTGCTGCTGAGCTATATCCCTGGTCCAAGGAGCCCTGTTTTTGTGCATCCTTCTCTGAGCAATCTCAGAAATACTTGAGGGAGCTGAGGTTTCCATTAGGGAAACCAATTGAAGGTCTACAGAGTAAGTGAAATATAAAATCAGAAAAGCAAATTAAGTGGTATAAATAGATCATTTCATAGGGGTAGGGTAGATGTTTATTTCAGCTACTACTGGAGAATTTAATAAAAAGCATTATTTGAAAAGTTTTGCTAATGTAGATTTAGGTTTTGTTTTAGGCACACTACTGTACATTTAAAAGCAGTTACTTATTTTGCTATCCAGATTTTTTTACTATATCTGAAAATTATCTGTTTTACTTTTCAAAGCTTTGTAAAGCAAACTTGAAGTTATAAGGAGGTAAGCCATCTCCAGTTCTGCAGGTCAAACAAAAGTTGGGGAAATACTTTTGACATCTGGTAAACAGAACATCTTAACATAAGAACTTAGTTTTGGGGCCGAGGATTTAGCTCAGCAGCATAAGCGCTTGCCTGGTAAGCATGAGGTCATGTGTTCGATCCCAGGTACCAAAAAAAAAAAAAAGAACTTAGTTTTGTACTGTGTGGTGGTTTACTAGGGGATACCACCAATCTCATGTCTTTCTCTGTCACCCTCAACAGTAGAAAGGAGAAAAGGGCATAATGTGATTTCTAAAACACAGTCTTTTCTGATCGTAACACTTTTTTTTATTTAATTCTTGGAAATTTTCATGCCTCCATTTACCAAAAGAATCATAACTCACTTCAAGTTACACATTAATCAGAAAAGTTAATCAGTCTTTAAAATTAAAATTTCTCCCTTCAGCAAGCACTCATTAAGCAGTGAGGCTCAGTACTTGAAGATAACAAAGAATGAGACTTGTGTGAGTGAAAGCGTTGGTACTGAAACTTGAATTTTGCTCCAGTTTCAGATTTGGGTATTAAATTCCCTTGGTATCCAGTATAGGGGCCAGGCAGCTGCAGTTACCTTGAGTCAGCATCCTGTTGTCCTCTATCAGGTATGATAGGAAGGAGAAAGGGGCAGAATTCTGACAACACACACACACCCACACCCATACTGTCACCCAAGGAAGCACAATGAGGCTAGAACAGGGAAAAAAGGAACTTTTGGACGAGTTGGGTTCCTGCTTGCTTGCCTTCCTCTTCACCTCAGCCAAGTGACAGCATTCAGCTGCTGCTTGAAGTTTCTAGTCTGCCCTAGCAAGGACAAAGCATGTTAGACAGAGATGCTTCTGCTGGTAGCAGAAGTTATTTGGTCACATATACGAGGTGGGTGAGTGGGAGGAAACAGATTGTGCTTATGCAGAAAAATCATGTCCTAAAAATATATGAGTGGAGGGATACGGGGTGGCTTATGCAAACAAAATCAGTAATTATTTTAAGATGAGCATATGTATTTTTATTAAACTTTTAGTTAAATATAGATTATTACAACCAGG
Source organism: Hydrochoerus hydrochaeris (assembly GCA_004027455.1). Taxonomy (NCBI): domain Eukaryota; kingdom Metazoa; phylum Chordata; class Mammalia; order Rodentia; family Hydrochaeridae; genus Hydrochoerus; species Hydrochoerus hydrochaeris. The sequence continues at coordinate 128,187 of PVLA01003285.1, read as the reverse complement.
TCAACATGATAAGCCTAAATCTATATAATAGAGCTAACTCAGGCATTGTCTTGTTCATTTTTTAGACTAGCTAAAACAACCTGTCCTGTTTTTGTCAGTTCCCAGCTTCTTTTAGGATAAATCAGACCAAAAGAAGAAACTTAACTTGTCTTCGTATACCTGCCCAATTAAGTTATTGCTGTTAAAAAGTGAACTTCTCATTTAGTAGTCTCTCAAGAGTCCAGATGCTTTGTAGATGGTTAATAAATAATTTCTAAATTGGAATCTTAGACAAAAGGTGTTTATTTTTAAAGCTAGGGACACCACTAAAATTGAAACCTTGATCAAGAGCTAATGTTTCAATAGTAAGAGGGCAGCACAACGAAATTTATAGTCAGTGGTCCATTTTAGGAAGCTTGTGATGTCTGACAATAGAATAGTGAAATTGGGGAAGGAAGTTGTGGAGATTGTAATAGTCTCTTAATGTTGTTTTCTCTTCTGGGTCATGGTAAAACAATAAATTACCATCTCTTAAGTGGCAATGTTTGTGTTTGGTCTTTGTCATCCTTGGCTACACAAATGCATAGGTTTTGAGAAAGAAAAAAGTATAACTTCAAAGTTAAAAAGTGGAGACGCAGCCCACAAAATTCTCACACACCACTCATCTAAATGAGTATTTGTCTCATCTAAATGATGGGTGTATTCACTTGTTACTTCTAAATCTTGAATACAGGTGGAAGTGCTCTGGTTTCCTCTGGGCTTTGGTTTCAGTACCTTTAAGATTGGAATATTCCTGCTGCCTTGCCTTGTTTCAAGAAAGTGAAATAAAAGATGGCACATGTGTGTGTGTGGGGGTTTTATTGTCCTGGTATCTTCACAACCAAGTGCTGGTTTGAGGGAATTGGCCCCTGTCTTCTCCAGTACCTTAGCTAAGGTCCCTAGAGAGTAGGAAGGGCTGATGGTTGATTTTAGGAAATGATTCCAGAGGACAGAAAATGAGAGATCAGGAAGAAATCAGTGCATCTATCACTGAACTTGGTTACTCATAGAAAATTGAGGCCACAGTCCCTTCCTTGATAAAACATTCAGTTTGCCCTGGGAACTGAAGTGGGGGGCATTTATTCAAGTGTTGCTCTACTGAGCACTAACTTCCTTGCCATTCCAGCCTTGCACACAGGCCGTGCCACAGGCCCCAGCTGCTCACCACAGTAGCTTGAGTGAACAGCAAGCAGAGGGTATGCAAGGCAGGGTCCTGCTAGGGCCCAAAGCGTATGTATGGACTGTATTCACAACAGTTCTGACACCAAGTGTGTGGGATTTTCTCACACCAATCAGTTCTCCATACTATCAACTGAATATTCCAGTAAGTTGTAACACCATGTGAATTAGCACAACCCCGCAGATTGAGGCTCAGTCCCACAAGACTCCCCACTTCCGAGGCCAGCTGCAAGTTTTCCCTTGCCACTTGTACTTGTGAGCAGCTGTGAATCAGGAGTTTCCACAACTGCCTCTTACAGGGTTGCACAACATGCTAAAATGGCTCACAAAATGAGAAAATGCTTTTCTTAGTACCCTACTCACAGGGTACTACAGGGAAGGTCTGGGGTGGCAGTGGGGCGGTGCATGGAGCTTCCCTTCCTCCTTTGGGTAGGCCACCCTCCCAGCACTTCATTGTTCACCAGGAAGCTCCACTAACCCTGAGATTTAGAAGGCTTTATGGAGGTTTCATTGTGTAAGTATAACTTTAAATCATTTAAGCTGGGCATAGTGGTGCATGCTTGTAATCCCAGCATTTGGGAGACTAAGGCAGGGGAATCACTGAGTTCAAGGTCAGCCTGAATTGCATAGCGAGACCCCGTCTCAAAAAAAAGACAAAAAATAAGCCATAGCACATAAGAGCCCCTGAGTCATAAGGGTCAAGGTTAACCTCACAGACCCTTTTTTTCAGCCTTTCGCTGTGTCCTGCTGGCACAAACCCTGATGATTTCCTCCACCTCTTCCAATCCTGGGCCTGTTCCAGGTGTCTGCAAGAAGAAAATAGAGCCTACAGCATTAGGCCACCTTCATTCTTCCTCTTTTTTTTTTTTTTTTTTTTTGGTATCAGGGATTGAATTCACGACCTTGCACTTGTCAGGCAGGCAATTGTGCCACTGAGCTAAATCCCCAGCCCCATTCTTCCTCTTGACCCTGCTAGATAATTCTAGTCTCCGCCATATTCCTGGATTCAGTGTCCCCATAGCAATCTTCCCCCTAAATTCCTTGCCTACCATAGCCTTGCCTCACCTTGTCTTAGTGAATGTCCCTCAGTATTCTTTCCCAGGCCTCAGGCCATCATGATGTGCCTGCCTCTGGTCTGTGCATCCATCTGAGCCTCCCCTGCTGGCTACAAAATATGGGGGTCCTTCTTTCTAGTGCCTCCAGACTCCTCACCAGCACAAACCTATGGCTTTGAGGCACAAAAGCAAACTTTTAAAACTTTCATTTGAAAATGTTCCTCTGGCCCACCAAATTCCTCTACTACTGTTGTCAAGTCTAATGCTAATATAGCTCCCTTTTACAGACTCCATAAGTCACCTTTTCCCTCACGAAATTGGATGGCACTGTTACAGGTCACCAATGTTCTTGACAAAAGCATTTTTTTTTCCTTGTCTTTTTTCTTTTCTGTAATAACTGGCCCTCTCTTTGAACGCTTATCAGTTGTTGGCATTATATCCTCCTTTAGCTTATTGTTCTTACTCCTTTACTCATGAGTAAACAACAATGAATTGTCTCCAGTTCATACATTAACTTTGCAGAGACAGTAGCTCCATTTTACAGATGCTGAAATGGAGGCCCAGGAAGTAAAGTAGCTTAGTGACAGAGCTGGAGTTTAAAACCGGGTCAGTCTGATTCCTGCAACCAGGTTCTTTCCATTATTTTATTGTCCTTTATTCTCCTTAATCTTCCTCCTCAATTGTTCTCCCATCTTTCACCCACCACTAACATGACCCCATAGTTATGTTTATGGAGCATCCCAGCATAATAGTGAAGCACATGGACATCTGGAGATGCATCAATTCAGGCATTCAGATATCTCTGGGACCAGTTAGGGGTTCTGTGAAGGAAAGTGCTTTGCATGGAGGACTGAACCAGATAGATACCCTTTGTGATCTTCCTCCTGAGGTTATGCAAACCTTTTCCTGGGTTCTGTCGCAAACAAGAATGAACAGGCTAGCAGTCTGCTATAATAGAAACACAAGGTGTTTGCAGGACTTTGTACCCTTTGCTACTCAAAAGCAGGGGGTGCTCTCCAAAGAGGGCAAAACAGAGGAGGGATCTGTGATAGGCAGAGCTGTATCTAGCTCTAGGAGACTGACATAAGTAAAAAGGAAGTTGGGCTGGGAGTGTAGCCAAGTGGTAGAGCACTTGCTTAGCATGTGTGAACTCCTGGCTTCCATGCCCAGAAAATGTACACACGTACTGTAAGCACACAGAATTTAGAAATAATAATGTCCTGAGCATTAAACATTTCTTAAATTTTGTGTTTTTTTCTTTGCCAAGCTAATTCACAAAGCTAGATTTCTCTCACATACATTATAAGTGAATCTCAAAGCAGGTATTAATGTGTCCATTTTCCAGATGAATCAAGTTGCATATCCAAATCTCCCAAGGTCCAGTGGCCACGTAGCTCTGGTTCTAAGTCACAGGGTTGGGGCAAAGATTCTTTACTTGACCAGACTTTAGTCCTGAACCTTCTGCTAGGCTCATCCATGCATTTCTTGTAAAGTTCTGTTACAGCAGTGATCCCTTCAGGCACCTTAACAAGACCTCCTCCCTCTACATATCTGATCACTTTTTATTAATAATCTCATTTGGCTTCTCACCTCCAACACCCCTCAGGTGATATCTGATTACCTTGGCCTGTCTTTATCAAGAATCCTAGAAGGTTGGTTTAACCAGAGTATTACCCCTGATGTTTCTTCTTAAGTAATTTCCTACCTCCTGACCCACACCCTGGCCTTTATTTATAAATTCCTATTTGGCTGAGTTGTCTTTGGTATTCACCCCAATCTCTCTGCCCCCTACTGCAAAAATCCCATTGCAGTGATCCCTACACTGATCAGATCTTTTTAACAGTTGTTTACCTTTGCCACTTCAGTTTTACTCTCTTTATTTTCTGTAGCAAATGTCTTTGCAGCTATCCAATGTGTTGTACAAACAAACTCCATCTGGGAAGGAAAAGGGCAGTGCTTTTTTGTAATGAGCAGTAAGCTTGTTCCCGCAGTGCTGAGAAATCAAGCCTTGAGCTCCCCCTAATGGCTAAACATGCTTATAGCAGCAAAAATAAATGAGCAAGAAGAAGGACGATTAAGAACCATTTTAGAGGAAAACCTGACCATCTTGCTGGAAAAAGGTTGGAGGAAGCTAGAGATGACAGTAAACCACTGGTAACTTTTCCCCTTCTAGATTTCTGCTGAAAAAGTCACACTAATTCTCCTTTTGTCAAGCCAGATAATCTACCAAGACAGTAGAGGGTGGAAATAATGCAGAAAAAGTGGAAAAGCTCAGAGATGATCATTTCAATAAGTTTGAGTCTTACTGAGCTCCAGCGCTTGTTCAGCCCCACACGCACACACATTTTTTTTTTCATTTTGAGACAGGGTCTAAATGGCTACATTGCCTGGGCTGGACTTGAACTTGCAGTCTTCCAAAAGTGATAAAAAATTATGCTCTGAAACCTCCAAGGCTGGGCCTTAGAACATCTACAAGTTCCACCTTCACCTGTTAAAATACTTTAGAGGAACCCAGGTGTCATGGCACAAAGAAGCCCAGGCAGCTATGCTGAAAGACTGATGGGAAGGGGAACCAAGACCCCAGGGCAGCACCCTAGCTGGTCGGGATGGCCACAGGCCAGCACCACCTGGCAATCATCCCAGCTCTTCAGTGACCCCATGGGAAGCAGAATAGCCCAGCCAACCCACAGCTTTGGGAGATGCTGTGAAAAGTGTTGAACAATTGTTAAGTCGCTAAGTTTTTACATAGCAATAAGGAACCGTAACAAAATGTTTAATGCAGAACTTGGCCCATGATAAAGTACTTTAAGAAGGCATATGGAGGTAATGGCTGTGGTGAAAAGTTATAAAAAGGAGGAGAGGGGAAAAGCACATAGGAGTCTGGGGCAAGCTATAGGAGGGAGACGCTGTCTAGGCCAACCATTGATTTTGCAAAACTCCAACCCTCCCTGTCTTCAGTGGTCTCCCAATCTTCAAATAGTGTAAAATGATGCAGAGCAACTTTAACTTTGAGAAACTTCTTTCCTTTTTTGAACATCTCCATCATTTCTATTCATTGGTCTCATTCTATCTTCTGGCTTCCCACAAGACAAACACAAGAAATGAGACTAATCAATTGTTAGCCAATTTCTAGGTGGGTTCATGGAAGTTTACTATGTTACTCTCTACCTTTGCATGTCTCTCAAAATAAATTTTTAAAAATTATCCTAGAAAATATCAAGAGAAAATGTAATCATTTTTATAGTTATGGTGCATTTAGAAGAAACTCTGTGTGCAGGCACCCTGCTGGCCCTTGACGCATTGATTTTGGCAGCACGTGACAAAAGCGAATACACTGAAGGACACAGGGAGTAGGACTCAGCAGCTGAACGACAGCAGCGGGAGGAAAAGCAAGTGGACTTCTTTACCAAATGTCCCATGGCATTAGCGGGGAGCGCTGTCGCTAGGCTGCCCAGGAAGTTAAGGTCCCCTCAAAAGCACACAGCTATTTGAGATTGATGCCACCGTGACCCGCGTATGCAAGTGGCTAACTTGGGACTCCCTGTCCATTAATAATAGGCCTGAGGGTGCACAAGTGAACAGGACTCTGAAGTTCGCGAGGTCACCACGCCCAGCCCTTGACTCCCCATTACAGGACATCGGGAGCCACAGGTGACTGCCGAAACGTCCGCAGTCCTTGCTTAACTAGGAACTTGGTAAAGCAAGGGCCGTCCTTGGTTTTTAAAAGCGGGGGTAAAAAATGAAAATGTAAATTAAATAAAATAAATAAAAATAAAAAGCGAGGGTAGCGGTTGAGGTCAGTGCCTGTTCAGGTTCAGGAGCCATATTGCTTTTCCGGTACCGACAAAAACAGAATTCCAAGACCTCCCGAATTGCTAGAAGGGCCCCTGTGGCTCCAGAGCCACTCCCGTGGGCGGAGCTATGACGCACTTCCGATCGCGCCGTCAGGGGGTGAGCGTTGAGGTCTCGTGGCGTCTGCAGCTACTGGGGCTGGCGGTGAGCTTGTTGGTCGCGGATTGCTGTGACGACGGAAGAGGGAACCCTAGCTCGAAGGTTTTGGGGAGAGAGGAGTGGGTTTAGCAGCTTTATTCTCCGGGAGTCCCCAGATTGGTCCCTGGGAGGGGTATGAGGAGGCGACCCGTCTTTGCCCAGCCCCAGCTCGTGGAGGCGGTGACTCTCTGGAAAGCCTTTTCTATTCTTTAGAGCTTTAAGAAATGAAACTTTTGTCTGTTTTGCGCCACAAAGAAGCTTTCCTCTGCGCTCCTGGAGCCGAATCGTCTGTTAATCTGAGTGGGGCTGCTTTCTCTTTCTTTGCGGACTCCTAAATTAGGTTTGAACTCAGGGCTCGGGGTTGGGAACCTCCTGGGAAAAACTGAACCTCAGATGCCTTGGGTCGTGTCCAATTCAAGAGAAGGAATAGTCCCCTTGGGTTTTGACCATACACATAACGGATCTGCTAGTTTGGAATCATTTTTAGAGGACCATTTGTAAATAAAGAGAAAGATAGTGAGAAACGAGAAAGGTAAAATAGTAAATCCAAGTATCTTTTTAGAAAGTTAAAACAACTGTGAAGAGGAAAGCATTAAGGGGCAGGAAAGTTGTTTTTCAAGTATTGGAAGGATACGATGGAAACAAAAATATCGGTCTAAGGCCCTACCAGAATTTGATTTGGTTTAAAGGAGACTGTAAACCGGGCGTGGTGACACAGGCCTGTAATCCCAACACTCGGGAGACTGAGGCAGGAGGATTTTTGTGAGTTCGAGGCCAGCCTGAACTACAGTGAGACTTTGTGTCAAAAAGGACCAAGAAAAAAAAAAAGGTCCAACTGAGTTCTCTACCTCAAGGATTACGTAATTTACCTGCCTAGAAATTTACACATAAGCAGTTTTAAAGATATTCTAGCGTTAGGTGATAAGTACTGTTGAGTTGTTGGAGCCTATGATAATTTGCTTTCTATGTATCATCGTGTTCAAGAATGAATTTGGGGCACTCTTTATTTAATGGGGGCGTATAAACTTGGGGAAATGGCATAAAAGGGGGGAAAACATTGTGGTCACCGAACAAAGATGTTTTTGTGTTGTTAGAATTGGAGATTGAATGCAAGGTCTTCATAGGAACCTGTAGCCCCAGCCTTATTTTTTTTTTCTTTGTTTTTTTGGCCAAGGTCTTGCTAAATTGCCGAGGTTGTGCTCAAACTTGTGATACTTCTGCCTCAGCCTACCAGAGTGCTGGGATTACAAACAGGTGTGCCCCACCACATCTGACTCAAAGACCTTCTTAGTTGTGATGGACCACAGACTTTTGCTTGGTGGCCCTTTGGGCACAAAAACCATCTTGTTTTCTGTGGTTGAAGATAATATGAAGTCTTTTATGTTATTAAAAATTCACAGGCCAAGGCCTGGAGAACATCCCTAAATGAACCCTCAGAGAAACTTAGAATGACCAAATGTGAAATTACTGACTTTCTTCAGGAGGGAAAAAGTGTTAAGATAGTTCATTACCAGATTTCTTTTTTTTTTCTTGCTAGTTGCATAGGTGAAAAATTTTCATTAAAGCTTCAATTTGCAATTCTTATTTTATTTATTTTGCGGTGCTGGAGATTGAACACAGGCGTTGCACTTGATAGTAGGCAAGTGCTTTGGCAGTGGACTGCATCACCCCACCCCAGGCAGCGCTCATTTCAGCCTCCCAAGGAGCTGTGACTTCAGGTAGAGCAAAAGAATGAGGAGAGGAATGAGATGGAGTGGAGAAACATAAGGCAGATCATGACCATCATCACCCAAATGTATGTGCCTTTACCTAGGAGATCAGATGGCACTGCTCTCCCTGGTTGAGCTTTCCAGGAGTCCTGAACTCAATCCAGTAGTTACTGGGTGCAGAAGTCAGCATGACTGGTTCTGATCCACCCTGTCAGAATACCTGTTGGCATCTCTTAGGGTGCTTCAGGACTAGACTACTAGAGAGGAATTCAAGAACTAGTACCCCCAGCCAGGCTGGTGGCTCACGCCTGTAATCCCAGCCCTCGGGAGGCTGAGGCAGGAGGATTGTTGCAAGTTTGAGACCAGCCTGGGCTACAAAGTGAGCTCAAGGCCAGCCTGAACTGCATAGAGACCCTGTCTCAAAAAGACCAAACAAAAAACTGGTATCCCTGCCATTCCGACCTACTTTATAGCTGATAATTACTGGATTTCTGATAAAACTAAGGTTATAAATTGGGAGTCCATACTAGAAACCTATTTTTATAAATATTTACTAAATGCATGAAACTAGCAAGTACAAAAGCCAGAACAAAAATACATGTCTGTTAGAGGCAGGGACTTCACATGAGTTTATTGTTGAGTGTGGATTGTTTGTTTTAGGGCAGCCATGAAATGTAGACTTTGGAATAACTTTTTTTACCCTACCAGAACTTCTATAGCCATCCTAGTTATTTTTCACTTTGCCAAGAAGCTCTGAACTATACACAAAAGTGGAGTTGCTTAACTTACAATTTTTGGGGGGGTTTGGTTTGGTTTGGTACCAGGGATCAAAGTCACAATCTCTCACTCACCAGTTATGTGCTTATGCCACAGAGCTAAATTCCAGGCCCCTTAATTTACAAGTTTTAAGAGCCAAATTTAAGTACATAAATGACTCTGAAGATCTTTGAAAGCAGGGATGAATTATGGTGCTCTGTGGGTATTTTAGTGTTCCCAATAGGTCTGTTTAATGTGGTCAGTAAATATTAACATAGCGCCTTATTAAAGATTTTTAAATTATGAAAGTAGTGGTCATAAACAGGAGTGGCATCTATACATTCTGGTTTTCCGTAACACTGAATTAAGAAAAGCAAGTAAATGAGTCTATGTTCATGTAGCTCCATGTCGAGATGTGATTTCAGTTCCAGGGCTAGGCTTCATTGGGCCATATACTGTTCTTTCTGATTTATTAATACCAAGCAACTCACTAGTGCATTGATTTTCTTGGTACCAGGTCTTTATGAGAATGACCGAGAAATAGGTATGCTCTTAAAAGTTTGGGGCTTGAATTGGCCACTGTAGAATGAGGGCAGTAATCAATAAATCAACTGTCCTCATGGATAAATGAGTTGAGGCAGGCTACCCTGTTCAGTAACAGACTGCCTTATCCAGGGCTTACACTGAAAAAGACTAAATAAAACCCTGACCTTTCTTCTAGATCTAGTGTGTTCTCAATAATTCCTGCTTTCAAAACCTAGAGCCATCTTTTCTACCATACTATGAAGGATATTTGTAGTTCTTTTAAGTCTCATTCATTCTCTCATACATGCCATAATTGTTTTTTCTTTTAAAGGCAAGGTCTTAGCCAGATGTAGTGGAGCATACATTCATACCAGCACTGTAAGAGGCTGAGACAGGAGGATTGCAAGTTCAGGCCCAGACTGGGCAATTTAGGGACTTAGTAAGACCGTGTCTCAAAATTAAAAATAAAGGACTGGGATGTAGTGCAGTGGTAAAGCCCTGGGTTCAATCCCCAGTGCCCCAATGGGTGAATGAATGGACAATCTTAAATGTTGCTCAGGCTGGTCTGGGCTTAACTGGTTCTTCTGCCTCAGCCTCCCCTCCATCAAAAGTGACTATTCTGCACTTGTATACTAGGTGTGTCCCAAACTCCATTCTGTTTACTTTACATATGCATAGTAAACAAAGGACCCTGCTGTCCTTCCAGCTTAGGCTGCCTTTTTTTTTTTTTTTTTTTTTAGGTTGTCTTACATTCAATTCTGATTTACTGCCCAAACTTTGTGCTGCTCAGTGACCTCTTCTGAGTCTCCAGATTGTCTCTCCTAAATTCTAACCACCCCAGCACTGTACCCTTTAATTATCCCCTAGCACATAGCCAAGATCCTTTATCTACAGATCCTAAGCATTCCTAATACTTCCATTATTTCAAAATAACTTTCTTGATTGGTCGGACTGCTCTTAACTACATTAAACAAATACTTCATATTCTGTTTCTCACAAATGTTCAAGAACCTTGGCTGCTGTTTCCCGAAGTGTTCACTGGGGGCGCAATAACATTCAGAATCCCCTAACATGTCTTATAATTTAAGAAATAAAATGAAATAAGTAGACATGTTTAGCATTGGCTGTCCACTTGTTTCAGAGACAGACTTGACCAAAACGTTATTTGTTCTGATTACTGCATTAGTAGTTGTTCCTGTGGATACATTTTGTGAAATATTTCTGTAAGGTTTTCTTTCTGTGCCATAGTGTCCCTCTGCATGCTTTGAGTTGCATGCTGATGTTTATAATTCCATTGCTGAGCACGTCAGCATTAATTGCATAAATACAAGCCATCTCCACAAAATGTTAGCAATGAAACCTGTTTTGCTTGTCAGAAGACTTCTTATGATCCCTTTTAAGATCTTCTAGCCAAGTGTGATGTTGCACAATAATAGCTAATAATAGCACTACTATTATATTTATAAAATATATATTATTATTATTATTATTATTATTATGATAGTGCTAATAATAGCACTCAGGCTGAGGCAAGAGGATCATGAGTTTGAGGCCAGCCTGGGCTACATTGTAAGTTCAAGGCAAGCCAAGAGCACATACCCAAGCCTTGTCTCAAAAACCTGATTACTAAAGTCATAATTAAAAAAAAAAAAGAAAAAGAAATTAGAAATCCAAAGAAGAATGAAGTTTAAAACCAATCTAGTTTTCTATAATCCCACAGTGTCACTGTTAAGTTTTGGTCTTTCCCCTTCATGAATGTGCTGTGTATATATTTATGACTTTTGATACCTTAAATGCTGGCAGGTCAGTGCTATAGAGATGAGCAGGTGTCCAAAATTAGCTTAATTGGGCTTTTAAATGCCTGTGTGTGTAGATCTGTGGTTTTACTGTTGTCACCAGTATAAATTCATGCTGATATGTGTGTAGTGTCCTTCATTGAGACTTTATTGGAGTTTTGCTGCTCTTCATTATCCAGATCCAACATGGGATACCAGGTGGTGGAAAAGATGCTGCTTACAATGTGAAAGCATGTTGAGGAAGGCCAGTCAGAAGCGTAAAGGTTTCATTAACTTAAGTATTTTTCTTCCAGAATATATTTAACAAGTGTCATTAATGATACTCTGATTCCCGTGCCTATTTGCTCATTCATTTTCCATTTCCTCAAACCTGGAACTCCTTGGTGTCGGGGTGCAGTCCCTCTTACTCCTGCTGCAGTCCTGGCACCACCCACATGCTGCAGTTGTCAGTGTTTAATGAATGGACTTAACTATGTGACAAATGAAATGAAAAAAGTGAAGTAATTATACTACTATATATGTTTCAATATTGTAGTATTTCACCTGACAAAGACTTAAGACTATTTAAAATGTTAAAGAAAAAATACTTTTTGTTTGTATCATCTACTTTGAAATTCCCCCTCAATTTCTTCTCTGTATTACATAGTTTCTCAAATTAAATACTACTGTAAAAATAAGCATTACAAGCCAGAACTAGTGGCACATGCCTGTAATCCCGCAAATCAAGAAGCTGAGGCAGGAAGGTTGCCACAAATTTGAGGCCAGTCTAAACTATATAGCAAGGCCCTGTCTCAAAAAGTCAAAACAAAAAAAGCTGAGTACTGTATATCCTAAAAATAGATAAAGTGAAACTAAAAATTGTATTGCTAATTATAGTACATTATTGTTAAATATGTACTAGGTAATTCCAATTTGGTATCTTAACTGACAGATCTAGTCATTTGACTAGTAAGTATCTAATGTTCAAGCTGAATGTCTTAGGTTCAAGTTATGTATTTGGCCAATACATAACTTCTTGAATTCTCAAAAGCAATGATATCTATAGTTACAGGATTATAAAACCATTTTTGGATCAAAGTTAATCTAATTTTAAAATAATGCCTCCTTTTACTTTTTAGCCAAATGGGGATAACACAGCAAAATCAGAGGCTTCCTAAGATGACTTCCTAAGATTTTAAAGAGAAATTTTTATGTTGTAGTTTTATGGTGATTGTAATTTCCATGATTTCCTGTGTTAAAATTATGGTTGTACAGACCTCCTCAAAAAATTTTTTTTTGGTTTAGGTAATTTTAGGCAACCACGTTTTCTTAGGTTTAACGTGTGGTACACAAGAGCCAGGAACTGAAAGAAACCATTTCCTGCCCTACAGAACCTGACCTTGGAGAGACTGTTCGGAGTCCTGTGTGATGACAAAGGTGGTGGGAATGGCTACAGTTCTAGGCCCCAGGCCACCGCAGCAGCAGCTGGGTCCTGTGATTTTGAAGGTAGAGGAGGAGGAGGAGAAAGGGAAGTGCCTCCCTAGCCTGGAGGTATTTCGCCAGCGCTTCAGGCAGTTTGGGTACCATGATACCCCAGGGCCCCGGGAGGCCCTGAGCCAGCTCCGGGTGCTCTGCTGTGAGTGGCTGCGGCCCGAGCTGCACACCAAGGAGCAGATCCTGGAGCTGCTGGTGCTGGAGCAGTTCCTCACCATCCTGCCCCCCGAGCTCCAGGCCTGGGTGCAGGAGCACTGCCCCGAGAGCGCAGAAGAAGCTGTCACCCTCCTGGAAGACCTGGAGCAGGAACTGGATGAACCAGGGCTACAGGTAGGCGGGGGAGCCTTTTTTATTCCGGGAGATTGGGAGTTTCGCGTTGTCTGCAGGCGAAAGGTTTGTCTGTTCAACAAGAGGATGGAAGCTGGTAATGAGTTAGGCCATGTTTCCTCCTCCTCTTTGTTTTTTAACCCCCCTACCCTAAATTACCATTAGCCTTGGGAATTGAACAAAATGATGTTTTTCTTTCTTTCCGAGAGGTTCTGTATATCTGTCCTGAGATTTTTTTTTTTATTCTAGTTCTTAAATTTTTTTTTATTCTAATTCTGTGCATAAACTTAACCTTTTTTTTTTTTTTTTTTAAACTATCTCTAGGTCTCAACTCCCCCAAATGAACAGAAACAGGTGTGGGAGATGTCATCATCAGGAGCAGCAAAGGAGTCCCCGAGCAGTGTACAGTCTCTGGAAGGCAGTCCCAAATACGAATCCTGGGGACCCCTGTACATCCAAGAGACTGGTGAGGAAGAGGATTTCACACGAGATCCAAGAAAGAGTCGAGGTGAGGACCAGGGGTCTCAGTATCTCCAGCCTTGCTGTTGAAGCAGCAGTGTAATCCCTAATTCTGTTCTGAGGTGAGCCCTAGATTGACTTACCTGGTTGGGTGGGTTAAGTGAAGTCCTTCCCTTAGCTGCCTCAGGCAGGGCCCAGCTTGAGAACACATGGAACACTCTTTAAGGGGTTGATTGAACTGAGTTCAGTAAAGGGACTGTTTACAGAGAAGTGGACTGGTTGCGTAAATCAGTAAGAGAGCACTGCACTGGGCAGAAGTGAAAAGGTATCCCTGCCGCTGAGCCTCAAGGATCAGCGGAGAGGAACTGCTAGGAGAGCTCTGGCCGTGATAGTGGGAGAGAACTCACTGGCAGGACCTGTGGCTGTGAGCCCTGCCATCAGGGAGGGAGAAAATGGGGTAAATAACCCACATTTTACTTTGCTGCTGCCTGTGCATCTTCTGCTGGTCCCATGAGCAAATCCAGTGGGCAGCAGAGGACAGGAAAACCAGGGCAATGTAAGGCCGAGTTCAGCTGCCTGGTGCACGGAGTAAGACAGCCTGGTGTATAAATGGCTACACCAGCATGGAAGGCGTTCCTTAGCACACACCCTGGCCTTGAGAAAACTCCTCCTCTGTTCATTGTCTCCTCAACATGTGAAATTCCATGTTGGAAACAAGGCTTTGAGCCTTGTTAAGAATCAAATTCTCATCCCAGTACATTGGAGGCTGAGGCACAAAGATCATGAGTTTGAGGCCAGCCTAGTCTATACAGCAAGACCCTGTCTCAGAAAACCAAAACCAGCCAGGTGTGATGGCACACACCTGTGACCCCAGCACTTGGGAGGCTGAAGTGGGAGAACTGCCTCAAATTCAAGGCCAGCCTGAACTACATAGTGAGACCCTATCCCAAAAAACTTTTAAAAATCACATTCTCTGGGCGACAAAAAAAGCTAAATTTTTCACTGTTTGGCCTTGTTAGTACCAGTCCTTGTCTCTAGTCAGAGCCTTCCTGGAGTTGGCAGATTAATTGACGATACAGTGGCATAGCCACTTGGCAGTGAAGGGGTGAATAGAGGGGAAGGATAATCAGAACCAGGAAAAGGTGAACTAGAAAAGTCCAGTGGTCTGGGATCCAATAAGGAAGTTTGCCAGTCTGTCTGACCTCTGAATGAAAATGGGAGCATGCCCTAGAAGCCTTGAACATTTACCTCAGTTTGATGTGGGGTCTGACTATTTTACCTATATGGCCCAGAAACCTAGCTAAGAAATTAATACATATGTATTGACTCTGAATATGGAGCAGAAACAAATGCAGAGCCACAGACAGAATATTTTAGTGAATTCTAGAATAGTGCAGACCATACAGGAATCCTTTGGGATGGGAGTAGAGAGAACAGAGAGCCTTTTAGAGAATAAAAAGTGTAAAATATGGCTAAAGATGTAGCTCAGTGGTAGAGTGCTTGCCTAGTATGTGCAAGGACCTACTTTCAATTCCCAGTGCTACCAGTTTTTTTTTTAAGTATATGTGTTGTGTATGAGTTAGATACAACAAAGGACAAATTGAAGCCTAAATAGTCTGATTTCATTGATAATAAAGAAAATCACCTTACAAAATAGGTTAGTTTAAAATAATTTAAGCTGGGCATGGTGGCTCATCCCTGTAATCCCAGCACTGTGGAGGCTGAGGCAGGAGGATTGTTGTGAGTTGGAGGCCAGTCTGTGCTACAAAGTGAGCTCAAGGCTGCCCTGAACAGCATGGAAAGACCCTGTCTCAAAAAGACCAAAAAATAAGTAAGTAAATAAAATAAGACAAAATTAAGTGGGCATGTTGGTGCAGTCCTGTAATCCCAGCACTTGGGAGGCTGAGGCAGGAGGATCATTGAGAGTCTGAGACTAGCCTGGGCTACAAAGTGAGTTTAAGGCCAGCCTGAACTGCATAGTGAGACCCTGTCCCAAAAAAATAAATAAAAATAACAGAATGGCCACCTTAATTAAAGATGTGATAGTGAACCAGAAGGTAGATCAGAGAACGTCACATGAAAGGTTGCCTAGGAAGGAAGTCTCTGAGGGCAGTGTAGGACTGGATATCTTTTCAAGAGGAGAGTACAATCAGGACAGACAAAATTCAGAAAGAAAGTGGTTGAGTATTGTCCAGAAGTGATTCTGTAAACAGTGAATTCTTGCAGGCTAAATAAAGAATCTTAAAAACTAGACCTGGTAGCACATGCTTGTAATTACAGCACTCAGGAGGGTTGGGCAGGAGGATTGCCATGAGTTCAAGGCCAGCCGAGGCTACATAGTGAGACCCTGTCTCTAAAGAACAAAATCTAAATGTTGAAAAGCTGCAGAACTAAAAATTTCATGGAATGCCTTAAAAGGAACTGAGATAGAAAAGACAGATGACCTTCAGAAAGAATGATACAGTAATAGCACATAAACTTTGAAGTGTAACAGTACAGCTAGGAAAACAGTGAAATAAATGTTACTGTTTTTGTTTTTTTGGTACTCAGAATTGAACTCACAACCTCATGCTTGCCATGCAGGCGCTGCCACTGAGTTGTATCCCCAGCCTTAGACTAGATTTTAAATGTAGACTGTTACAAGCTCTTCCTTCCCATACATACGGTTTTTGTCTGTGCAGTAATTAGACGTCCATGTGTAGGCAGGTGGTTCATCAGGGAAACCAAAGAGGGTTTTAGGTGCTGCAGCTAAGCTTAGTGGCAGCCAGTGTGTAAGGGATGGGGCTTGAAGGAGCTAGTGCGGACAAAGGAGAGAGGTGGTTGGGTGGAGAAAGACAGGAGTGATAGTGCTTCTGGGAAAGACAGGGCTGGGAGAGAAAGCACCTTGTGATCAACGCTTCCTTCACTGCGGAGGGTTGAAATCTTTTCAGAGTGAATTTCCATGCATGTGTTTAGAAAGACTTTTAGAAATTGTGACTGCCTAATCAGATGTTTTTAAAAGGATGAACTTGTTCACATAGATTTCAGCAATCACTTTATAACTAAAAGAATGACAAGATAGCCAGGTATGGGGTGCATAGCTGTAATCCCAGTGTTCTGGGAGACTGAGGTGGGAGAATCCCAAATTGCAGCCCAGTCTGGGCAACTTCTCCACTTAGTAACACAGTATCTCAAAATTTTAAAAGGGCTGGGGATGTAGCTCAGTGAAAAGGTCCTGGGTTCAGTTACTTTAAAAAAATTTTTATCTATCTGTCTATCTCCAACAAAAGCTAAATGACAAGAGTTGAACTTTCATGGTAGTAAAGTGCTTTCATGCAGATAGGAAGCCTCTGGTGCTGGAATGATTTCAGATGGACTGGCTGTCCTCGGTAGTGTTTGTATTCTTTTCTGTGGGATATAGATTATGCAGATTTGCCACACAGCCTTACTTCCCCTTCATGTTTTCCTTAGTCAACTTTGACCTTGTTTGCCTCTGCCCAGAGCGCCATCATCTTTGCTCCTATCCACCGAAGCTTGTTTTTGCCTGGCGTATATGAAGCTCTTGGCAATAAAGGGCATGTACTCAGCATACTGTTATAGCTTCTGGCAAGGGGCTCAGAAAATGCAGTGTAATGAGATTTAATAATGATTTACTTGGCCTGCTCTGATAGGACCTCTCAAAGAGCTGTGTCTAATCACCCTTTGGAATTCATCAGTCTCATGTGCCGATCCTATTTCTCCTGTAGCAGTTTCCTCCTCAGACCAAGAAACAATTGATGTGGTCTTACTCTGCTTCTTGTTTCAGATTGTAAATCATATCCCCAGAATGAGGAATCAGCAGATGAACAGAACAGCTCTAAGGAAGAGTCTGGTGCAGATGGACTTGAGAGGGAAATTATTCCTGTGATTATTGCCAATAAGTGTGAGGCCAGGTCAGAAAGGCAGTGGGTAAATCTTGAAAAGCAAAGAGGAGTAAAAACTACTCTTCAAGAAACAGGTTCCAAGAAAAGGGCAGAATCACTTCCTACTAAACCCAACCCAGGAGAGAGACGTTACATATGTGCCGAGTGTGGAAAAGCCTTTAGTAATAGCTCAAATCTTACCAAACACCGGCGAATACACACTGGGGAGAAACCTTACGTGTGCACCAAATGTGGGAAGGCTTTCAGCCACAGCTCCAACCTTACCCTTCATTACAGAACCCACTTGGTGGACAGGCCCTATGACTGTAAGTGTGGGAAAGCCTTTGGGCAGAGTTCAGACCTCCTTAAACATCAGAAAATGCACACAGAAGAGGCACCATACCAATGTAAAGATTGTGGAAAGGCTTTCAGTGGCAAAGGTAGCCTCATTCGACACTATCGCATCCACACTGGGGAGAAGCCCTATCAGTGTAATGAGTGTGGGAAGAGCTTTAGTCAGCATGCAGGTCTCAGTTCACACCAGCGCCTCCACACTGGAGAGAAGCCCTATAAATGTAAGGAATGTGGGAAAGCCTTCAACCACAGCTCAAATTTTAATAAACATCATAGAATCCATACTGGGGAGAAGCCCTATTGGTGTAATCATTGTGGAAAAACCTTCTGTAGCAAGTCAAATCTTTCCAAACATCAGAGAGTGCACACCGGAGAGGGAGAAGTGCTGTAATTGTCAGATATGCCCTTTGGCTGTTTTTGTTTTTGTAAACATTAGAATGTGAATGTTAGGGAGAAGTCCTGTAATGCAGTAACAGCTAATAGATTTTGCTCCACTCAGCATCAAAGTGTGCCCAGGGGGTGGGGTAGGCAGGAGGTCCACAGAAAGCAGCAGTGGGCTCTGCCCTGGCCACCTCCCAGGGCAGAATCTCCTCCCCACACTGCAGGACCCCATGAACCATGCCAGCATTGCCTTCTGTGTAGTTAAGTTGATGTGTATCCAGTATAATAAATTCATTTAGCTGTTGTATTCTAGAATTGTACTTTGTAAAGAATTGAGCCATACTGAATAGAAATTAATAAAATTTAGAACAAACTTAAAACAACATGTAATGCCTCAGAACTAATATTTTGATAAATGGTGTGTTGCTTACTGAGATAAAATATTCCTGTTGGTTTAGCTTTTGATGCTTGGGAATACTGTGTGTTTTGTGTGAGGAAGTTGTAATGTGTCTGGTGGTTGCATGTTGGTCTATATTTTGCCTCCCTACATAATGAGCTTTTTTTTCCCTCCCATGATGGGGATCATTTTGTCAGCCCTGTGTGTTTTTCCTGTCTGCTAAAGTCTATGAAAAGTGACTCCCTGAGCAGCTTCCTTCTTCTGAAACTTGTGAAATCATCACAGTGATTACCTTAAGTCTGTCCTACCTTTCCGCAGGACCTCTTAAAGCACTTCCCCTCTCCGGCTTCTGTCTCTTGGCCAGTTTCTTCTGGTAGCCAGGAACTCAGCTCCTTCACTCACTCCTTTGAATTGCTTGCCTTCATGTCATGACATGTTAGGACAGGTAGCAATCACATTTCATGTTTAGTGCCAGATGTGATCTCTAGAAACTGCCCTCTATGTATCTGGGATCAGATTAGGCCACAGGTGAGTCTTCATGTACTGGCTAAATACAGGTGGGGAGTGGGAGATGTCTTCATTGAAATTAAAATAAATTTCTTACAGTAACTTGCTAAAGATCTGGATGTACTGTCAACACGTTAACTCAGTACATTTTAGGGTGGCCTGACCTGTCAGCAGGAAACATTCTCTGCCCACAGAGAATTTTCATCACCAGGCAGCAGCTTCATTACCTGTGGTGATAGTTACGTTACTTTACCTCTGGCAGCTAAATGCCACCACCTCACCTCTGCTAATGCAGAATTCTGTCTCCCCACTGACCCTAGTGAGCGATTACATGTCTAAATCATCACCTACTGCTAATCCTATCCTCAATGACAACCACTGCTGACTTGGGCGATACTGATTGCTCCCATCCTGGTACATCCCTGATGAGTGGATGGGTTCTTTGGGCCCTCCAGGGCTGGGGTTGCCATCCCTAGACCATAGACCAGTACCTGTCTAGGGTCTGTCAGGAACTAGGCAGCACAGCATAAAGCCCAGAGAGTGGAGTGAAGTTTCAGTATTTGCAGCTGCTCCCCACTGCTAGCAGTGTAGCCTCAGATCAGCAGTACTAGAATGTCACAGGAGCATGAACTCTGCTGTGAACCTCACAGGCAAAATTTGTCTTCCATAAAACTAGTCCCTGATGCCAAAAAGCTTGGGGACTGCTACTCTAGGGTAACATAGTTTTGTTTTGATTTATCGGGTCTCATGCAATCTGCCAGTTGTAGCATCACTAGTCATATATTCATGGTCAAGTTTTAAAGAGTTGGGGTTTTGCTTTTTGTTTTACTTTGGCTACATACCTACCCCTTAACTTTATTTTGAGACAGGGTCTCACTGAGTAAGTTGCAAGGATATTGGTTTCTGCTACTGCAATAAAGTATCACAAATTTTGGTGTTTTAAGACAATACAACTTTATTTTCTTATGTTTCTGTTTCGTGTGTATGTTGTGTGTGTGTGTGTGCCAGAATTGAACTTACAACCTTGCACTTGCCAGGCAGGTGCTTATGCTGCGGAGCTAAATCCCCAGCCCAAGAATGTATCTTCTAAACCATGGGTTTCAGGAAAATTGGGCATTATGTTTATTCAAATTTCAAACTTATTGGATGCCCTGTATTTTGGTTAAGTCTGGAAGCCCCGCCAACAGATGGCCTGAATAGAAGTTCAAGAATATTAACATTGCAACAAGGTATGGTGGTGTATGCCTGTAATCCCAGCACACTGGAAGGCAGAGGCAGGAAGATCACAAGTTTGACTCCAATCTAGGCAATTTAGCAAGGCCTTGTCTCAAAAAAGGCTAGGGATGTAGTTTAGTACAAAGGCCCTGAGTTCAGTCCAATACCCACTACACTGTCCCAAATAAAAATAACCTGATGAGGGCATTAAATTATAACATTTGAACCACACGTGACACAGGTTTTTTGTTATGTTTGAAGACATTAGAGGCTAAGGAAAGAATGTGAAAGACCACAAATGCTATTTTTTTTCATTATTCAATAAATGGTTCTGGAATAATTGGATGTCTATATGAAAAAGAAACTGTAGACACGGACATTATACCATTCACAAAATGTAACTCAAAACCTTCATAAAATAACATAAAGGTAAAACAAAACTACAGTGCTAGAAGGTAACAGGAGAAAATCTAGATGACCCTGGGTTTGGCAATGACTTTGGATACAGCACCAAAAGTGCAACCCATGAAATAATTGATAAACTGAATTTAATTAAAATTAAATTTTTTTTTTAGCCAGGCAACTGCAGCACGTGCCTATAATCTCAGCTATTTGGAATGCAGAATGTGAAGCTTTGGCCACATAGCAAGACCCTATCTCTATTTTTTAAAAAAAGTAAAAATGGTTTGTGCTCTGCGCACAGCCACTTTGGAAGGCGGTTTGATGGTTTCTTACAAAAACTGACATATTCTTTCTGTACAATCCAGCCATCACATGCAGGTGTTGACCCGAGGAGTTGACATTTTATGTCCACACAGATGTTTATAGCAGCTTTATGCATACATCCCAACACTTAGAAACGCCAAAATGCCCTCTGGTAGGTGAACAGATAAACGGTGGTACAGCTAGACAATAGTGTATTATCCATCTTTAAGAAGACATGAGTAGCTGGCTGTGGTCGCATATACCTACAATCTTAGCACTCAGGAAGCTGAGGCAGAAGGTGGAACAGACCAGGCTGTTACACAGGATCTACCTGACTCCAGGAATCAGTTTTCTGCCATTTGTGCTTTTAGTAAAGACCCTCTGGCCACCTCTGACTCTAATCCACAAGCTTTCTGTTTTCGTTTATTTGAAATATTTCATAATCAGAACCAATAACCTCATTTGTAGAACTCACTGTACCTAAACGCCAAAAATAGTTCATTCTCAGTATGACCTTTTATCCCACGTTTAAGACAAATATCGGTTAAGACAAATGCAAAAACTCTTCCATTACCAGTTTTTAGACCTAGTATCGCGTGCTCGTCAAACCCCGGCTATCTCTCTAGACTGCGCCACACCCCTGAAGAAATCCTGGCCTGGGAGAGTGGATTGGCCGGTGCCGCTCCTCCCCATGCTGTTCCTTTCTCTTCCCGACTTCTCCCACTCCACTATCCCAAAGTGAAGATCATCAAGTTGGTTAAACCTCCTAAATCCTAGAGGGGCCGGAAGTCCGGGTGCTCAAGGGCTCTGCGGGCCGGGTCTTGCCGGAAATGGATAAAGAGCCCGAGGTCCTGCGATAGGTTCCCTACGCTTGGGCTCACCTCCAGGTCTTTTTATTTCTTGACCCTAAGGACTCCCGGGACAGTAAAGGAAACAGTGTTGGCTTGTGGGGTTCTGGAGAGACTGCTGCGGCGTGTGAGGTGGAGGCGAGCAAGAGTAGCAGGGCTGCCGCGTCCAGGCCGGGAGAGCCCAGAGCTCGGCTGCAAAAGGCATTTGTGTTGTATTGGCCACAGCCTTGGTCCCTCTGTTACCGGAGTTTTAGCGCAAAAGCCCTAGGTGTAGGGTCTCAAAAGAGCAGCCTCTGCCACCCATCCCATGTGCCAGTCAAGGGAATGAACAGTGGTGAAGGACAAGGAGGATCTTTAATCAGTGTAGCCACGACTGGAAGGGACAAATTCAAGATCTGTTTCCAAGGGATTGACAGAACCTTTGAGTTTTAGAAAAGGAGAGCAAAGGCAAGGATTGGGGCTCCCATGGCTGAAGAGAAAGGTAATCCCTGTCTAGTTGTCTAGTTGATAGATATCTCGGGACTGGTTTTGCAAGGTGGCTCCAGAGAAGTCCTTACTGCTTAAGTGAGAAACCTAGTTCCCAAGAGATGGTTTCCTGAGGTGGGGGGTGTAGGAGTTGACCTACTTTTGTAGGGCGGAGGTTTGGCTTTTCCTGAATATGAGATGACTGAAGAAGGTTTAGGCAGTGGAGACTTCTAGGCACCATTGCCAGGAGTCTAGGCCTGGACGTTGTAAAACCTGACAGTTGAATGTCTCTGGGTCCTTGAGAATGCCATACTTAGTTCCACTGATCTGGGCCAGGGATTTAGTTCATTGGCTTAAGCGCCTGCCTGGTAAGCATGAAGTCGTGAGTTCGATCCCCGGTACCAAAAAAAAAAAAAAAAGTTCCACTGATCTAAGTGTCTTCAATAAAAGGTAATTCAGGTAAATATTTGCATACATGATCTGACCCAAGCTTTAAGGTAAAGGAGACAGCTACAAAATGAAAGAGATGCCAACCTCATCCTGCTTTTAGTTACCATGGGGCATCTGAAGGCCCATCTCTTAAGTCCATGTGATAGCAGAGAGAAAATTGGTTGGGGGGGGAGGTTCAGGACGTGTGTTTTTAATATTTCAGGTGGGCACTGTGGCCGATTAAGCCGTTTATCCAATTACTCAAGATTCTGAGCACAGAATCAAATGTATGATGCATAAAAACACAAAAGCCAAAGCCTGGCCAAGCTGGGACAGGATCCTAAACCCTCAGAAAACTCTTGCAGAGTTGAGTGCTCTTAATAGTTACAAAAACTGTTCCTTATTACAGAGTTCATCTGCTTATTTGAATCTGTATCCAAATTTTTTTCTAATAGCCTCAATTGATGCATGCTGTTTTTTAAAAATTTGACTAATGCAGATATTTACTTGCATAATAAACATAGTTGCAGGCTTAATATTTGCTAACAGTGGTTCTTACTGACTTTGCCAAACATAACAATATTATATGTACATAGGCATATTTTAAAACAAAATGAAAAAACAAAACAAAAAGAAATGGTGTTATGTATGCAGTTCTAGACTCTGTCCCTGTCTCTGTCTCTCTCTTTTTCTCTTAGTACTGGGAATTGAATCCAGAACCTTCGCACTGACATAGAACCCCAACTCTTTTCTATTATTTTTTATCTTGAGCCAGCATCTTGCTGAGTCACCAGATTGCCCAGACTGGACTCAAATTTGCTATCAAGTTTGCTCCTGCCTCAGCCTCCCAGGGCTGCAATTATAAGTGTGTGTCACCACACCCATTTTGGACTCTGTGTTTGAAAAGTAAAACCATGTGGTCAGTGAGTTGGATGCCTTTCCATGTTAACATGTGTGGATCAAATCCTGTTTTATTGATCACATAGTTTAACCTGTTACCTCATAGTTAACATCTGGATGTTTACTATTCCTTTGTGACTACAAAGGACTTTTTGTATATCTTTTTTTGCAAACTTACAGAAATATTTTAATACAACAAATTCCTAGTAATGGAATCGTATACTATCCATTTACAATTTGTGTTTTCAGATTGTCTTCCTACTTACACTCCCACTACCAGAATTTTTTTTTTCTGCCTTTTTTTGAGACAGGGTCTTGCCATGTGGTTCATGCTGGGTTTGAGCTCACTTCATAGCCCAGGCTGGTCTTGAGTTCACAATGATCCTCCTGCCTCAGCCTCCCAAGTGCTGGGATTACAGCTGTGTGCACCACACCCAGCCCACTACAAGAATTTTGTGCTTAGAAAAGCTTTCCCCATGGTAGAAAAAAAATATATATGCACCAGTTATTTTCATTGATTCTTTGGTGGGAGGGACTTAGAGACTGAGTTTGCAGTACATACAAGCAGATTTATGTTTGATATCTCTGCCTCCATTTTTTGTCTCCTTTATTACCTTGAAACTTGGGATCATTCTCAGTACCAGAAAAAAAAAAAAAACTTTGGATCAACTGGGCATAGTGATCTTAGCACTTGGGAGGCTGAAGCAGGAGGATTGCCACGAGTTCAAGGACAGTCTGAACTACATAACAAGACCCTGTCTCAAACAAACAAACAAACAACTTTGGATCAGATTCCTACTTAGTTCTCTAGAAGTCTCAGCCATTGTTCTAAACCTGCAGCTACCATGGATTCCAGGAAAAGCAGAGCCTTGCAGACCACTCCAGGATGAAGTCATCCTCCTGAAGCCAAAGGAATCGTGCAATGTCTGAATGGAGGGTACCCCATAACCAGGACCCTCAAATGATGGTTCTCCCAGAACCAGTCGTGAGGTAACCATCAACCAGACCATGACTTGACCAGGATTAGTGACTCTGTCAACTGTGCAAACCCCCAGCTATGCATACCTGCAACTCTTGCCTTTGCTCCCTTTTCTGTAAGACTCCAAGATCTCTGCCAGTCCCTGGAAGATAGATCTTGAACCTCTTCTCTCTCTTCCTGGCATGATCATGCTGATTAAATCTTTGTAGCCCTTCACCACTACTCTCCTTCTTGATTAGTAGTGTCTTTGGATAAATGGTCAAATCTGGTCTGTTAGGACCCCTGGTATCAGGGCTTTTGCCCTAAAATGTCAGTAACTTTTTTTTGGAATTGGGTATTGGACCCAAACTCTTACCCATGCTAAATAAGCACTGTGCCACTGAGCTACACCCCAGACTTTATTTTTTCCGACAAGGTCTTTCTTAATTAACTCACCTAGACTTAAACTAACTCTTTTTATTTCTTTTCTTTTTCACTTTCTTTCCCTCCTTCCTTTCTATTATCTATCTGTCTGTCTAGTTATGTATCATCTATCTGTCTATCTTTCATTTTGAGACAAGAGTCTGGCTGTGTAGTTCAGGTTGACCTGACTTCACTGTGAACTTATGGTGTTCCTCCTGCCTCAGCCTGCTAAGTGCTGGGATTACAGGCATGCACCGTTATGACTGGCTGGACTCAGAGTTTGAGCCTCCTGCTTCAGCCTCTTGAGTAGCTGAGTTTTCAGGTATGTACTACTGCCCATGTGCCTTCCTTTTTAAAATAAGATATTATTATTTTATTAGTACATGTTCAAGTATGTAGTGATTACATGGGAAATGCATACATCTTAATTTTTCTTTTCTTTTTTTCCTTTTTTTTTTTTATCTCCTACCCTTTGCTTCCCATCCTGCTCCCTCCAACTCTTGGTCCCCTTTTCATTTGCAAAAGCTCTATTTTCATCATATTTTCCCACTTATATTGTTTTTTTTCCAACTCCTTTCCCTCCCTTTCCTTCCTCCTCACTTCATCTCTTGCTTCCCAAACCAGAGAAATACTGAGACAGAGACAGATAGAACCAGAGAAAGAAATGAATGCTTACATAAAAGAAGCCATGTGATATTTCAGCTTGTTTTTAGGACTTAGGTCACTTAACATTATGTTGTTGAGTTGCATCCATTTGCCTATGAATACCTCAAGTTTTTCCTTTGGCATATTAGTACCCGAATGTGTATGAGTACCATGTTTTCTTTACCCATTCATCTGTTGTTGGACATAAATGCCATTTCCCAGATCTAGCTATCATAAATCTTGCTGCTGTAAATATGGCAATGCATATATCCCTGTAATATGATATCTTTAACTCTTTCAGGAAGATTTCTACAAGGGGAATAGCTGGATCACTGATTTCCATAGGGGTTATACTAGTTTACCTTCCCACCAACAATGCTAATGAGTTCTTTTTCCCCTACACCCTTGTCAGCATTTGTTACTGATTTCTTGATGCGATTCATTCTTTCTGGAGTAAGATGATATCTCAGTGTTATTTTAATTTGCATTTCTCAAATGGCCAGTGATGTTGAACATTTTTTTCTTACTTATTGGCCATTTGTACTTCTGAGAAGTGTCTGTCCATTTTGGTTACCCATTTTTTGATTAAGTCTTTTATGTAAGAGGACTCTAGTTTGTTCAGTTCTTTGTATAGTCTAGATGTTAGTCCTCTGAGGAATAGCTGAAAAAAATCCTGCAGGTTGTCTCTTTACTCTGTTGGTAATTTCCTTTACTATGCAGAAGCTTTTTAATTTGGTATGATCTCTCTCTCTCTCTCTCTTTTTTTTTTTTTTTGGTACTAGGGATGGACCTCACAACCTTGTGCTTGCCAGGCAGGCACTTATGCCACTGAGCTAAATCCCTGGCCCTTTAATTTTTTTTTTTAATTTGGTATGATCTTATCTGTTGATTCTCAGTATTATTACTTGTGCCATTGGAGTTCTACTCAATAAAATAGGATGTTGCTGGGCATGGTGGCACACACCTGTAATCCCAGCACTCGGGGAGGCTGAAGTAGAAGTATCCTTCATTGTGAGTTTGAGGCCAGCCTGGGCTACAAAGTGAGTTCAAGGCCAGCCTGAACTGCATAGCTAAACCCCATCTCAAAAGACAAAAAAAAAAAAAAAGTTTTTCTCTTTACCCTGTGTGCTTAAAATAAATGTGCCTATCATCTGTTTTTTAACAAATCTTTTAAAATTATGGACTCTTTGCTTTAGGTTCTATTTCTACGTCTCCCCATCTTTTTTAGAATTAAAACTAAAAGAGCTGGGGATTTAGCTCAGTGGCATAAGTGCCTACCTGGCAAGCACGAGGTCATGAGTTCAATCCCCGGTACCAAAAAAAAAAAAAAAAAAGAATCGAACCTAAAAGTTTAGCATCCTTGTCCCTGTATAGTCTTGAACCATGTTCCTCTTGAACCTGTTCCTATCTCCAGTGCCACAAATTCTGTTTGTCATTTCTATGCGTTATTTTACACTTTTGCTAAATATATATGCATAACCTATATCACTTTGCTATGAAGGTGGGGTTTTTTTGTTTTGTTTTGGTCTGTTTTTTTTGTACCAGGAATCAAACTCAGGACTGTGCTTGCCAGGCAGGTCCTTGTGCCACTGAGCTATATCCCTCACCCCTGTGAAGGTTTAAACTTGCAATAAATATACTTTTTCTACAACTTGTTTTTTCATTTATTACTAAGTATTTTAACCATGCTGATAAACTCGGGCTCTTTAGATAGCACTCTATAACTTACTCATTCTTTTACTGACATTTAGATTGTTTGCTTCTCCACTCACCTTGCCCCCGACAGTGCTGCAGTGCACGTGGCTATGTCCCCACGTGTCCTTTGAGTTTCTGTCGTACAGAAATACAGTTGCCGGACATGAATATCTCTAGTTTTCTTAGCTTAGCGCCCAGCTTGTTTAAAGAGACAAACTGTTTCTTCAAACTTACTCATCTGAGAGTGTAAATTGCCACCAATTTACACTCCTCCTCTCTTCGGCTCAGTTGTATGGACATAAAGTGATGCCTCTGTTAGAAAACTAGTGTAGCTGTCTGAATGGAATATGCAGATGCTGGCCCGGGAGATCAGGGTCCAGTTTTGTTTCCACAAGGAAGTAGAAGGGGGAATAAAGCACAGGAGGAATTTCCTTGTCTCATCCATCCTATCCCTCCTCTCTCCCTTGTAGTAAAAGCCTTTGCACTCCTCAGCACGTGGAGGTAGAGGTCTGGGAAGGGAGGTGGAGATTTAAAAGGGCCCCTCTATCTGCTCGTGAGCTAACTTTGAATAACCCTTTTCCTTTTCCACCAAAGGTTGTCTCCCACATCTTTTGGGAATCAGAAAGCAGTACAGACCCACGTGGCCATGGCTTCAGTTCCAGTTTACCCTTCCTTCCACCTATTGCCAGACTTTAGAGTTTGCTCCAGATGATTATAGAGTGGACTGCCCTTTCTATTTTCCCACTTGCTTTTGAGACTGAGCAGTTTTTGAGACTTTTTTGGGGGGTGGGGAGGGTAATTCAGAGTCCTTTAAATTGCCTATCTATGCATTTGCTATTTTCTCTTTAGGATGTCTATTATGTAGAAATTCTTTATATTTTAGAGGAAATCACTTAAGAAAACCACAAAAATAATATTTTAAGCCTCTCATGGAGGTGATTATATAGAACTCTATAAAGAGAAAGTGAGGGCCAGGGGTCTAGCTCAGCGGTTCAAGCACTTGCTTGGTAAGTGCAAGGTCAGGAGTTCGATCCCAGGTACCAAAAAAAAAAAAAAAAAAAAAAAAAAAAACAAGAGAGAGAGAAAATGAATCTTTCTAAAAAATTTTTATTTATTTATGGTACTGGGGATCGAACTCACGACCTCACGCTTGCCAGGCAAGCACTTATGCTGCTGAGCTAAGTCCCTGGCCAAGAAAGTGAATCTTTACTTTCTTCTTTGTATATTGGGGCCAATGTTTAATATTTAATATAGAGGTGATATAAATAGAAAATACAAATTTTGACCAAATAGCAGTTGATATATAAGTTCTCAGTGATCCTCGTTTCAAGATTCTTTCTCCTAAAAAATATTAGATGGAACATTAGTGAAAAAAACGTCAAGAGTACCAATTTTATACATTTAATGGAAAAATCCTTTTTTATAATAATAGTTATGATGACATGAAAATGGCATCTTTTGAGCTGTTAGGGGCCAGGCAATGTGCTAAACACTTTACACGATTTGATTTATTTTTATCTTTGTGTGTGTGTGTGTGTGTGTGTGTGTGTGTGTGTGTGTAGTACTCGGGGTTGAACCAGGACTTTTATCATTTATATCCCCAGTTCCATCTATTTTTTTTGAGACAGGGTCTTGCTAAATTGCCCAGATGGCTATTAAATATAACAACCTTAGTTATGCTCTTACCACCTTGTTTTGAAAGCCTATATTGTCATTTTTTTGGGCTCTTTGTTACTGTTGTCTTCTTTTGTTTCTTGTTTTTCTAGTAATTCATTTTTTCCTATAGTACAGAAAGGATAGATGTATAGGTAGAGGCTTATACATGTCTAGAACTCCTCCTAAAGAGTTTACAAGAATTTATTGTATTATGCGTGATGATATGAACAGCTACTTTGAAGAAAAAGAGACATTATGGTAGCCATTGCTGATTTTCTATCATCATACTGTGAAGTCCAGTATTATTTCTATTCTTTGTTTAGATTGACTTTAGTCTGTTTTGTATTATTTAATTTCATTATATATGAAGGTATGCATAACTATTTTGAAGTGAACAAGAGACATTATGGTAGCCATTGCTGATCTTCCTAGTGTTTGGTTTTGAAGGCCTGTAATGCTTTCATTCTTCTGTTTTGATTAGTTTTATACTATTTTGTTTTATTTCAATTCATTGTGTGGGAAGATATGAACAACTCTTTCAAACAAAACAAGAGACATTATGGTAGCCACTGTTGATCTCATGTTGTCTTACTTTGTAATCCTGTGTCACTTGCATTGTTTTGTTCTGATTTGCTTTGTTCTGTTTTGTTTTACCCTCTTTAAAATAAAAATAAATAAATAAAAAATAAATTGCCCAGATGGGACTTGAATCTGCAATCCTCCTGCCTCAATCTGCAATCTGCAGTCCCAGACTGCTGAGATCATAAGTGTGTATCACCATGCCCAATTTGATATTATCCTTATTTTGTAATGAAGAAGTAGTCATGAGGGAAGTATGTGTCCTCCATACAAGACTCTCACCAGGGGCAACCCACTCGGGACCCCCTTCTGTCTCTCTTCAGACAAAAGCTTTCTCTCAATAAATATATTCTACTCTTAAAAAAAAAAAAGACTCTCACCAATAAATCAAAATAAATAAATAAATACGCCCAGGTAGTAAGTGGCAGAATAAAGATTTGATCCCTTGCAATATGACCCATTAGGGCCTCCACTGTCCATAGTACAGATCAGGAACGATATTCTTATAAATATGTGCATTTTATAACTAGGTAATAATAACTTCAGCTTCAGGATGGCCTTTGACATCGCTATAGCCCAACCCCCTTATTTTATAGAGCTTAAAACCAAACAGAAGGCCAAAGCTGTAGTAAGAAGCTAGGCTGAGCCCGGACTTCCAGGCCAGATTTATTTTTGCAGTTCAGTTCCATGATGATGCAAGTCCCAGTCCTTTGTCAGTTGTGTGTGTGGCAAACATCTCTCGGTATTTGCTTTTTAAACTCACTGTGCTTTAACCCCTTGAGCAAACATTAGTATCTGTTCTGAAGGTGACCCTGATTTCCTCTTATTTCAAATGTACACCTGAATCTTGTTATATCTCATGCACTGTTTACTGTGGTTCTCCTCGATTTCGAAGTGGCACTTTTTTCCCTAGAGATAAAGTGTTACTGTATAGTTCAGAGCGGCTTTAAACTCATTGTGTAGCCCAAACTAGCCTCAAACTCTACAATCCTCCTGCCTCAGCCTCCCAAATGTTAAGATTAGAGGCATGCATTCACTACATGCAACTCAAATGACACTTAAAGGCTAAAAATGGGTATTAAATTTTATAAGGATTTTCCTTCTTCATGCACTTTTTTTAAATACTTCCAACTATAAAATTACTTCTTAGTTTCCTAAACTTTAAATTTTTGATGTTTCTCAGGTGTTAATTGTAGGATCAGCTTGTCAAATTACCCTCCTCCCAAATCAACAACAAAATTTTGACTTTTTAAATGCATAATAAACAGACTGACTAGATTTTATTTTCCCACTACCGAGGATTAAAGCGAAAGCCACACACAGGTGAGGCAAGTGCTCCACTATTGAGCTACATGCCCAGCCCCTTTCATTTTGAGACAGAGTCTCACTAAGCTGCTCAGGCTGGCCTTAGGCTTTTGATCTCATGCTTCGGCCTCCTAAATAGCTAGGACTACAGGTGTGTGCCACCATCCTTGGCCCTGACCGGATTTCTGGTGTTAGGCTACTGATAGCTTTTAAATCCTTTTCCTCCCGAGCCTTTGAATAAGAAAGCCTGACTCCCCTCTCTGGTGGCAGCCGGAGATTAAACCATGAGGAGCTTGCCTGAGTGTCTGCATGCTCGGCTCAGTTTGACTCCTAACAGCTAAAAACGAGACCCATCTCCTTTGCTTGCTCCCACAAGCATTCTCAGACTAGAGAGAACCACTTCCTCTCCCAGAAACACACATTCTGTATGGAGTAAACCTCTGCACAACCTTGGTGTGTACGTGGCACTATCAGGTGCAACATTAGAACTAAATGCTGTGTCCACGGGGAACAGGAGGGAGATCCACTTCCCTCTGCCCAGGCTGTAACACACTGGATTGACAAGGAATTTTAGGAGACTCTCTGCCACATCATATCTTTCCGTTTGTTTTTGTTTTTAATTTTGTTGGTGCACTTTGGATAGACATAGTGGAAACATTCAGCATAGACAATTCGCACCTGAACTTGATATGTTTTGCTTCTTTTTCCCCATTCCTCTCCCCTCCCTTTTTAACTCTCTTCCCCTCCTTATTTACAAAAGCTTTGTTTCCATTTTCTCCTTTTAGTCTCTCTTTCTATCCTTGTCCTTTCTTCCTTCCTTTTTTCTTTTTGGTTTTTTTTTTTTTTCCCTTTAGATATGTAGTTCAGGCTGGTCTTGAACTCACTATGTAGCCTAGGCTGGTCTCAAACTTGTGGCAATCCTCCTGCCTCAGCTTCCCAAATTCTGAGATTTTAGGCATGTACCACCACTGCCAGCTCCCTCTCCATTTTTTAATAGGGTTCATTTCTTCTTTTATTCACATTCTTTTGGTTTTTCCTCAATAGTATTTTATAATTTTTTGTAGTTGTGTATCTCTAGACAGATGGCTAGTTATCATGCAGTTCTTCCTATGAAAGAGAGTTTTTGATTCTTACTGTTTTAGTTTTTGTTTGGATTTTTTTGTTTGTTGTTTTCTTTTCTTTTTTTTGAGACAGTGTCCTGTTATGCAGTTTAGGTTGGCCTTCAATTCACTTTGTAACCCAGGCTGGTCTCGAACTCAAGGCAATCCTCCTGCATCAGCCTCCTGACTGCTGCAATTACAGGCATGTGCCACCACGCCCGGCTAGTTGGTTATTATTATAGAAAGGATTGTAATTCGTACATTGATTTTGTATCTAGCAACTTGCTGAACTTTGATTATGTCTAGTAACTTTTTTGAAGGTGGAAGTGCATGCAGTCTACCTTGTCATTTTACAAGAAAGTTTTACATTTTCTTTTCCAAGTCTTGTCTCTTATGCTTAATGCATTGGTTAAGGCCTCCTGTCAAACAGAAATCATCTTAGTATGGATTTTTGCCTTGTTCATGGTTTTCAGGGAATTGTTCCTCACAAGTAAGTACTTATATTTGATTTTGATAACTACAGGATTTTTGAGATTTTTTTGTTGTTGATAACAAAATTAAATGATTATATTACTTATCTATTTGTTTAATGTTCTAAAATTTTCCTGATATTTTTGAATGTATTTCTGTGACATATAAAAACAGATTTCTGCAATATCATGGGTGATTTTTAATTTTTACATATTTTCCTCTTAGAAATAGTTGTTCAAGCTACAAAATTAAAGCATACAAAGTAGATATTCAAACAGTGAGAGTGTAAACAGCTACGCATGCATGAATCTCTACATGTATTTCTATCCTTTCTGTATTAGAGGGAAAAACAAAACCTAACAAGACAAAACAAAACAAATTCCTATAAAAACATGAAACCAACAAGTCATATAAAACCACAGTACAAGGTGATCTACAATGATTACTGTGTTCTTATTATCTTCAATAGAATTGTCTATATCATCAGGCATAATTGAATATAGCCGTATAATTGAATATAGCAGTGCGTAACAATATTAGTAAAAATAAAATATTGTAGACAGTATAAAACTTCAAAGGCCGGTAATAATCAAACCAGAGTGGATATTCTAGTCGATCTTGTCATCTTCAGCACAGTTGCCTATACTCTCAGACTTGATACTATCAATCATAACAGCTTTGAATAAAATCTATAAATAAACCAGATTCAATTATGATCAGTCATGGTAAAACAATGTAGGTTTTACAGAGCTTTAGATTAAGTTAATAGGAAATTAAGGATGATTACTGTACTATATTCTGTTATTTTTGGGATAACTGTCTGTACCCTCAAATCTAGTACAGATAGAATGACTGGAACAGAATATAATATATCTAAGCAGAATAGTGTGAGTAATGTGGGTTTTAAATCCTGGTGCACTACTAACAATATAGTGTATGAAGGCCATCTATGTTAGAGAGTCTAGCCATCCTTCTCTGCCTCATTTCTGCTATGCTATTTTTCTGCCTTTGTTTGTCTAGTTTTCTCCTGCCCCACTCATTGAGGCCTTTCTGCCACAATTCTAAAATCCTGGTATTTTTTTTTTCTCTCTCTAGAATGTCCTTCAGTATTCTCTGTAGGGTTGGATTGGTGGTCATAAACTCCCCCAGTTCCTCTTTGTCATGCAAGCATCTTGTTTCTCCATTAATTTCTAGTGACAGTTTTGCAGGGTACATCAATCTGGGCTGGAGGTTATTTTCTTTTAGGGCTTGGAAGACTTCACTCCAAGCTCTTCTTGATCTGATGGTCTCTGTCAAGAAGTCAGCCATGATTCTGATGGGCTTACATTTATAGGTAATCTGTTTCTTTTCTCTGATGGCTTTTAATATTCTGTTTTTATATTGAATTTCTGGTATCTTGATTATTATATGTCTGGGTGTAGCTCTGTTTTGGTTGTAGGTGGCTGGAGTTCTGTATGCCTCACACAACCGAATGTCATTTTCTTTTCCCATGCTTGGGAAGTTTTTCTTAATTATTTCCGTGAATAGCCTTTGTAATTCACCTGTATGTATTCCTGCTTCTTCATTCACATTTCTTATTCTTAAATTGTAGATTCTCTTGTCATCTTCTAGCCTTTGTATTGTTACTGCCTGTTTCCTTGTTATTTTTAAGAGATCTTTCCTTTCATGATCACACCTTGCAAACTTGTCTTCAAGTTTTGATAATCTATCCTTAGTTTCTTTTAAGGAGTTTTGCCAGCTTTCAATGGAGTTTTTAATTTCCTGGTAATTTCTTTGAATTTGCTTCATGTATTCTATATCTTTTTTATATTCTTTATCAAGTGTTTCTCTCCTTTTTTGTGTTTCTCCCTTCTTCCATCTGTATCTTCCTGAGAGATGCTTAGCATTTCTTTTTTTCACTCTACTCATATCTTACTTTACCTGATTTAATATTTCAGTTTTGAGCTCATCTACAAGGTCCTGAAGATATCTCTTAATGTCCATTGAAGCTGTGTCTGATGTTGCATGTTTGTCGCCCTCAGTCTTCCTTGTTTTTCCCTCTCCTGAATCAGTGTTCTCAGGGTTCTGGGCTGGGGGCCTCCTCTTGCCTCTCTCTCCTGTCATGGTCCTGGCTTCCTCCACACAGGTTACAGTGCAGGTCCCAGCCCCCTTCCCTGTTGACCATGGTTCCTCCAAAGCATGCTGGTGAGGGATCTCCACCCTCTCCTGCCTGTCCCTCTCCACTGGGCCAGCCAAACTTCAGGGGCCTTCACCTGGTTAGTGCATGCTAGGTGCAGGGAATCTATTTGGGACAGCTCATTGGGTCCTGCCAGGGGCACAGCCCAGTCTAAGCAAATCCCACAAATCTGCTCTGGGGAGGGAGCAACCAACTGAAGTCACTGTTGTTCCAAGTTCAGGCTCCTCCTGCCCAATTCCAAAATGTCACCCATTTGGTTGTGCCCTTCCCATGGGGGGGGATCTCATTCCCGGCACTGACTGTGGATTAATGAAGGTCCCTTCGCTGGCTCCGCTCTCCATTGGGCTCACCAAACCCTGACTTCAGCGCTGCTGTGGCTCCTGTGAGTGGCAGTGGGAATGAGTCTGGGTGGCTCTACCAGCTGGCATGGATTTAAGCTGGCGCAAATTCAGGCTGGTGCAAACTTGGCAGGTAGCAGCGAAAATGCTGTGTCCCGTAATTTTTAGCTGTTCCAGTTGTAGTCTGGACATGTTTGACAAGCTTTTTTATGTTTTAATTTCTTCCTGTGTCAAGAGGATTCATCTTCCTCTGTCTGGATCTCTCCAGGATGTTTTATTCTGGCAAATGAGTTATTTCTCCTGAGAGGCTTTGTATTCTGTTGCTCACTAATCGGCCATCTTGACTTCTTCTTCTGAGAATTTTTATCATGAGTGTTTATTTGTCATTTTTAAATTTTTTGAGACCAGGTCTTGCTGTGCAGCCCAGGCTGGGCTCAAACTCATGGCAATGCTCCTGTCTCAGCCTACTGATGCTGAGATTACCACACTCAACGTCATGGTGTTGAGCTACCTAATGCTTTTTTGTCTTTTAAAATGATTGCAGGGTTTTTCTTATTTAATCTGATATGCATTATATTTATAGATTTTTAAATGTTTAAACATCCTCACATCCCAGAAATAAAATATATTTTGTTATATTTTAATATGCTGATAAAATTATTGTTTTATTTTAGCATTCATATTCATAAGTAAGATTGATTGATTTCTTACTCAATTAAACTATCCTTGTAAACTGGTTTAGATAGCTTTCCGTTCTTTGAGTATTGATGGGGATAGTGGTTCCATTAACATTTGGTAAATCTTTTTAAAACCCTCTAGGTTTGGCTGGGCATGTAGCCCAGTGGCAGAGCCTATGCAAGGCTCTGGCTTCAATCCCTAGCATCACCACCAAAATCAGTTAATCAGCCAATCTGTCAGTCAGTCAGTCTAGGCTTGCTGTGTTGTGCATAGGCAGGAGATTATGGACTTCACATATAATTTATTTTCATTCATTCCACAAGTATTTTTACTATATACTAGGTATGTATTAGGTACTACTCTCAATGTTAGGGGAATAAGAGTGAACAAAACAGATAATCCTGCCCTCAGAAAGTATATAGTCTAGCCACCCCCGGGGTGAGAACCATATCAGCGTTTCCTGAGATCCACACCATGTTGGAACTTGGGGTGCTGGGAAAACAGGCATCCAGCATGCCACTCTGGTAGGCAGCTGTGAGCGGGCTAAGAATCAAACATCCGTCTCACCCCTGCCCCCCGCTAGCAAGTGAGAGCCAGAGATCTAAGCATCTCTTGCGAGTTTGACTATATGTAATATAGCAAATAAGGGGGATTTTCTTCTGCCATCTCTTGGAAGGCAAATATTTTTATCTCAGTTTTGTTCTGGTCTGATCAATGGTAGTGCTCTGTTCGATATTTTGTTTTTATAATTTTGATATTTCCTTTGATATTGTTCTACCTGATTGAAGAAACAACTATTGTGACGAAAATGAGATATACTATTGTTCCTATTACTGTTATTCTGGTAACCTGCTTACCCTGTTATTCTGGTAAATTGCTCTGTACCAATTTCACCACACTGCCTCAATTGGCCTTGTCCTGTCTTGTTCTGCTGTATTTTACTATCTTCAAAATAAAATAGAATAAAATAAAATAAATAAAATAAAAAGAATAATAAATAAGAAAAAAATTTAAAAAATAAATAACAACAACAAAACAAATCAGTAAGGTACTGAGCAACCTGAAACATGATATAACTAAACAGATAATGGACTTAAAAAGCAAAAGGAGGGAAAGAAAGTGCTCTAAAGGATATAACTGCATGTATATTTAAGTATGTAGCACTGATAACCATGTTGCTAAGGTTTTGTTGGATGGGTGAACAGAACTGTTTTCAGCCTCACTGTTTGAATGTCCACTTTGTATGCTTTAATTTTGTAACTTGAACAACTATATCCAAGAAGACAATATGTAATGTATCAACTAGTGATTTTTTAATGTTTATTATTTTTTTTGAAATTCTGTATTGTTTTTACCCTTTTTTCTGTTTTGCTTTTTCCCTCCTCTCTTTAAATAAAAAAAAATCTAAAAAAAAAAAAAGAAAATTTGTAGTCTAGTGCAGGAAGGCAGGCAATAAATAAAACAATGAGTAAAACATATGATATGTATATGCTAACAAGTTGTATCC
Source organism: Hydrochoerus hydrochaeris (assembly GCA_004027455.1). NCBI lineage: Eukaryota > Metazoa > Chordata > Mammalia > Rodentia > Hydrochaeridae > Hydrochoerus > Hydrochoerus hydrochaeris. The sequence continues at coordinate 91,287 of PVLA01003285.1, read as the reverse complement.
TGTCTAAGAAAAAGTAGAATATTTAGCACCATGACCCTAAAACTCCCCTCTTGCCCGCGCAAGTGTGTGTGTGTGTGTTACTGGGGATTGAATTCAGGGCCATTGTACTGAATTATATTCCCAGCCCTTTTAGTTTTAAGACAGGGTCTTGCTAGATTGCTAAACTGCACAGGATGGCCTCAAACTTGCAATCCTCCTGCCTCACCTCCCAGAGCGCTAGGATTACAGGGATGCGTCATCACACCCAGCTCAGCTCTGTTCTAAAGCTCTCATCAAGTCAAGGGGCTATGATAAGCATGCCTGGACTGGACTGTCCAGATAAATTTTATCTAAAGGACACTGGGAACCAGGCAAACTAATGTTATCTGTAGAAACTGCCTTCCTGCCCATATGCTAAGTCAGCTGTTCCTTGGAACTCTGGTCATACAGTAGAACAAAAGAAAGTTCATGATGTCAGTGCTTATGCAGTTTTAACCTACAAACTCCACTTCCCTACAGTATTCTGGTAAGGAATGGAGCCTGGTGAAGGCAGTAAGTGCTAACAGTCTAGCTGGCTACCTATGAAGGCTCCAAGTACTTTCTGGCAAATACTTGTCCAAGCCTTCACCACTCAACCTTCTGAGTGGTGCTGCTGTTGAGTACATGTTGCTTGTGACCTGGTTGAGCAATATTATTGCAGATTATGCTTCCTTCATGGGTTTTGCCCAGTGGTCCTGCTGTTGGGTATGTGACTCTTCAGCTTTTGCCAAGGTGATGTTGAATAGTATACACTCCTTGGGAACCTTCCAGGCAGTGCTGCTGGGCTCATACAGTTTTTCCTGGACACTTCTCTGTTAGTATCAATAAACCCTCTGCACTCTGTTAACGTTACCTATCAGTGGAGGGTTATTTTACTCAGTTGGATAGAAATCATGAACCAGCAAAGTGCAGTTCTGCTAAGGACTCTGGTACTCTCTGCTGGTTATTGCTTTTTTTTTTTTTTTTTTGGCTGATCTTTGTCAGCAGCTGACCTCTCAAATTCTTCAGCCTGAAGAAGAAAAGTGATACATACAATTTTTTTAAAGCAACCATTCAGTCCACACAGCATAAGAACTTTGACTAGATTTACTGGACCTCCTGACCCAAAACTACCCAAGTAGTGAATCCAGTCTTTATCCAGAAGTGAATCCAGGCTCACTGCATAAGAAGGAGCCCTCTTAGACTAACCCAGGAAGTCTGAGGCAAGTACTGCTTGTATAGCAGTTGTAGGCCAGTGCTTGGTCCAAATTCAAGTCTGCTTATTGATCTGAATTCAATCTAGTGAGTGATCCAGGTTTGAGCTGCCAATTGGCCCAAATTGGTCTAAAATTAAACCTTCATATCCCAGCCTACTGACTGGCCCAAATTCAATTCTACATTTTAAACTCAAGCTTGCTGCCGTCAGGGCAGAAGTCTTCCAGAGCAGCATCCAGGACAGCCACAGCTTTCAGGGTGGTGGCACAGGAAATGTTAGGGGACGTGAGCTGTTTGATTGATAGCTATTGCATCTCCAGGTCAAAACTGGTGCCCAAACCAGGAAATTTCAGGAGGGTTAGCTGTATCAATCACAGTTGGTTGGAGTTTGGGGATATTGAGGACGTTACTAATGGGCCTGGATCCCTCCTTAGTCTCTGCCATGTTGAGGACATATTCCTGCTGCTTCTTCAGAGACAGAGCCAGTGTTTGGAGTGGTGGAAGTTAGGAGAGCCACAAGAGACAGTCAGCTGTACCTTCTGTCAAGGTGGCCCAGAGAGAGGCCAGGAGTAAGCTGCTGAGGCTGTCCCAACTCCTCCTCCAGAGACTATGAGGGGGTGAAGGGAACAAGGCTGAGGGATGTGACACCTGTCAGCCAACCATGCCCCCCTCCAGCTATCAGAGGAACAGTGGAGAGTCAGGAGCTTCTTTTCTCTCATCAGGACCTGTAGAGAGGCTATTTATTTATTTATTTTTGAGGTAGGGTGTCACTGGGTAGCACAAGCTGGCCTTGAACTCACTATGTATCCCAGGCTGGCCTTGAACTTGTGGTGATCCCCCTGCCTCAGCCTGCCAAGTGCTGGGATTACAGGCGTGTGCCACCACGTCCAGAGGGACATATTAGTCTTAATAAGCCTTATCCCTTACAAGCTACAGATGGGCATTTTCTTCAGTCTCTTAGCAACCTATTTCACTGTCCTGGCACAGCTGAACTGCAGATGGGACATAAATTTTGTGGAGAAAATAAAATAGGGAAAAGAGATTCAGAGGGTGGAATTGGAGTACAAGAGATAAATCAAAATGTATCAGTAATCAGTATTCCTGAACAATGAGGTATAAACATTTCAAGTGAATTGAGACAGATCACAATGTACAAACTCAATGACGATGACAGAAAACTGGTTCCCACCTCAGAGTAAGAAGGAGTTAGTTACAATATTCTTTTCCTCCTTCCTGTTTCTTTTGCTTTCTAACATTGGAGAGGCAATAAATTGTGGTTAACAAGCTTGAAAAGGAATTGAAAATGCCAAACAGAACAAAAGAACATGGACCACAGTCTCCTTACTCTGTTTCTATTCTGCAAAGACTTTCATCTGAGGAAAGGGAAAATTTTAGTTACCAAGTATGAACTATGGCTTGCACCTTAACTGAGACTGACCAGCACAGGGACTGCCCCGTCTCATCTGATGGCAGTGGCAACAACCCACACTGAGCAGGTTCAGAAGGACAGAGGGACATAAATACCCTTGTTCAACATGTTAGTTACATAAGCAAAGAGAACTAGATCTCTAGGTTTAAGACATAGGACCCCAAGTTAGATTTTTAAAAAATTTATATATTGTTTACTGTGATTACTTAATAAGCTTAAGAGTAAAGGGAAGCAGATATGCGTTTACTTCTGGGAAGAACCAGAAGTCTCATGGTGCCAGATTTGGTGAATAAATGGATGAGGACATCTGAATGGTTTTACAAGCCTGCCTTTCATTTGGATGGCACTTGGCAGCAGCATTTGCCATACTTTTGATGACACCTCAAAAACATATGAAAGAAGATTTTCAGAACTACTTCAGAAAGTGCAAGAACAAGGGGATATATGTGCTTGAAGCAAGGGGGAGTATTTGGTTTTGGTTTTGGTACCAGGGATCAAACTTACAACCTCACGTTTTCCAGGCAGGTGCTTATACTGCTAAGCTGAATCCCCGACCCAAGCAGAAATATTTTGAAGGGGATTGATGGCAATGTATCTTTTAACTGCACCATAATAAATTTTTAACTTATCTAAATAGTCACTATAATTTTTTCATACTTCATATATACTAGCTACTAACCAAAAAAAAGCTAGTACAGCTATATTAACATTTGACAAAACTGACCATATGAAAATAAGTAACAAAGACAAAAAGCATTTTTTAGCTTTATCTTGCTTGAGTGCTTAGGGTTGCAACTGGGGCATTCACACTGAACTGCATCCCAGGTCCTTTTTTATTTTTTATTTTTGAGACAGAGTCTTGCTAAGTTGCTTAGTTGCTCAGGCTGGGCTCAAAATTGTGATCCTCCTGCCTCAGCCTCCCAGAGTGCTGGGATTACAGGACTGTGCCACCATGCACAGCTCAAATAGCTTTATTTTAAGAGAGTCAGTTCACCAGGAAAAACAACAGTTTTGAAGCAATATCCACCTAGCAGCATAGCATCAAAAGAGAAATAGAAAAAAAAATGATCCATCTTGGGGAAATTCCTCAACCCACAATTGCAGTGAGATTTATTACACTCTTCTCAGTAACAGATTAAGAGAGAAACACAAGAATATGAATATGTACAATGCAATTAAAACTTACTTTGCCTACTTGGACTATTAAAACCTTTCCTGAAATCCCTTTATGTAGTCTGTCATCCAGGGCAATATTTGATACTGCTGCCTTACTAGTCTTCTTTGAGTCAAAACTTACTCCTGATCTGCCTCTCCACTCATTCTCAAACAAACACTAAAAAACTCGGCAGCCCTAGGTGGATACAATAGCTTGCTGCTCTTTATTGTCTCTTGGTTCTTCCTGGGAGTTGATCCCTACTCAGTACTTTCTCCAGTTGAGTCATTCCCAGATTTTGATTTGTTTTGTTTTGTTTTTGTCTTTTTAAGACAGGGTCTCGCTACGCACTTCAGGCTGGCCTTAAACTCACTTTGTAGCCCTGGCTGGTCTCGAACTCACAATGATCCTCATGCCTCATCTTCCCAAGTGTTGGGGTTACAGGCATACACCACCATGCCCAGCTCCCAGGTTTTGATTTGATACCATCCTTTACCTATTCTGGCCTCCTCTACTGATGGTTATGTACAGTTTCCTTTGATATTGGGTAATCTTCCAGAAGTTCTTCCATACATATTATACTCCAACCTAACCACTTCCTCACCTTGAATGTCCTTCAGTATTTTGTTTTTGCATTCCATGTATTTACATATTTGTAGTTCCCTGTATGTGTATCCATTTTCTTCTAAGAGATTATGAGCTTCTCAAAGACAATGTCATTGTTGTATACTCTTTTATCTCATCCCATCTCATCTTTCTCTCTCTGTCTCTGTCTCTGTCTCTCTCTCTCTCTCTCTCTCTCTCTCTCTCTCTCTCTCTCTCTCTCTCTCTCTCACACACACACACACACACACACACACTGGCATTTGTCCCTTATCCACAGAACAGCAGTGACAGCTCTGCCAGAAAGTCCCTGCTTACACTTAAAATAGCCACACAGCCTAGATATGCTATGTGGTCTTCTGACTTTGATACTTGTCCCCATGTTGCCCCTCTACAGTTGTCCTGTGAGCAGGCTGATGTCCCTCTGCCTTTCACATTCCACAGCTATCCTATGAGCTACTGGATTCATGGCATTCTTCCAGACTCTGCAGATATCCCATGAATTAGCTGACATTATTATCCTATCTTCCGGCTTCCACAGATGACTGGTGAACTAGCTAAAATTACTTGCTTTCACAGATAGAAAGTGAAAGATGAAGAATTTTCCTGGGGTTGCTTACACTACATCACTTCTTCATTTTACATCTATGCCCTAGGAATTATTGTCTTCTACTCAAAGCACTGTTTTTCTCTCCCCCAGTCCAATCCTTAATGATATCTGCATTTTCTCTTTCCTATCAGACAGGCAAAAACCAAAACCAACATTAATAAACCTGTGCATGCCAGGCATATTGGCACACGGCTGTAATCCCAGCACTGAGAAGGCAGAGTCAGAAGGATTGCTGTGAGTTCAACACCAGTCTAGAACTGGGCATGGTAGCACACGCCTGTAATTCCAGCACCCAGGAGGCTGAGGCAGGAGGATTGCTGTGAATTTGAGGCCTTCCTGGGCTACAAAGTGAGTTCAAAGCCAGCCTGAACCATATAGGGAAACTTTGTCTCAAAAAAGACAACAAACAAACAAACAAACAAACAAAAAACAGCCTGGGCTATATAATGAGCTCAAAACCAGCTTGAGCTATACAGTGAGACCCTGTCTCAAAAAACCAAAAACTAAAAAAAAAAAAAACAACAACAAGGGCTGGGAACATGAGGCTGGGAGGGAATGGTGGTGCATGCATGTAATTCCAGGCGTGGGAGGCTAAGGCAGGAGGACTATGAGTTCAAGCCCAGTGTACAATATATAGTAACATCCTGTCTGTAAATCTACAAGTCTGAAAGAGAAAGAGAAGGCAGGGGTGGCATGTACGTCAAGGGGGCCGTGTACCTCGAGTTGTGATGCTTGCATAGCAGCAGATATATGGGTCATTGGGAAGATCCACTGATAACAGGAGCTGGTTAGAAAGACAAGCAGAAGTTTTTCAAAAAGCAGGCAGAAGGAAAATTCCTTTCCCTAGGAATAGTTCCTAGCATAGTGACAGATATTCCACTGGAATATTTCAACAAAAAAGTCTATAGAAACAAAGAATTTCAGATGTTTTTCAGTATTCTTTTTTTTTTTGTCTTTTTGAGACAGGGTCTCACTATGCAGTTCAGGCTGGCCTTGGGCTCACTTTGTAGCCCGGGCTGGTTTCAAACTCACAACAATCCTCCTGCCTCAACCTCCCAAGTGCTAGGATTTCAGGCAATGCACCACCCCACCCGGTGTTTTTTTCAGTATTCGTAGGAAAATAAGGACTGTGAGAATTTTAAGGGTAGAACTCTCCAGAAGCCCCAGAAAATACCACATAAAAATGTACAACTTATTTTGTTATATCTCAGATTTTCCATATGTAAACAAACAAACAAACTAACTAACTAACTAACTAAAAGGGCTTGGGGTGTAGCTCAGTACAAAGGACTTGTGTTCAATTCCCAGTGTCATAAAGAAAAATAAAAACAAAACTATAATATATTGTATGTAACATTTAAACTGAAGTTTAAATTTGGTTCAGTGTCTCTCTTTATGTGATTTAACAAACAGATTCTGAATATAATAAAATTGGGAAACATTGCAGAGACCAAAAAAAAGTTTTTAGGTGAAAGAAAGGATTTTCCTAATTTAAAAATATGAGAATCACCTGACACAGTGGCACACCCATGTAACTCCAGCACTCAGGAGGCTGAAGGAGGAAGGTGGCTTGGTAGTTAATTGCCTTCAATTGAAATAATTCTCAGTCCCACCAGGGCTTTCTCACATTTTGAGTTCATCGCGCTATTCCCTGACTATAATAAATAAATATTTAGAAAACACAGTGTCCCCATTGCGCTTCCTAACAATGCTTTCTCTGTTTTCTACCATGACTTCCTGGTGTCAGAGTGAGCCCTCATCAATGGAAGTGTCACCACACCCTCCGTTAGGTCTCAACTCAGCTGGAGAATGAACGTGCTGGGGAACATCTCCTCCCTGGCTGTCACTGCAAGATGGGACAAGCCTCCTTCTCTGTAGAGACACAGAACCAGCAGGAGACAGAGATTAGTGACTGGTCACAAGGAAATGGCTCAGTGCAATGTAGGGACTGCGAGGCAAGATAGGAATCCCAAGCGCAGGCCACAGGAAGGACAGGGTGGGACTCTTGAGCTCAGACTGAAACTGCTGCCACAGGCAAATGTTCTTCTGGGAAACTTCAGCTCCATTCTTTCTTTCTTTCTTTCTCTTTCTTTTTTCTTTCTTTCTCTCTCTCTCTCTCTCTCTTTTTTTTTTTTTTGGTACTGGGGATCGAACTCACAACCGCACACTTGCAAGGCAGGTGCTTATGCCACTGAGCTAAATCCCCGACCCCAAAGCTTGCAACTGATTGAGTCAGTTTCTGATCTAAGTCAACTGATGATGAACTTTAGCCACTTGACTAAATATACATCCTAATAATATCCAAAAGATTCACTAAGAGTGAATGGATGAGAACTGCAGCCTGGCCAGCTTGACACATGAACCCCTAACCTCTTTGTCCTTGCTTTCACTGCTTTGTCTGCTATTGGCTTATCTGTCCCCACTTGAACAGAGGCTCCAGGGACTCTCTTTTGTTCTCTGAAGTAGCTTTATGCATAGAATAGTGCATGAGAAACTGCTCAATAAATAACAGTTGGACAAACAAATTGTACCCTTTTGTGGGATGGTTGGGCCTCTGCTATAACCCCCCCCCACACTCTCTCTCCTTCTCTCTCTCTCTTTTTTTTTTAGGGGGGTCTTTTTGAAGCAGGTTTTACTATACAGTTTGAGGCTGGTCTTGAATTCACTTTATAGTCCAGTCCAGTTTGGGAGTTGCAAGAAGGCTTCCTGGAGAAAATGTCATCTTCAGGAGGAACAGGGAAGACACAGTAACACTTAGGTGAATAGAGGGAACCTGAGCCCAGGCCAAGGTGACCGCATGCACACAGTGTGGAGTTAAGCATTCACTCTGTCAGGGACTTTGCACATCTTTTCTTGTAGCATTTGGTCTTTCTACCACCCTGAGAAATAAAGGCAGAAAAATATGATGTGTAGGGAACTCTCAGTGGTTTGGAATCATTAGAGCTGGAACAGAGCCCTCGGTGCCTGCAGAGTCATGCAGAAGGACCCCAACCAGAGAAGCAGTCAAGGTGACCCAGAGAAGAACAGAAGACCCTATCCCCTGGGCCACCTTCTCAGCAGGGCCTGACATAACACACCCACAACAGGGAATGTATTTGCTAACATCATCTTTACTTCCCAAAGTGCAATTTATAAACAATATAATCTACCTATGTATCTACCTACCAAACTAAATAAACATAATGTCCTAACTCTAAAGGACCAGAGAAAGTAATTTATAATGAAATAATATGCACAGATCTATGTAGCACAATATAACAGAACTGTGTTGGTTACTTTTCTCTCACTGCTGAGACAAAATACCTGACACCCAAAGTCAAGGAAGGAAATGTTTATTTAGCTCACATTTTGTGGAGGTTTCAGTCCCTAATCATCTGGATCTAAGGCAGGGTAGCATGGCACAGGGACAACGGTTCATGTCAACCAGAAGACAGCAAAACAGCAAGAGAAAAAATAAAATAAAAATAAATAAATTCAAAAAAAAGGAAGAACACGAGAAAAGACTTTCTGTCCCTTATATTATAAGAAGGCTACCCACCCTAAAGTGGGTTTAGTACTTACACCCATAATCCCAGTATTGGCTTATGAATCAGTCACAAACTCTAGAAGCCTGCCCCCATGACTGCATGAGGCTTTGGGCGCGCGGGGTGGGGGGGGGAATGGACATCCAGACACAAACCATAACAATAACACAGTATCAATCATGTATCTGAATGTTTGGACCCAGTTATTCTAAAAGGCACAAAGCAGAAGCTGGCTCCCTATGCCTCTACTTAGAGTCATGGCTATAGATGTAGAGTGACATAGGAGTGACACTCAATTACCATAGGAAGTGTTGTCACTGGTGATGCAACTTCCAAAGGAATGAATTATTTGTGGTGACATACTGAACCAAAAAAAGTATAATTCTTGGTTTGTACTGTAGATGCATTCCTAGAAACCGAGCATGTATTTGAACTGGAAAAAAAGTGCTCTGTATTTTATAGAAGACAGATTTGAAACAGGTTTTTCATTGACACCAATAGGCAAGAAAATTATAAATTAATGCAGCCTCTGTCCTCATTCTGACAGTCAGACAGCCCCCTACTTCTCGAGATACTTCCTCTGAGAACAGTATACTTCCAATTGACAACTAACTGGCTGTTTTTATGACAGAAAGTGGGCTTAGGGTTGCTAGATATCCAAAATTGCTGAAAAGTATAAAATACTGATATTAGGTGAAATTCTCCATGTTTATGTTGGCAAACAACTTATAATGTGAAATCTTATGTGACCCAAACTAGGAGATCTACAGGCTGCTCTATTGACTGATGGACAGTCAAGCTGCAGACTGGGCAGGAGATCTTAGAGCAAGAAGCCAGAGGCTGAACCAGACTGGCATCAGAGGTTTGGGCACAGTAAGGAGCAAGACTTGGACTGGCAGATGCTGGAAACCACTGATGCATTCTAAGCAAGGGTTTGGTTGCATGGTTGGATAGCTGTGCATTTCAGATAACTCACCAGGCTACAAATCACAGGAAAGTTTACAAGGGGAAGAACTGGGGGTCCCTGAAGAGAGATGACCAAAAGTCATGAAGAGAAAGCCATGGAAAGATTATCTTGTGGAGAGTGACTTCATATAGGGTGCGAGAAGAGACTGGCTCGTGGGTTTCTGACCTGGTGTCATGGGCAGTCAGGAATACTGAGGGAGAGACAGCTGTGAGAGGAAGCTGGTGGACTGATGGGGGACGGTATCAAGTTTCAAGGTTCAGCAGGTATTCAAGTTTCACAAGAACTAAGTTTACAGTCTAGGGATAGAGTGAACAGATTGCTGCTTTTGTCCTTTTATCTAGAGGACCATTTTGAATATTGACAGTGGACCCCAAGGAGGATTTCAGCTGGGAATTCCCAAACTTCATTGTGCATCAAAATCACTCAGGGAGCTAACTAGCTGGAGACATTGCAGGCACCGTTCCCAAACTGCCTAGTCCTATCTCTGGGCAGCAGAGGAGGTCCTGGGACCTGAAATCTAGCTGGCTCCTGGGAGCCTTTGCCATGATCTGCAGCATCCTACCTTCAGAGGTCACCGAAGCACTGGCCTGCAGTTTCCATTGCACATTCTTAGTTAGACAAAGCAGTGAACCTGAGATGGCGTTCAGCTCTGAAGGAGCCCACTGTGGGTTCAGAAGGCCAGTGCAGCAGAGGGGGGTCACTGTGCATTCAGGCAGGGTGTGGAGAGCCAGAATCCCGCTGTCCAGCTACAGGGCACTCTCTTGGCATTTCACCTTCTCGGTCTGAGTATGTCTGGGCCACTGGCATGATGCAACTTAACCTTCTGAGGAGCCCCCCAACCATCTTTCCATGGTAGTAGGAAGGCAAGACCTGCTTGTTTTTGTCATTTTTGTTGTTTTGGTGATGGTGGTAGTGGAGATTGAACCCAAGGCTTTTGTACTGTGCAACATCCTCAAACCTTTCTTTTTATTTTGAGACAGGATCTAAGTTGCCCAGCTGGGGCCCAAATTTACAACCCTCCTGCCTCAGTCTTCCAGAGTGCTGGGATTACATCCAGCTTAGACCTGTTCTTAATAGCATCCTCTAAGTGACTGTCCACATTGCTTTTCCCCTTCTTCAGCTTTCATACCAGTACTCAACATTCAGCAAACTCACACATTCACTGCCCTCTTCTGGTACCTAAAGAAAAGAGACCAACCAGGTTCTTATCTTGAACAGACCCTGACCTAAATCTATCCCTTTCTCTCCCTTGCCTTTAACCATTTTCTGCCTTTCCCTGACATGGTACCTGAAACACAGTACACATTTAAGAGACCAAACAGAATACTCACATTTGCACCTCTCTTTTGTCAGGCAGAACTAAGGTCTTCACTCATGGCTTTGTCATTCTGTGTTCTCAACTTAAGCTCCAATGCCTTTGGTCAATGAAGTCTTTTGTGACCAGTATGAGCCTCACTCTTCTCCAAACAGAACATACCCGTGCTTGCTCTTGGCAGTCCCTACTTTATTTGCAGAGACAGCACACTGTGAGATGCAGAGCCCAAGTCCTGGAGCCAGACTCTCTGGGTTTGAATCTCTGCTTAACTGGTTTCTAGCTGTTGTATTAGGCAAGGTACTTACCCACTCTATGTCTTACTTTTCCTCATCTGTAAAATAGGGATACTAATAGGACTAAAAACATATAGGATTGTTGTAAAGACAAGCAGATAGGTAATGTGAAGACAAAATTGACAGATATGAAGACAAAGAGGCAAAGTGTGGCGATAGTAGTATCTACTTTATAGAATTATTATGGAAATTAAATGAGTTAAAATAGGCTGGGGATATAGCTTAGTGGCCCAATGCCTGCCTGGCAAGCACAAGATCCTGAGGTCCTTCCTGGAACCAAAAAGTGTGTGTGTGTGTGTGTGTGTGTGTGTGTACAATGCCTGACATAGTGCTCAGCTGATGCTACTTTTACTTTCTTAATGTTTGTAAGCATGAGCATCTGCTCAGTGGATCAAGCCCAGGCCTTGCACACATGCCAATATGCACTCTACCATTTCTTCTGAGTATGAAAGCAATACATACTTATGGTAGGAAAGTATCAAAATGAAGGAGCCAGGTGTGGTGGTGCACATCTGTAATCCTAGTACTCAGGTGGCCAGAGGAGGATCACTGCAAGTTTAAGGCCAGCCTGGGCTACAAAGTGAGTTCTAAGTCAGTCTGAACTATATAGTGAGACCTTGTCTCAAAAAAGGCAAAAAAAGGGGGGTGGTGGCTACCACAGTAAAGAATCAAACATATAAACAAATAATAAATGACCAATGAGAACAGAGAAAATAATGAATATATGTACCAGATGCAGAGGCAGCTCCAAGGAAATGATTAACTTAGTGGGGAATAGCATGCATGATGGACTGGAAAATCTCCACAGAAAGCTGAAGCTTATGACAGTTTCCACAGACAAGCATCTGTTTGATAAACAGCAGGAAGGAAAAACAGAAGGCAAGACAAGCATTACATAGCTTTGGCCCCCTGTAGGCCACCCTCCATTGTACCCATCACTCCAGGGTAAGGTGTGTGAACAGGAAGTGGGTAAGCGGAATGCTGAGAAATTGGACAGGAAGCGCGCAGGGCTGGAGAATGGAAAGCTACCTGTAGCTTCATTTCCAGTAATTAGGATGAACAGTGGAATGGTCTGCCCTGTGCAACGGGGAGCTCTGGTGACAGAGGACCGAGAGCCACCTGTCAGGCTACTGTGCAAAGTCTGCACTGAGCAGCCTGAACAAGATGGTTTCTAAGGAAGGCCTGCTGTGGGCACTCATGAACACGAATGTTGGGTACACAGGGGGCTTTGTCATTTTGCTTTTGACACAAGGCTACACAGACATGGAAAGTCCAGCAGAAGGAGGCCAGATCTTAAGGCTGAGACAGAATTTTATTCTGTAAAAAGAGAAAAGGCACTGAAATGTTTCAACCATTTAATGGTAGGACTGACACAGGTGCTTTGAGGAGACTAAAACAGACCTGTTAATTTATTAGATTATTTATACCATAAAAGAATAAGAACCTTATCTCTAGGGTTAGCAACACTGGAATGAATAGGAGGAAAGACTATGAAGATTGTAGGGGAAAAAATGAATAGAACAATCACCTAGATGTCACTTTTTCACACAAGCTTCCCCATTTCTCAGACAAGACATTCTCTGATCAGTTGTTTCCTCATCTGTCAGTGGTATTACTAACACCTTTTTCACAGATTGCAATAAGGAATAATTTATAAAAACCACTTGAAATGGGCCTATCAGGTTGGTAGAGTGATGCCACGTGGCAGCTGTTGTTATCATCACTCAGAAAACCCATTTCGCCGGGTGTGGTGGCTCACGCCTGTAATCCCAGCACTGGGGGAGGCTGAGGCAGGAGGATCATTTAAAGTTCGAGACCAGCCTGGGCTACAAAGTGAGCTCAAGGCCAGTCTGAACTGCATAGAGAGACCCTGTCTCAAAAAGACAAAAAAAAAAAAAAAAAAAAAAAAAAAAAAAAAAAAAAAGAAAGAAAGAAAGAAAGAAAGAAAGAAAGAAAGAAAACCCATTTCCTCTACAACTCAACTATGAAAACTTCACCTTCGACAGTAACTTCTTTCCATTACAGGATCTGCCCAAGACCTGATGCTAGTTAAATACAAGAAGATGAGGACAGAGAACACCCAGGCTTTGACCCTTACAGAAATTTTCAGAGAGCAACAATAAACCAGGAAAATATACAGGCCTAAAACATACAAAAAGTCCAGGTGTAAATGTTCTGTAGTCAGAGGCCTGCCTAGAACCTGGGGAAGGGATCATAACCACAGAGGCTCTGGCTGAAGCTTGAGGAATAGACAGGTTCCAAGGGTAACAGTAAAGACAGGCCAATACAATGGCAAAACCTTATGGAGTGACCAGTTAGGGACTGAAAAAAAAAAAAAAAGTATGATCAGCACAGGAAACAAGGATGATCTATAGAACTAAGTAAGTAGAAGTAATTTCAGAAAATTATTTTAGCTGGATGTGGTGGTACATGCCTATAATTCCAGCAATTGAGAGTCTGAGGCAGGATTATAGTGAGTTTGAGACCAGCCTGGGCTACACAGTGAGTTCAATGCCAGCCTGAATTACAGAGAAAGACCCTGTCTCAATACCTTTAAAAAAAAAAAAACAAACAAAGTTCACATAATGGCCAAGATCAGTTGAAGGCTCCACTCAGATGATCTGAAGTGCTTATCCTTTTGGGATGGCTTCAGTATGTGTGTTTCAATGAGCAGAGAAGGGGCTGATCCTTTACGTTTGGTGACTATCACCCAGAGGTCTCACCTGTTTAGAGGTCTCTAGAGCCCCGCTTAAGGTGCCCTATGGTATTGCCCAACCCAAGCTGTCATCTGGACTTCCACCCTTCCACCTCTTTACCACCCACACCCACCTGTCCTCCTAAAACCTAGTTCAACGTTAGCTTCTGGAACGTTTTGTAACTATACCATTACTATTTCTTCCTTCTCTGTGTAAAAAACACAGACTTTTGTCCCAGAAATCATGATATAGTATACCCTGGGGCTTCAAAACCTGCCCCATGAATAACAAGCAACTTAGTGACTGTAATATGGATAGTTCAACATCCACATTTTGAGATACAAAGTCAAACTGTGTGTGGCAAATGCTAAGAGCCAATATAATATTCCATTTTAGTTTTGTGAAATCAGAAACCTATACTGATCATCTGATCAATTACCATATATATAATTAACATTTTTTTCAAAAAGGGCAAGTCTCAGATATTTTCTCCATCAGATTTTCTACCTAGCTCTCTCCGTGGTTATAATATCCTTCTCTGAATAACTCGACCAAGAAACCTGAATTGCCCACTGCTACCCAAAGACCAAGTACTCTTTTCAGGGGCCCTATACCCAGTAACACTTCCCTTTTGTGGCTGCTAGTCTTAGGTATTGTACCACACAGAACAAGCTGCAGCGCATAATATCTTGTATGTGGGAATAACTCTGTCAATGGTTTTATGTTGGTTTGTGACAGTACAGTATCTAAAGGAATACAATTAAGGATGAAAGAAAAGGGAAATCTCATATTTTTAACCAAGAAATGCAAAAAAAATTAGAGATTAACTTTCAGATTCCATTTATAGTCAGTATTCTAACTGAAATAAATCTAGCCCTTGCACAAAAACACACTCAATTTCCTCTTCTGAAAAACTATTCTGTTTAATAGTGCACTTCCTTTATGCTACAGGATGAGGAGGGCTGGGCAAACAATGGAAGGTCATGCCTCAGGTTGGGAAAATTCAGGGAGCACCATTCTCACCCTGCAAGGGGCCCTGTCACCAGGTTCAGGCCATCGCCTTCCTTCTCTGGGCTCTGCTCTCTATTTGGATTAATCCTTGGCTGTTGAAGTCAGAAGTGGAGTTAGGAGAGGTTCAGCTGCTGGGGCCAGATGTTAGAGGGAACAGAGGGCAGGAGAGGCTGACTGAACTTCTTGAAAACATCCTTAGCCACTAGAAGTTGGAGAAAATCACTTGTCATCACAGGAGTGCAAAGAGGAAAAGAGGGCAGGAGTCAGAGGCCAGTGCTAAATGCTCTGACCTGCACCCTCAGGTTACTCACTGCTCAGCTGGAGTTCTCAGTCAGTACAGGGAGCATGGGAGGGTCTGCCTACAGTATTACCAGACTGCTCTTGGAAACATGGTCGTATAGTTCCAAAAGTCCTACAGGATACAGTCGTCACAGAAATCCTTTTTTGGGGTCATTTTCCCCTCTTCAATAAAATAACAAGTCCTTCAACACCAAGTTTCCTTAATGAAATCACAAAACATAACAGCATGTTCCTTGTCAAATCTTAAAGCTGGACTGGAGACAGTGGCTTCAAAACACAGCCTCTATTCTCCTTCCCAGCAAAGAGGACCCAGAACATTCTTTCCACTACCTTTTGTGCTCACTACATTGATTCCAACTAGTGGACTCACTGGAACTTTATTCCTACTAATCTTCCATCCCCAAGTTGGAAAGAAAGGCTCCTCTGGTATGAGAAAAATGGTTTAGTGCAAACTCCCTTCCAAAAAAAGGGTGACTGGTCCCCAAGCTTCCTTCTGTTCCCAGCACTTAATGTCTGACTTGCCTCCCAAGTTTTGAAGGCTATTTTCTGGGAAATCCACTAGGTTTTCTGATCACTGTGCCACAATGATGCACCCAATCTGCCCCATTTTCTACAGGGAAAGGTTTGAGGTGGAAGGGACACAATCTAAGTTGTTCAAAGTTATAAAATAAGGCAAGAGTTCTTTAGACTTGGGAAGTGAAGAAAACGGGTATGCAGCTCTTTTATGTAGACTCTCTGATATTTAATTCAGCAGTAACTCTGAGAGAACTTTTGCTCATACCCATTACATTCAAAGGCTTCTCTCCAGTGTGAATCCTCTGATGGCGAACAAGAGCTGAGCTATACCTGAAGGCTTTTCCACACTCACTACATTCATAGGGATTCTCCCCTGTGTGGATTCTTTGATGCTGAATAAGGCCTGAACTATAGGTAAACTTTCCTCCGCATTCCATACATTCGTAGGGCTTCTCTCCAGTGTGGATTCTCTGGTGCTGATAGAGATGTGAGCTCTGGCTGAAGGCCTTCCCACACTCATTACATTCATAGGGTTTTTCTCCAGTGTGGATTCTCTGATGATGAATAAGGGTAGAGCTCCTACTGAAGGCCTTTCCACACTCATTACAAGCATAGGGTTTCTCCCCAGTGTGGATTCTCTGGTGGTGAGTAAGGGTGGAACTCCAGCTAAAGGTTTTCCCACACTCATTACATTCATAAGGTTTCTCCCCAGTGTGGATCCTCCGATGTAGGATGAGAGCAGAGCTACAGCTGAAGGTTTTCCCACAATCATTACATTCATAAGGCTTCTCCCCAGTGTGGATCCTCTGATGCTGAATAAGATGTGAGCTCTGGCTAAAGGCCTTGCCACATTCACTACATTCATAGGGCTTTTCCCCTGTGTGGATTCTCTGATGTTGAATAAGGTCTGAAGTTCGATTAAAGCTCTTGCTACATTCATCACATTTATGGGGTCTGTCTCCCATAGGAAGTCTCTGATGTGAAATAAGGTTGGAATTCACAGTGAAGCTGTTTCCAAACTCATTATATTTCTCATTTCTCTCTCCCATGGGGGAGAGCTTTCCCTCAACTGTCACTTGACCGAAATCTTGTATTTTCCTATTCAATCTTTTCCCAGAAGAGTTCGCTAGTTGCCTCTTTAGACTGACTTCTTGTTCATAGGCTTCTTCAAATTTAAGACCCTGAGAAATATCCTTCTGGAATCTTCCCAACAGCAACCCATGTGATCCTGTATCTTCTGAAATTTTTTGCTCATTTTCAGTCCTGGATTCACCATCTAGCACAATAAAAAAATGCAAATGTTACTTGTTCCTTGTGGGGAAAAAAAGAGTAAAGTCAGAAGACAAAATAATTAATGTGACTGATTTTTACAGCACCAAAAGCACATGCCTTTTACATGACTGGCAAGAGGCCTACCATGTATGCATATAGCTATGGCAAAGTATGGTAACTAGCCTAAGAAAGCACAGGGAACAAGGACGAAAGCAAAATCAAGGAGAAAAGAGCTGAAAGAAGAGAGAGAGCAGAAGCTATCAAGAGGAAGGATGATCAGGCAAGTTGAAAACCAAAACAAGAAGAGAAAGGACATATTGTTTAATGAATGGCAAAGTCTTCAGAGGTTAGAGGCTGCAGATTTAACTGGGGAAATGGTGGCTGCAAGAACTGTTTAAGCAAGAGTAAATGGAAAAAAAACTGACAAGTGGGCAGAAGAGAAAGGTGAAGAAGGTGATGATGTCCAGCAGCACAGTGGAAGGAGCAGGAGGGTGGAGACACAGGGACTCCTTACAGCCCCAGGTCAGCAGAGCCATCTGGTCTGCAGTCCCACCGCACGTGCCTCACCCACAGAAACAGGCAAAGGCTTGTGTGGGGGCTATATAAACAACCTCAGTATTTGACGTCTCTATTTTTCACTACTTCTAGAGAGTAAGTGTAAAAGGTCTAGATAGCTAGCATTTACAGTTTTTCATTTTAAAAAGTGGACAGGGCAATGAGTGTCAGAGACAGAAACAGCTGGGTTTTTCTCACCTGAACAAGACTCTGTGTTCTCAGTTCCCTTCAACCAGAACCCTCGGCCCTTCCTCACTCCAACCAAGAGATCATGTCAGGACTCAGAAATGGGAAAGAGACATAGAGTAAGGAAGCTCATCCTGCTGAAACTGAGTGGCTACAGAGCATAATTGAGATTCAAGATCTCCAAGAGACAGAACTGTACAGGAGGTCTCAGTCAGAAATAAGACCCCCTGGCACTGCTCAGGAAAATATTTTCACTGAAAGTGGGATGAGAAACAAGGAATTAATCCTAAAGATTAAGAAGGCTATTTCTCCTTAAAACATGTTTACATTTCTATAAAAGCACCTGGCATCCTTGAGCCTAAACAAAACAAAAGGACCCTAGAGGAAATCCAGCAGACTACCAGAGGAGACAGAGTCAAGTTCCAGAATGTTCACTCAAACCCAGAGCTGTTCACACTAATCTTTTAGAAAAGCTGCTAGATTATACATTAAGTTCTAAGAATACACTAAATCTGGAGTTCAAAGATTAAGGCTCAAGCTTTGCCACCCAGTAGCTCTAAGACTATGCACAAGGCAGCTGACATCTCCAATCTCACTTTTCTCTCCTATAAAATAAGGGGAATGCTAGCTACTCTGACTACAATCTCAGTATAAGGATTAGCTGAGAAAATACAGAAGAAAGCTCTTTAAGCTGCAGATTACTGTATAAATGTGAGTTTGGGTTATATTGTTATAGAATTTTCCAAGAGTGAGTTAACCACTACTTGTTCTCAGTGACAACACTGTTATCAACAACCAGTTCCACTGGGAAGGTGTGTCTCCTTACCCAGTGAGAACACATTCCTGTAGTTCTCCAGCATCACGTCCCTGTATAGGTCCCTCTGAGCAGGTTCCAATCGCTTCCACTCCTTTCGGATGAAGTAGACAGCTACATCCTCAAATGTCACCAACTCCTGAAACAACAAGGTCACACATACAATTTCAGAGCGAGGATAGGGACTGGCAGTACCAAAAAAATCAATTCAAGATGGGGCTGAAAAATGCCCTTTGGCTGGGTGTGGGGGGCACACGCTTGTAATTCCAGCACTCAGGAGGCTGAAGTAGGAGACTCAGTATGAGTTCAAGGCCAGCATGAACCACACAGTGAGACTTTGCCTCAATAAATTAATTAACAATAAATTTATTTATGAAATGCCTTTTTGGGAAGCGGGGAAAGGTCAGAGCAGAGGATGAGAGACAAGAGCCCATGATAGAAGGTAAAGGTCCATTATTCAGTAAGAAAGGAGTATGGCCTGATGGACAGATTTAGGAATTAGGGCACTGAATGGGACGTCACTGAGACAAAACTGTCCACAAATGGGAAGGAAAAGGATGAAGGGAACCAAGGCTCACCTGGGACTTGGCCTTCAGAAGAGCAGCTGCCAACATTTCATCCCCCAGACTGTCCTTGTTAGAAAAGGCAGGGACTTTTGAAGAAGGAAGCGCTGAAAGACAATAAAAGGGCCCAGGAATGGTCTCCCTGCTCTCCAGCCTCTGGTCAGACTTCTCAGGATACTTCCCAGTCCTGTCTTTCATGACAGCTGTAATCTTATCCCTTCCCCCAAGCTGGGCGAGAGACAGGCTTCTCTCACATTCCTTCCATCACCCTTCCACGGCTCAACTCAAACTCCTGCATCAAGTTCTTAGAGGTAAATGAGCAGCTTTGCCCCATCTGACTGAAAACACAACCCCCAAGCTCTTCTCCCTTTCTTCACCCCCACATGAAATCTATGCACTACAAATGTTTCCCGTTTCTGGGCTGGACCACATAACATTTCCTGTCATCTGTAAGGTTACACATTTGTCTCAGAGACTCTAAACCTCTAGACACAGTATATTTTAACAAACAGCTTTAAATGCTTTCTTCCTGAAAAGCATTAAGAATAAAACTAGCTGGAAACTCAAGGACACAATCTATAAAAGCAAAACACATTTTAATGGCTTCCTACCTACTTTATCCTTCTGCCTGTGACCTACATAATGGCATCTAAAAGGCTACCAAGCATACTCCTAAAGAGCACAATCTATGACTACAAAATCTGCTGTTAAAGTGCCTGAAAAATAGAATTCAGTGTTTTTAGTCCTGCATGAGGTGCTCAAAACCTTTCAAAAATGCCTGTTGTAGCCAGGTGTGGTGGCATACGCCTGTAATCCCAGCATTCAGGAGGCTGAGGCAGGAAGAGTGCTGTGAGTTTGAGGCCAGCCTGGGGTACAAAGTGAGTTCTAGGCCACTATGAATTGCATAGCAAGACAATGTCTCAAAACAAAAACAAAATGCCTGTTGTAAAACTTCCAAAACTGTGCTGACTGGTATCAGTCAGCCTCCCACCCCCACCCTCAATAAGACTGTGTTAGTGTATTGAAGGAGTATATCTTAGCACCTCTGGATTCCACTTAATCTAATACCTAGTAATAAGAAATTTCAACAGTTAACTGCTGACTGAATAAAATGTGGAATAAAACATTTTTCCTCACCACTCTCAAGCAGGGGCTGAGGTTCCTGAGATACATGATCAGCCTGAGTTTCCATGGGTAGGGCAAGACTTCTGGCCTCAGATCTCTTATCTGCAGACTCAGCAGGAAGCAGGTTTTGAATGAAAATGAGGCAGCACTGTCGAAGCAAAAGTTCAAAGACAGCTTAACAGACATCTCTTGTATACAGCAAGAGAGCAACTAGCATCTCCATCTCCCTTAATACCCAACAGCAACTGGGCCTGGTCTTCTAGCTCCTGGTGAACATGTTCATTCATTCCCTGTAATGACACTACAGAAGGACAAAGAAAATGGCCTGAGTTCCTTTGATGTCCCAACCCTGGCTCCCTGCTCAACACTCTGATATTTATAAAAACAAAAGTATTTATGTTCACCAAGATGAAAAGCCTAATCCCAGGTGCTGTGCTTCCTCTTACAAAGAAGGCAGTTTTTCTTATCTCTCTTTTCTCTTTGAATCAAAATGTAAATCCCTGAAGTAGGAACCAATTTTTTTTAAACATAAAATTCTCTGTTACCCAACTTTAAGTACAAATAGATTCATTCCCCAGTTGATACCATAATTGAAAAAGGTCTATTGTCTTTGGTTCTAATAGATAAAATGTAATATTAGTTTTTAAAAATATGGTTTGAATCTCAGGTAGATGTTTGTACTTCAGACTGGAAGGCTGTGGGAAGATCCACATATCTACAATAGATCCAGTAGCCACAAGAATAATCATGAGCATGTGAAGGAAGCCCCCCTCTGAAAAAGAAAAACACCAAAAACCCCTCAAAAACCTCTGGGTTTTACCTGTTTAATCATCTGTTCACATAACCAACATGTGAATGCCTACCACACTGCAAGGAGTAAAACAATCAGGAAAGCAAAGAGTATTTGTGTTGCAGCTTTATATTCCCATGAGGCACAAAAGTGGGAGGAGCCCTGTGTGAGTCATTTCAAAGTTCAAAAAGTCACTAGTCTTGGGTAGTTCCCAATGCCAATGCTGCTCGCCACAGGGGCAAGCACTAAGGTATGAGCCAGGCCCCAAGAGTAGTCAAAGTGACACACTTGCTACCATCACCCTCCAGCTGGGTCTTTTAAACTATTGTCTTGGAGCCAGCCAGCCATCCTTTTTACTCACAACTAACAGGACTGTTTATGAGCAGACAGCCCCAGAAAATCGTCTCTTAGGACAAACTCTCCTTAGAAACTGGGTCTGGTGGCACACAACTGTAGTCCCAGTTACTTAGGAGGCTGACAAACCCAACTTCTCCTTAGAAAGACAAGTCAAAAGCTCTGACTTCACAGGGGAAAAGGCGCTGCTCTCTCCTCACAGCTGCATTAAGCAAAGCTGAAACTCAAAGGCACACTGTTGAGAACAAGCCC
The DNA here is from genome assembly GCA_004027455.1 of Hydrochoerus hydrochaeris. Lineage (NCBI taxonomy): Eukaryota > Metazoa > Chordata > Mammalia > Rodentia > Hydrochaeridae > Hydrochoerus > Hydrochoerus hydrochaeris. Next base: position 69,747 of record PVLA01003285.1, on the reverse strand, counting down.
TCAGTGTCTGCATCAGCAAACAATGTTTCTGAAAAAAACAAAAACAAAAAAACCCCAAAACCTCCACACTGCACTCACACAGCTTTGGGTCCAGGCAGAGTCCTTGCCCTGCTCTGCCATTAACCCTACTTCCTGGAGATACTCATGGGAAATAAAATTACCTGGCAGTGAGAACAGACCATGGAGAGATTTGCCTGCCAGATCCTTTCCTTCCTTTGAAGTTAGTCCCTACCAGGCCAATGATGCAAGGAGTGGGAATCTATCCGACAGCCTCTGTTCAAGTTCCTGGAAATTCTCACTTTTGTTGATGTCAGTGCTGCATGATTAGGGGAAGGGGCTTTATTTTTTGAAGGGAGTGGTACTGGGAATTGAACCCAGGGCCTTTGCATGGAGCTACCCTTTTTAAAACTTTGAGCAAGGGTCTTGATAAATCTTTTAAATTGCCCATACTGGACTAGAACCTACAACCTTCCTGCCTCAGCCTTCCAGAGTGCTGGGATTACAGGTGTGTGAAACCATGCCAGGATTTAAACACCTATTAAGACCTCCACAACTGATTATGTTCCTTTCAGCATCCTGGACAAAGCTGAAAGGAAACAGAGGGTTGACCAGGTCAACTTCAGCCCACCATATTAAGTTCCCATTGTTCTTTCAGCTAACTCACTAGATACCCTCAGCTACTTTTGCAGGCAGTCTGCTCTGGCAATGCACGACCTAGCCATGAAAGGTGGGAACTACATCTATTCCATCAGACCTTCATCTCAGAGATTTAGTCATCAATGCAGCTTCAATGACAGTCCCTCCACATGACTGTCCATCAAGCACTTGAAACTAAATGATGCCCACATCTGATAGCTACCCTAACTTAGTACTTCTCCAAGTATGTCTCTAGCTATTTAGTATTTCTCTAATTACTTAGTCCTTAGTCCACAGGCGTCTGCACTGGAAGAAAAAAATACCTTTAGTTTCTAATTATTCCGTGGACGTCAAGCTCGTCACCCTCCTATCCTCTTAATGGAGTTCACACATACTTTTCAGGGAACAAATACTGCTATTTTTAATCCTGCTTTTACAACAGACCAAATCAGGAATCAATACAATTAAAACAGGAAGCCAGAACCAGCTGTCTCCCCGTAAAAGATATGGATCATTAGGCTGCAGCAGGATCACTCTCGGAATATGAGTTCGCATTTGCTTCCAGCCCTAGTTCTAACTGCGTCCCAGAATTGCTTTATTATCTGACCAGCGCTTGGACTCGGCTAAGCTAAAAATAAACTTCCTCTCCTACCACAAACGCGAAAAGCTAGAACTATCAAATGAATGCGTCTGGGAGAAGTACTAAGTTAAGGCAGCTGTCAGATGTTTTAAAGAGAGGAACACCTTAACAGCGATCCTGGAACTTTTGGGATACTGTTTAAGTCACAAAACCAGAATCGGAACCCTTTCTTGCCCCCACCACAAAGGGCCCCGTTGTGTGTAGGTGGGGACCGGGGTCCTGGAGGAAGCGGAGTTGGGGACCGGCCGCTGGGGATCCCGCACCCCGCTCCGGGCGGGCTTGGGGATCCCGCGGGCCGCAGCGGCACGGACACCACCCCTTCCCTGGCGACGACAGCCTCCGCTCACCGCGAGCCCCGGGGACGGCCCGACTCACCCTGGGGGCAGAGACGGGAGATTTGGGGGAACCAGACACGCACCAGGCCCCGTCGGGACCCTGTCACAGACCCACACACCGGGGACAGAACAAAGAACGGAAGTTTTCCCCGCTATCACTTCCGGGTCGTCCTTTTCAGTAACCATCCTACCACAATGCTCCCAACGCCCACTTGTTCTCTCTAGGAAAATGGGAGGGCCTTACCTCTCGGTGGTTTACGGACTCAGGCCGGCTCTCCCACGGAGAGAGCCGAGGGCCAGAAAGCTTCTGCGACACTCGGGGAGGGGCCTGTCTTCCCCGCCCAACTGGCCGGTGGCGCCCTCTGCTGGGCTGTTCCGGCCAGGCGCCGAACAGGGGCTGAAGAAGGCATGTAGCGGCCCGCGGCAATAGAGCGCGTTCCTGGGCGACGCCTGCCCCGGGATGTACCGCCGCTTCTCTGACCCTGTTCCAAACGCAAATGTAAGACTCCTGACGATACTCTGGGAGGTTGAAGCGCAAGGATCACGAGGTCGAGACCAGCCTGGACAGTTTAACGATTTAGCAAGACACTATCTCAAAACAGTTAAAATGAAATGAAATAAAATGAAATGAAATAAAGCCAGGGGCCTGGCATAGTGGAGCACGCCTGTAATGCCAGCACTCAGGAAGCTGAAGCAGGAGGATCGCTGTGAGTTCGAGGCCAACCTGAGCTAGAAAAGTGAGTTCAAGGCCAGCCTGAACTGCATAGTGAAACCTTACCTCTAAAAGGAAAGAAAAAAAAAAAAAAACTAGGTCTATAGCTCAATATAAAGTCCCAAACTCAATCCCCAGTCCTGAAACACACACACACACACACGCACGCACTCACGCGGGCACACTTGAATTTGTGCATGTAAAAAATAGGCCCTTACTGGATGTAATGATGTACCTTTATAATCCAACACTGAGGAAGAGACTGAGGCAAAAGGATCATGAAGTTGAGGCCAGTCTGGGCTACCTACAGAGACCCTGACTTAAAAAAACAATAAAAGAGATACTATTTGAAAATTGCTTCCAGACAGACCTAAGCTTTTTCCTTTTGTTTTTTAATGTACGAATACCCATTTGAGTAACTAGAAGAAAACATTTCAGCACAAATTCTGTGCAAGGGATGAGAACAGAAGAAAGCAATTTATGGAGAGAAAGAAAAGAGGGGTCGGGCTGGGGATTTAGCTCAGCGGCATAAGCACCTGCCTTGCAAGCATGTGGTCATGAGTTTGATCCCTGGTACTGATAAAAACTTAAAAAAGAGGAGGGGCCCCCCTGCTATGTTAGGATTTGAGGGGAATAAATTGGGGAAGAGGTCTGGGGGTCATTCATATACTTTTTTTTAACTACTGGGGATTGAACCCAGGGCCTTTATAGTGAGCTACATCCCTAGTCCCTTTTTTATTTTTTATTTTGAGACGAATTCTCTCTGAGTCACTAAATTGCCCATGCTAGGCTCGAACACACCATCATCCTGCCTTGGCATCCCAGAGAGTGGGGATTACAGGTGCCACCACACCCATCTAACAAGCACACATTTGATTCCCCTCCCAGCCACGTCTCCCTTTGACCCCCATTTTTCCCCACCCAGTACTGATAGTGCACCCTCAGCCCTGGAAGCAACAGTCCTTAGCCTTCAGTGGCTTCCAGCTTAGGGCAGCAGTTTAAATAATCAATTTCAGTAAAACCCGGTGTGCATTAAAAGATGCTGAGGAAGATTAGAGCCCTGTGCTAAGATGAGAAGACTTTCCAGGGTGCTGCAGGCTGGTGAGGGAAGGGGAGTGTTCTAGGCAGCAGGAGTTCAGCAGGCTGGACAGGGAACCAGGGAAAAGCCAGGCCTGAAAAGGAATCAGGGTGACTCAGTGAAGGACAAGGTAAGAGGAAGCCTGAGACTACTGAAGGCAAACAAAAGCCAGGCCCCAGGATGGAGATGCCAGGGCGCTGGTGGTCCGATGAACAGGGCCGGATGTCAAACTGGTGGGATCCTCCTGCCCAGGAAGGTGATAAAAACAAGGTGGTGGGCAGCCAGCACACGGGCACACCAAGCCTCTATTCATATCCTCTGAAGAATGTCTTTGTTCTGCCTGTGCTGATAATTTTAGAAAAGTTACAATTAGTGGTGCTTGCTACTAGCCCTGAGTTTCTATAAGCCCACTTCTAGTCAAACGTTCTTGCCGATAAGTACATAGCTTGACCTCAGCTTGGCCCAGAGAGGTCCGAGATGTCGTTTTTGTGTATAAAAATCCCTAGGCCAGTGATGGTGAACGTTTTAGAGCTATCAGCGATACAAAGAGCCTACTTCAGCACGAGAGCCATATGTTCACCACCACTGCCCTACAAACACTGTCCCCATGGCAACCCACTTTCAGGCCCTGTCCTCCTTTCAGAAGGTTTCCTCTAATAATAAACATTTTTCTTACTTTGCTCCAACATCCTTGAGTCCATTCTTGGGCATCAGGAGATACTGACTCAGATTGTACATGTACTCCTTTTTTTTTCTTTTTAATCGGTACCAGGGATCGAACTCATGACTTCCTGCTTGCAAGGCAGGCGCTTATACCTCTGAGCTAAATCCCCAGCCAGATTTTTCTTTTTTTTTTTTTTTTTTTGTGCTGGGGATTGAATTCACAACCTTGCGTTTGCCAAGCAGGCACTTACACTGCTGAGCTAAACCCCCCGGCCTTTTTTTTTTTTTTTTTTTTAGCGGTACCAGGGATCAAACTCACGACCACCTGCTTGCAAGGCAGGTGCCTAGGCGCTGAGCTAAATCCCCGGCCCCATGTGTGTATTCCTTAACAGAAGCAATGCAAAGGCCCTGAGGCAAAAGAGAACAGTAACTACCGAAGTAACTACCAAAACTCAGAACGAACCAGGCATGGTGGTGGCCCCCTGTAATCCCAGCACTTGGGGTACTGAGGTAGGAGAAGCCACTTTGATGGCTTCTTTGGAGGTTCTTGGACTGTAGTGTGATGTAAGAACTACAAGGGGACTTGATAGAAGGCAGACACTGTAACTCATGTAGGACTATTCAGAATCTCTAGGCTTTAAGTCTGAAATAGACATATGATATGAGTTTGTACTGTGTATGTGGGGGGTACTGGGGATTAAGCCTAGGGCCTTTGCACTGAGCTACAAAACCAGCCTTTTTTTACTTCATATTTTGAGACAGGGCTTCATTAAGTTGCTATGGACTCAAACTTACAATCTTCTACCTCAGCCTCCTTCATACTTTCTTTCTAACTTAAATACATAATTGTTCTCAGTGCCAACCAGCAGCGTTTTACTTGGGGACCATTTTCAGGGTTGTTTAGGTAATCAGTTACCTTGGGAGATGAGATCACATCTCCCCTTAGACAAAGAGTAGGTTTACCTACTGCTTACTTTATCTTCTTTTTTTTTCTGAACGGGGAACAGAACTCAGGACCTCATGCTTGCCAGACAGGCAACATGCTGCTGAGCTGTATTCCCCAGCCCCTTCCTGCTTGCTTTAAAAGCAGTGCATCCCTCATCTCAGCTCAGCTGCCGAGCAGCCTGCACCATGCACAGTACAGCTTCCCTCTGAGCCCACTCATCTCACTGTGGGACCAGGAAATGACAAAAACAGATACAAATAATTGGTGCTCATGTTGCCTGCTGTGCCATGAGTAATAAGTCTTTTGTCTCTGACTCAGGAGTCTTGTGTCTTCTGCTAATGACCATGAGTCAGCAATAGATTAATTTACAAGCAAAGTAAAATCAAATTCCAAACCCAACAGCTTTGGCAGCAAGGTTTGGACTGTGATGGAGACATGGTTCTGTACATGGTTGTGTACAGGAAGTACAATATAGATAGGGTTTGGAAATAAAAGAAGACTCCCTAGGATGTGGTACCACATGCCTCCTGTCCAACTGAAGGTAAAGAAGTAAGGATCCCTTGTTGTACTGCTTGATAATGAACTGGAGTGGATCAGTGTTTACAGGCTGAGCAGGCCATTTTCAAGATTTAGCTATCATGAATTGTGCTGTTATAATCGGTATGCAGGTATCACTGTATATGATGTCTTTAACACTAAGTAAATCTTTGTGGCTGGACCTAATTTCCTGGAAGACCACCTTACCCTTATGACAAAACAAGCAAAGCTTCAAGGGTCATGACAGTGTGGCACCAAGCAATCAATTTAAGGTGGACTACTTGAAAAGGGTTACTGCAGGATACACCATGTCCTAACGGGCCAAAAAATAGAAGTCCTATAGCCCCTCTGCAGCTTCCCACCATGCTCAATAAGTTGACTGGTTTCCCTTTCTACTCAGTGTATGGGAGCAGGGTAATTATCAGAATCCCCTGATGAGATGGGAAGGAAGAGTGTGTGTCAAGAGGACTTTTTTTTTTTCTCATCTAAGGTGGCCCAGATGCCTCACTGCCAACCTGAGATAGCTGCTCAGGGAGACATTTGCTTGGGTTGCACTGAGCATAGGATGCCCTGCAGAGACACAAGAGGCCTAATCAGGTCCACAAGGAGCCCTACTCTGCCCAGGATTAAGCAGAAAGTCTGACACTGCATATTTGACCTTACTTGTTCTTTTATATAAGCAACTTCTCCTACATCCTTAGCAGGCCTTTATGTTGCACTATAATTCCTAATAAAGCCCATTTTATGTTTTTTTTTTTTTTTTTTGCAGTACCGGGGATCGAACTCATGACCTCATGCTTGCCAGGCAGGTGCTTATGCCACTGAGCTAAATCCCTGGCCCCTAAAGCCCATTTTAAGTGACATATCTTTGCCTGTTTGTGATTTCTATCTTGAGTAGAGCATGCTGAGCTGCTACACTAGGCACTGGTAGCACCAATGGTTACTAGGGCTAAAAGTAGCCAGAAACTGTAGCTGATAACACTGAGGGTAGTCAGTAGCCAACAATGGAGCATAACAGAGATTTGTCAGAAGCTGTCATCTCAGAGGCTGTAAGAGTTTCTAAGGGTGTCTGTCAGCTGCTGGGTCCTGCTGCCAGGAGAGTGCTGGAGGGTCACTAGCACTGAGAGCTGAGAGCTGCTGGCATCCAAAGTTCAGGTTGTTCACACTAAAAGAGCTGCACTTTGCCTATTTGTGATTTCCATCCAAACTGAGCAAAAGAACTCTCAGCCAGTTGTCACTAGCCGTAGTCCTTGACATACCTATTCTTGTTTTTGGTAGGGACACAGTACCTAAATTCACCCCTGCGGTTTAGACAGAATTCCCAATGGAGATGGGAAGCGAATTTTAGCCTTTGTATAGGTAGGTCTCTGTTGCTTCGTTGTTCCGTTGTATAGGCTTGGTTGCTTCTACACCAGAATGGGTAGTAGGACTTGTGGCACAGGCTTGCACTTACCAGTCCCCTCCAGTGTTGACGGATACTCCCTATTCAGGGACTGCAAAATGGAGAAGATGATGGCGAGATAGGAAAAATCACTTCTCCACTGCCTCCTTTCCCCTTACCAAATGGTCCAGCAGGAACAAAAGAATCTGGAGAGGAGAAAAAGGGAAAAGAAGCCATTTCTCAGTGCAACACCGCCACCTGCTGGACACAACTACCAGGTACACGCTGCCTCGGGCTGCGGAAGATTGCAGCTCTTACCCTGATGCTCCCATTTTGCAGAAGCGGAACCTTAATTTAAAAAGATGAGAAGTGACTAAGAATCTTTGCTAACCAAATATAAATGCTGTACATAGAAGCGTAATCATTCCTGGCACGGTGGCATAAGCCTGTAACCCCAGCTATTCCAGAGGCTGAGGCAGAAGGATTACAAGTTGAAGGTCAGCCTAGGCATTTTAGGGAGGGCTTGTCTGAAAATAAACGTTTTTGAAAAGAGACCTGAGTACATAGCTCGGTTGTGCAGCATTTGCCTAGCATGTTCAAGGCAAGTCCCAGTAGTCACACATGAAAAAGGCAGCGGGGGAAAATAGCCAGCCTGGCCCTAACTACACTTTTTTTTTTTTTTGAGAGTGCAGTTCAGGCTGGCCTTGAGCTCACTTTTGTAGCCCAATGCTGGTCTCAAGCTTGCAATGATCCTCCTGCCTCAGCCTCCTGAGTGCTGGGATTACAGGAGTGTGTCATCATGCTCAGTTTACGTATCTTTGCTTTACATGAAACACTGACAGCTATGGCTTTAGGAGAAACTGACCAGAGCAAAGATGTGAGCCATAGGTTCCCCTAAATGCCTCCACTGGTTCACTGGTACTTTAACTAACTTGAAATGATGGGGTCCATTGGGCTGTTATGGCTATCCAGCCCCAAGGCCACCACATAAAAGCCAAAGTGGTTTCACTGAGCTGTTCAGTGGGCACAGTGCAAGGCCCTTCTCATCCTGGTTTGGCCAGCTCTGCCCTGGATGAACCTTACCACATTTTATCGAATTGCACTGTTATTAATGGCCTTGCTCCTTGATTTACCACATGGGAAATTAAAAACTTGCCTTTTGAGGCCATGAACTATGGAAATAACTCTTGGCTGCTGAGAGTTGGGTCATTTTGTGTCCGTGCTCATGGCGGAGACCTGTTTTCTGATGGTACTGACTGGCACCAAGCTGGTGGTCAAACATGCAGCATCCAGAGGCACCTCCCACTCCTGGTCAATAAGCTGCATGGGACCTTTGACACCCTCTGATGACATCGTGATGCCTCTGTCCACGCTTTTTCACTCTACCATGCCTCTGTTCCACTCTGGTCTGCGGGCTCAGACCACATCCTTTTGGGTCTTGAAATTGAACTCTGTTGTGGGGAGTGGAAGAGGAAGTGAAAAGGATTAAGATGTGATATGTATGTGTACCAGTTCCCCAAGACAAGTGTAATTATTGTGTATCCAAACATATACTAACGGAACATGAAGAAAGGAAGACTGAAGAATTCACTTAGATTTTTCTCTTTGATGAAGGCAGGGTAGACAGGAGGCCTTCTTACCTTTAAGTTTTGACTTTGGGAAGGTACTGGGGATTGAACCCAAGGTCTTTACACTGAGCTACACCCCTGGCCCTTTTAGTCGGAGACAGGGTCTCACTACATTGCTATGTTTCCCAAACTGGGCTTGAGTTTGCAATCCCCCTGCCTCAGCATCCAACCCAACAGTACTGGGATTACTGGCATGCAAAATGATGCCTGGCTGCTGCTGCTGCTGTTGGTTCTCTTCCTTCTCCTCCTTCTCCTTCTCCTCCTTCTCCTTCTTTTTAGTTTTCTTGGTTTTTATTTTTTCCTTTGGATGATCCTTTCAAAGCATGAGTCAAATCATGTCACTTCTCTGTTTGGATTTCACTCAGGTTGAAAGTTAAAACCCTTCTAACCTCCTATATGGCTTCCAACTCTGCTACTGCTCTGGCTTTATGTCCTGTTACTCTCTCCCCTCACCCACTGAGCTCCTGTCATTGACTTTACTGTTACTCCTGGGACACATCAATGGTCTCCTGCCTCAAGACCTTTGCTGCTTTCGTCCCCTCTGCTTGGAATACTCCGCCACGTCCCTCTGTGCCTGGCTCCTCGCTCCATTCAGGTTTCATCCTTCCATGTTAAACAGCACTCCCCAGCCTCTAATATCACAGTATACATGCTCATTGTCTACTACCTACAATCAGAATAGGAGCTCCACAAGGTCAGAACTCCACAAGGCCAGTGGGGTGTGCCTAGCACCTAGAATTGCACTTGCCAATAGAGGGCATTCCTGAATAGCTGTCAAATAAATGAATGATGACAGTCACAGCCCACCACAGGGACAAAGGACAAACTCTTGAGCCCTTCAGGCCTACACATGTCCAATGAGTAACTAAAATCAGAACAAAGTTTGCCCTCATTTTGTAAAACTGAGTCGAATTTCTTCACAGCTCTGCATTGAGGCATGCTAGTCATTCAGGGAGTACTTGTCTAAAAGTGGGCAAAATAAGATTTTTTTAACCCTACATTTACCTACCCTACCTTGTCCTTCTTCAAGACTGAGAACACCAAGAAAAGAGACTTACAGCAACATTCAGCCATCCCAAAGAGGTACAGCTCCTAGACAATACCATACACTCCGAGACGGGGGGCACTCGAGGCCAGGCGGTTCAGTCCCCTGCAGCCCCTCATTTCACTCCTCAGTGTCTTTATTTCTCAGCCCCTTCGCTCTATTCCCTGCCAGCCTAGTCACCTCCACCCTGAGGAAGAAAAAAATAACAAATCAAAAAATGACACATTACGTTTCATTTTGTTAGAAGTTTGGAAAGGATAACACCATAATCTCAATTTGAGAGTTTTTAGTACTTTTTAAAAGTGTTTAGTGAGTTTACTTCTGAAGTATGTATCATTAACTGATTCAATTTTAGTCATTCTGAAATTTTACAGTAACCACTATTTCATGAGTTATGCAAATAGCTAAATAACATTTTAAAAGCATTTGAAATAAGAAAAAGGCAAGGGATCTCTGAGACAGTAATAAAAACTATCAGCTTTCTTAACATAGACCTCAATCTCTGAAGCACTGTACCCCGTAGAAGCTACCCCTCTCTGCGGGCCAGGGATTTAGCTCAGTGGATTAAGTGCCTGCCTGGCAAGCACGAGGTCATGAGTTCGATCCCTGATACCAAAAAAAAAAAAAAAAACTGAGGCAGGAAGATCATTGTGAGTTTGAGGCCAGCCTATGTTACATAGTAGGTTAGGTTCAAGGCCAGCCTGGACTACATAGTGTGACCCTGTCTCAAAAAAACAAAACAAGGAACTTCCAGGAAGATTGGGGAGTGGTGAGTAGCAGAGAAACAGCCTCTGCTGTGGTGTCAACACTGCAATACAGCAACGTGAGGAAGAGAATAGGAAGGAAGTGGATCCCGGGATCCAGTGGAGACTTGAAGCAAAAACTGAAGCCCATGGGGAGAGTGATGAGAGCCACCTCAACGCAAAACAAGGAGGTGGCAAGTGTTGCTTTCTTCCTGATCCCTGGTTTGCTACAAGGCGGGGTGGGGAAGGTGGTGACTCTGGAATCTGAAGACACACAGCAACTACTGGCAACCCCAGAGGCCTCTGCGGAGAGGTGTACCAGTGGAGTGGAGCTGTGGACCTGGCAGACTGCAATAGCTGGTGAGATATTCGGGATCAGAGATCCCCAGGAGAGGGCTATTGGCTGGTAGCTGTCTTGGAGAGAAAGCAACCAAGCTCAGAACTCAGCAGCTGTGGGCTAAATGTATCCAGCAGCTCCCAGTGACAGGGTGAGGCAGAACTGAGTTCAAGCTGGCAGCATGTCAAGGACCCAAGTTCAAACAGGCTGGGACACCAAGTTCAAGCCAGCAGGAGGCAAATAGCATTGCAGGCTGAACAAATCAGGTTGCAGCCTCACAGCCAAAAACAAGCCTGACTCCCAGTGGAACAAAAGGTACTGGTTTCCTGGGATTACTCAATACCCCACTGTAAATCCAGGCTGGGGTGCTGGGATTAATCAACACAGATGTGGGCTTGGTCTGTTTACCAGTGACAGCAGAGACGCACCCTGAGATGGACATTTTTTCTTTATTTTGTTCTTCTTTTCTTCTTGATTGTTCTTATTTTTATAATAGTATGAACACTTTCTCGTTCCTTGTTGTTGTTGTGTTCTGTTCTTGTTTTTGTTTCCTCCCCTCTTTCCCCATCTTCTTAACCAGTTTTCCAAAGTTCGTGCAATCTGCATTTGTCCACCAGCCTTGTTTCTAATCTCTTCTTTTTCTATTTCTCTATTTCCCCCCACCCCCATTTAAAATTTTCCCCCTGAGGGTAAAATTACCATATTGAGTGAATTTACTTTATACAATTTTCTGCTTTGTTTTAGATTTTGTCATATAACCACAAATCTAGTTCATATGGTTAAAAATGGCAAGTAGTTATTACAGTTTGTCATTTTCTAGGCTGTGTTGGATGCTATGGTATTGCTGATTATACTACTTTAGCCAAGGTGACATAATTGTTCTCATCAGGTGTTCTTCCTGGTATGCCAAGGCTGAGATTGCATAAGGGTCTACTCTACTGAGTTCCAGGCTAGCCTGAACTACACAGCAAGACCATTTTAAAGAACAACATAAAACAAAACAAAAAACAGCTGGAGATGTAGCTCACTGTGAGGGCCTTGAGTTCTATCCCAGTACTGGGGAAAGGGTAGGGGTAGATTTTTCTAGTTTTATTTTTCCTAAGAGAAAGGAGGTATGTATGATTTTATTTGACCAGTCCTTCAGCTGGCTCAGACCTTGGAGGTTTACTGGTGGGTCTACAATTTGACAAATGCTCTCTCACACTGTAGGATTTCCCAGGTTCCTTCCTGCGAGCATTGTTGGCCCATGAAGTTTTCTTTATCTAGGCTCCTAAGTGGAGAAATTGCTTAACTTCCACAAGTTACCATTATCACCAGAAGACTTTTCCTAGAAACAGCTTCCTAGGTACTTTTGCAGGCTGGTACAGAACAACAACTTGAGGGGGCAATAGGAGGGGAAGGAGATGCAGTGTTATGGAGCATTTGCTCAAAAAATATTTAGGCACCAGGATAAAGTGATAACCAAGGAACTCCTGGCCCTTAAACAGGAGAGAATGAAGTGTGTGGAAGACAGACATGAAGAGCTGGGTATGATGGTGCCTGCCTGTAATCTCAGCACTGTCAAAGGTTGAAACAGGAGGATTGCCAAATTGAGCCAACCCTGAGCAATTTAGCATTTGAATGTGACCTTGTCCCAGAAAAAGTAACAAAGCTGGGTGTGGTGTTACATAGTTGTAATCCCAGCACTTGGAAGGCTGAGGTTGGAGGATTCCCAAGAGTTCCAGGCTAACCTCAGCTACATAGTGAGTTCACTGCCAGCCTGAACTGCATAGCGAGACCGTGTCTTAAAAAATTAAATTAAGTTAAAAAGTGTGCTACTGTGTTCTCTCTCACATGGTGGCCCACCTTCACACTGTAGTGTTTACATATTTTCCTACCTTTACTTGGCACAAACTCGCTCCCAGGGCCTTACTCTTTTCTTACCTTCACTAAAACTTTGCTACCGTTAAATAATAAATAAAAAATTATCAAAAGTTGGAGCTGTAGCTTAGTGCAAAGGCCCTGAGTTCAAACCCAAGTATTGAAAAACAAAAATATGAGGTCCAATGTGGCTGAAGCATATAGATCAAGGGCTGAAAAAGCATAGGTCTGGGCCGACTGACAATCAGGACCAGATTATGCAGGCGCTTGCAGGCTGTGATCAAAAGTTTGGTTTTCATTCTGAGGACAATAAGATGACATTTCATTCTGTAACAGCCTTCAGAATTGGGCATTTTCATCCCAATTTTAAAGACATTATCAAGTTGGACGAGATGTTAAGTGATTTGTACGGGGGTCAACCGCGAGAGCCGTGGGCAGGATTTAGGAAAATCCTTTGGGATGCGAGTCCTGGAGGTTGAATACCAGGGTTAAGGACCGCTTTCCTCTCCCGACCCTCAGCGCCACGCGGATATTGAGCATGCGCTGTTCACAGACGGAAGCCGAGAAGGAAGGGGGCGGGGCCGAGGCTGGCGGGCGCGGGGAAAATGGCGGCAGCGGCGGCTGCGACAAACGGGACTGGAGGGAGCAGCGGGATGGAGGTGGATGCAGCAGGTAACGGGCCGTGCGGGGCGGCTTCGGGAGACACCACTTCAGGGGTGCATTAAGGCCTTCCTGTACCCCTGAAACAGTGTGTCTTCCTGGGTAACTTGGAGGAGAGACGGAGGGCCCAGACTCTGCCCTCCCTCACTCCCATTTCCAGGGAAGAACGTGGGGCGCAGACTGTCTCTCTCCTTTCCCTCCACGCATAGTAATCCCCAGCGTGATGGCCTCTGGCGTGACGGGCAGCGTTTCCGTCGCTCTTCACCCTCTTGTCATTCTTAACATCTCAGACCACTGGATCCGCATGCGCTCCCAGGAGGGGCGTCCTGTCCAGGGTGAGTCTTCTGCATGAATCTCCAATCCTCTGCCTTGGTCCCTTCCTCCAAACAGTGATCTTTCCCCCTTTGCTGAAGCTAATTGTGTTTCCCCAAATTACTGTTTCCCCAAGGTTCACACTGACCCCAGTCCCTCAGGTGATGAGAGGAATGTTTCAGATGCTTTACCCTCACCTGTTCCCTGTCATATTCTCTTTTCCCCAGTGATTGGGGCTCTGATCGGGAAGCAGGAAGGCCGAAATATCGAGGTGATGAACTCCTTTGAGCTGCTGTCCCACACCGTGGAAGAGAAGATTATCATTGACAAGGAATATTATTACACCAAGGAGGAGCAGTGTGAGAGGGGAACTGAAGTGGGAAAGAGGAGTGGGAGTTTAAAAAGAAAAAAGTGCGAGGTGGGAGAGATCCAGAGGATTGGGAAGGAGCAAACAAGAGGAGGATGAGAGCAGGGGAGGAATGATGGAGAATATCTGAAGAAAAAAAAAAAAGCACATTCAGGTATTCCTCCAAATGAGAGAAGACAGGCTAGAAAGGAGTAATTATTCTAAAGTGAACCAGAATTTGAGGCAGTGGCAGTTGGTTAATATACACCAGGAGCTTCAAACTGAGGAAGGGTGGGTTAAAGAAACACTGTGTGCTCTAGTCCCTTCCTCTCCAGTTAAACAGGTATTCAAGGAGCTGGAATTTCTGGGTTGGTATACTACAGGGGGACCGCCTGACCCCTCCGACATCCACGTCCATAAGCAGGTATACGTGCTTACACGTGTGCATGCTGGGGCAGAGAACAGAGGACGGAGGTTAAGATGAAAGATGGAGATTGACTTTGCTATCCATTGCCCCTCTCTTCCAGGTGTGTGAGATAATTGAGAGTCCCCTCTTTCTTAAGTTGAACCCTATGACCAAACACACAGATGTGAGTATTCTGACTCCAGGCCCACTTTGTCTTTCTTGTCTGTTCTATGCCTTTTATCTTTATTCCCTGTATTTCACTATGTGACACATTTCTTCTTTACTGGAGAGTGCCAGGATTGAATCTTTTTGCTTTCATTTATGAGCTGTGTGACTTTATTAAACCTCTAATCAGCACTGTCACACATAAAGTGGACATAATTTCTACTTTACTGGGTTCTTGGGGAAACTAGATGAGAGAAAATGCTTGAAAGGGCCGAGGCCAACTTGGGACACAGTATAGGTTCTGGTGTGTTTGTCTTTAGTAAGAACTGTTTTCCGTCTGTTCTTTACAGCTGCCTGTCAGTGTTTTTGAGTCAGTCATTGATATAATCAATGGAGAGGTAGGTAGTACACTACCCTTCAATCTTCACATCCTGCTCTTGGCCTGTTTCCTGCTTTTGACTCTCCATGTGTGGGATACTGTACCCTGTAGGCTACGATGCTGTTCGCTGAACTGACCTACACCCTGGCCACAGAAGAAGCTGAACGCATCGGTGTAGACCATGTAGCCCGAATGACAGCAACAGGCAGTGGAGAGAACTCTACTGGTAAAGGCGGGGGCGATTCCTTGGATGGGGTGGAAAGATCACCACATGCCTTCTTACCCTTCACCTGTCCCTGTTTCCTTACAGTGGCTGAAC
The DNA here is from genome assembly GCA_004027455.1 of Hydrochoerus hydrochaeris. NCBI lineage: Eukaryota > Metazoa > Chordata > Mammalia > Rodentia > Hydrochaeridae > Hydrochoerus > Hydrochoerus hydrochaeris. The sequence goes on along the minus strand of PVLA01003285.1, from coordinate 54,619 downwards.
ATTTAATAGCACAGCACAGCGCCATCAAGATGTTGCACAGCCGTGTCAAGCTTATCTTGGAGTATGTCAAGGCCTCTGAAGCAGGTAGGACATGTGCCTCCCTAGCACTTCACCATTGTTCTCTTGTGGGGAAGTGACAGCATCAGCATCACTGCAGCCTTTTTACACCCTTAGGAGAAGTCCCCTTCAACCATGAGATCCTGAGGGAGGCCTATGCTCTGTGTCATTGCCTCCCAGTGCTCAGCACAGACAAATTCAAGACAGACTTTTATGATGTGAGTGTAAAACTTTGGATGGGGAGGTGGGACTTACACCGTCATTTCTGTAGGCAGGACATGGGACTGTTGTCCACTGGGCATGATGTGAGGAACCCTCTGGGGAACTGGTTCTTTCTGTTTCCTCCCAGCAATGCAACGATGTGGGGCTCATGGCCTACCTTGGTACCATTACCAAAACTTGCAACACCATGAACCAGTTTGTGAACAAATTCAACGTCCTCTACGATCGACAAGGCATTGGCAGGCGAATGCGGGGGCTCTTCTTCTGACAAGGGTACTTGAAGAGATCATGCACAGGGGTCAGACAACTGTCCCAAGGGGGCTGGGCACTACACTCTCTTTAGAAACTGCTGTCATTAATAAAAAGAGAGCAGCCCCTCAGCACCCCTTCCCAGTGGCTTTGTCGTTAGGCACCAGACAGGTCTCTCTACTTGGACCTTAAAAGGATGCTTTTGTTCCAGCTTTGTTCAGAGGCAGAGTCCCTGTTTATTAGCTCTTCTTAGTTCTGTTTAGTGACTGCAGGTGAGGTGACTGTGTAACATTCATTCAGGTGGAATGGAATCAAAGGTTGAGTGCTTCCACTTACATGGTCTTTGTTCTGTTTCCTAATATCCTGACAGCAGCTCACCTAGATCAACTCTACAAACCTGTTTTCTCAAGCTAAATTAAATTCATTAGAAGTATTTTCACATAACAAGGGAGGAAAGGATAGAGTACATTTTTACAATAGGCAACTCAAACCCTTGACCTGTGATCACTGTGGTCCATAGCTGTGTTAAGACTCAAGTGCCTCAGCTCTGTGAGGCAGACTAGTGTCTTCCATGCTTTAAAGATGAGGCCAGGAAGGGGTCTAAAGATTAAGCTTACTTTAATTCTGTGTGCCAGAAGTCATTCCTGCATCACTCTGCAGTTCCTGTTTCTATTAAATAGGGCTGTAGAGTTGACTAAAGATGAGTGAGCTATCTGATGGGAGCATTTGAAAAATGAAGCAGCTAGGTGTAGTGGTATACTATAAACCCGGCTGCTTAGGTGGCCAAGGCAACCTATGCTTGAGGCCAGCCTGGGTAACTTGAGACTCTGCCTTAAAAATATAGAGCTGGGGACATGATTTTAGAATGTTTGCCTGGCACATACAAGGCCTTAAACTAGACTCCAGTGACACAAAAGGTAAACTGAGCCAGGAGTGGTAGCACACACCCATAATCTTAATGCTCTGGAGGTTAACACAGGATTGCTACAAATTTGAGGCCAGCCTGAATTGGGAGACTGCTTCAAAAAACAATAGAGAACAAACTGAATGAAGCTGGCATCTCATATTGGTGCTGTATCCAGAGTCTGACTGATATACAATAGAAATCTGAGACTAAATAGGGGAGGGAGGTGAGAAAGGGCAGGGGCCTGAGAAGGAAAACTCTAGAAGCATATGAACATGCCTGGTGCCAGCCCAAAACTAAAGACCAGATACAGCAGGGACATCTTACTCCTTGGTTGTCTTCTTAGTGTCTGTATTTGTGCAGTTGAACAAGGTACTTTGTATCAGTTTATTGAGAGGATGAAATAAAAACACTAGGTATGAATCATCTAAACATCAAACTGTTGTGAAGTTGGGCATAATTTAGATGACACTAAACATAACTTTATTAGCAAAAGGAATAAAAAGTGGAAGGTGGGAAAAGGAGTCCATCCCCTCCAGGGCATTACACCTTCACAAGGGAAAGTTTAGCATGTGATCCCAGGTGGGTATTTCAAGCAGAATGTCATCAGACAAAGGTGATCCGCGTGCGGGAAGCGTTGACCTGCCAGACATTTAACTCCTCATATTCATCTAGAGCCGCCTGGAATTGGGCAGGTGTGAAGCCACGTGATATGCAGCGCTGCTCTGCCTCAGAAAACCGGACACTTCGGCCCCCTGAGACCAGTTCACGGACAGTGGCAAATATCACGTCTGCTGGCCTCTGAGTCCTGAAGGAAACGCATGAGTTTGTAAGATCAGAGAATAAACCAGGACACTCGGCAGCAACATGGGATGGTGGTTGGTATTAATATTGAGGCCAACCTCATATGCTTGTGAATACAGAAGCCACAAAGATAAAGTGACCTGCTCAAGAAACTCAAGGTGACCTGTTTCATCCTTCACTGTGCCACTCACCTAGCTGTTTGCCCCTTGTCGCCTAGAAGTGAGTCCTTTGACATCTCCATTAGTCTTATGGCTTCATTCACATCTTCCTTCTCCACTATGTCCACCATTCGCAGGCGCGCCTAAGGGGAAGCCAGGGGAGAGATGGAGACGGGAACAGGGAAACAGCAAAGTCAGGGATCCCCCTTGTTCCAGTTTAAGGCTGGGCAAGCTGTTGTCTACTGTGTCATAGGACAAAAGTGAGGATCCCACCCTACACCCCATCCGTAGTGAAGGGCCGGCACTGTCAGACCGAGACAAGTGCAATGCCCAGGGCAGCGTCCAGCAATTGCCCAAGTCTCCGCCTCTCAACACTGGCCAGTCCCGGTGTTCAGCTGTCCTGTGAGGGAGACCAGACCCTTCTGAACTCCACTGGGCTCCCCACCATGACAGATGGAGCCTGGGGAGCTCAGCAAAGGCGACTGGGAGAGGCTGTGTCCTGGGGGCTCGGGAAGTGCTAGCTCAGCAGTAGGTCAGGTAATCACACTACCTGCACGAACAGCACTTTGGAGCCCCCATGACTAAGGTCCAAGAGATGAGGACAGAAATGAAGGTTTATAGCACAGGCTCTGGCATTCAGGATGAGATGAACCAACCCACCCACCCGAGACTGTGGCAGTGAGAAGGCCTTTCCCTCCATGGGCGCTGTGCATGCCCTGCTGGAGCAGCAAGTACCCACAGTGCGGTAGCACAGAGGACCACTATCTGCACTGTCAGCACTTTAGCCCCGGCAGGGCTAGTGGGAGGGAGGTGGCCGTGTTAAGACAAGCACCACACCGAGGACAGCTGCTAGCTATAGGTCATATCACCATCCAGCACAATAGCGACCAGTACTCACCAGAGCAGTGGAAAGTCGGAGGATAGCCAGCAGGGTCCGGGCAGAGGTATAGGTGGCATCCTTACTGGCCCAAGCCTCTCGCCTCATTTCCACGTACGCTGCTGTGATGTAGTCAGCCAGAGACTCGGGCACCGTGGGCTGCTTCTCACGGCACATAGCTATATACCGCCTGTGGGAGAAAAAGTTGGTGGGAAAAGCAGAAAAGAGATGAAAAGACTACACAGGCATCTTTTTTTCCTGCTGAAAGACTCGTTTGAGAAAATTCTTGGAAGAAAGTTTAGGTACAAAAAAGTCAGCGAATGATTATTTGCTTGGCTTGGGTATTACCAAAGGATTTCGCCAAATGTAAGCTGCCAGTGTATTTCAAATTACTTCCCACTTCTCAGGAAAATGGCCTTTGCAAAAACAAAAATCCACCTGCCAGAGATGAACTAAGTCTCCTCCTCTGAGCTTAGGGAGTAGCTAAAGCAAACAAATACTTTATTTACAACCAGATCAGGTCGAACGCGACTTTGAAGAAAAGGAGGTAACAAAAGTTCTCACGAGTCTTCACCCTGTTCTCACGTGGTCAGGGTATGTGCTCTGTGTGTAGTTTAGTTTGATTCACTGTTCTCAAACTCAGGAATATCAAGAGAAGGGGGGTAGTGGTGAAAACTACCCCAAGATTGAGACTCTCAACATACATATAGCCCAAGACACTGTCATGCACTGGGGCTTCCTTGGGAGCACACTGGTTCACCCCGGTCCTCCTACCTCATAAGCTTCATGTCCAAAGGTTCAAACTTGGTAGGGGGCTGCCGGCTGTGCTGGTGCACATAGGTGATGTGCTGAGCCAACCTGGGAAGAGCAGAGGCAAAAAGGAGTACTTTAGAGCTACACACCAAAGCCTACTTCAGTATCCCTCCCTTAGCTCCATCTCTTCCTCATAGCATGGCAAGAATAGACTTCCCAGGACTCCTTCCAATCAGCATTGCAGGCCTGACCCTTTTCTCCCAAAGAACTACAGACTAGCAAGAAGGAGAGGCTCTGGAATTTCCATGAGCAGTAAGTAGAGGGATTTTTCTAACTTCACTGCCCTCCCACCCAGCAAAAGGGCCGAGGGCTGAGCTTCATTCACCGGAGGTCATTATCTCGGTCAGGCCGGTCCTGAATCAACCACAGAAGGTCAAATCGAGACAGCAGTGCAGCTGGAAGCTGTATGTTCTGCTCCAGGCTGCGGCGGGGATTGTAGCGTCCATAGGCAGGATTGGCAGCAGCCAGGATAGAACAGCGGGCATTGAGTGTGGTGAGAATGCCGGCCTTGGCAATGGAGATGGTCTGCTGCTCCATGACCTCGTGGATGGCTGTGCGGTCAGCCTCGGCCATTTTGTCAAACTCATCGATGCAGCACACGCCCTGGTCAGCCAACACCAGGGCCCCACCCTCTAAGGTCAGCTCTCCACTCACGGAGTCTCTGAGGACAGCAGCCGTGAGCCCTACTCCAGAGGAGCCCCGGCCGGTCGTATACTGGCCTAGAAGGGAAGGAAGCAACAGACATCAAAGAATGAAAGGTAAAAAGCGAGCACACAAGAGACAGGGCCAGTGAGGAAAGGCCTGTGCAGGCCAGGCCTTCCTGAGGTGGCAGAAAAGTGGGGGTGCTGGGCTGGCAACATTTCCCTTTCCTCAACATTAACTCTCCCACAAGCATCCACCTCCCAACCACAGCCTTTTCAACAAACCCTGTGCTCCCGCCCTGTCTCTACTCACTTCGGGGTGCTAGGCGATCAATGTAAGACAGCAGCTGAGACTTGGCCACACCAGGATCCCCCATCAGGCAGATGTTGATGTTGCCTGGAAAAGAAGGAAGCTGCAGTGACCATTCTCCAGCTACAAGCCGTCCAACAAAGAGCACTTCTTTCCTCACTCCGGTACCTCATGTTATCTGTGCTGAACACTCACGCAACCATGAAGCCACGATGCTAGATCTTACTTTTTGAGCTACATGGACCCTAACTCATCTTGTTGTTTTTCCTCTCAACTGACTTCATCTACTGAAACCTCCTTTTCCTTCTGACCTCTGATTTTCATGCCTCGAGGAGACTGGTCCACGCCGCCCACCAGTAGCAGCAATAGTGCCTTCTTCACATCTTCATGCCCATATATCTCTGGGGCAATAGAAGCGGCCAGCTTTTCATAGAAATCCTCCTCTGTAAGGACATTACATTGTTTCCTGGTGGATAAGGACTAGGATGAAATTAAATCCCACCCTGTTCTTTCCCCTGCCCCCTCACCTGCAATTTGCCTCAGTTCCTCCCTGCTCAGCTCTCCAGCCCCAACCTCATCATCCTCACTCTTATTCATCTTCACAATTCGGTGAGCTTCCAGGTAAGTTTCTGAGAGTAAGCCCTTGGAACAAAATGCACTGGGTTGTAAATGGAATTCTTTTAACTTGCCCAGCACCTGATTCCCTATGGTTTCTTCACAATACTCTCTGTTCTAGTTTGATGTTTTACTGCTGTTAGTTTTCTCTGAGGAGATGAGTCCCTTTCTTACCTGGACTACCTGTCGGAACCCTGTGCGCAGGATTGGCAAGAAGATACCAGTGACACTGACATGGTCCCCAGGCTGGGCAATCCTTGTGTTTTCTCCTTCTACCATCACTGTGATACTGCGAGGGATATTTCCCACAGGCACCTGGTCACTCTAGCAGAGTACATGGGACAAAGAAGAAGAATGTAAGGCCTATAGGGACCTGAATTTCACTCCTAGACAACATACTCATCATTTGTTTCAGTCTTCCCAGCTTCAGATTAAACTGAGGCCTTTATCTCTTCCCAACTCAATCAGAAAACCTGTAACATTGCCACTCTCCACTACAGGACTTTTCTGCCTTAGCTCTTCCCCCTTTTTTGTTCCTTCCTTTTGCCACTGCATAAATGACAAACGATTCAAGTGACTTCTCTGGTTTACCTGTCATAGGCCATATACCCACAACTCACATGTTCTTGCATCTTCATCTCTTGGAATTTGATGAACTTGGAGCCGCGTGTCTGCAAATACAGCCGTCCTCCTGAACGGTTGGTTTGGCACTCCTGGCTTGGGCACATGATCAAAGGCATGAAAGTGGGAGCCTGGATCTGGGACATGAAAAAAGGAAGCACCAAAGGGTCAAGAGAGGAAAAAACCTTCCTTATTATAGCTGTCCCTTTAATCACTTCCTATTCTCCACAAACATAAGTATTAAGAACCTTCTGAACTATTCTAGGCAAATAATGACAAACACCAACAAAACACGGGATGACCACTATGTACCAAAGAAAAAAAAGCAAGTATGTGAGCATTTTTGGCAACAACCAGAATAAAGACAGCAACGCCAATAGATAAAATTACTTTTTAGAAGAATGACCAACAGTTAAGTTCCTTCTTGTTCCATGCTCCATACATACCGGTTGGTAGGTCTCTGCTCCACACTGATCACAAGTATAAGTGGCCACCACCATCCTAGGTTTGACCTCAGAGACACGAGTTACAATTCCACGCACAGTTACTAACTTTCCCACAGAGTCAGCTCGTACTTCCCGGATCACACGAGGCTTATTGCTGCTTGGACCTTGAAAATATAGCTCACTAAAAAGAAAAAACTGTCATCAGTAAGATCCAGGAGAAAAAGTCCCTGCCCCTTCCCACAGGGACACTCACAATCTACGCATGAGTTCAGGAGGGTACTGGTTCTGGGGACTTCGGGTTGCCCCAGGGTCCCGGCTCCGCTGTTCCATCATCAGCCGGTGCTCAATATAAACATCCAGAACATCTTTATTTACCACCTAAAACAAGAGAAATAGGAAAAGAAAACAGTACTGAGATAGCTAACACAAGGAACGCAAGATGGGTATGGTGGCACACACCTGTAATCCCAGTACTTGGGAAGTTGAGGCAGGAGGCCAGCCAGAGCCACATAGCAAGGCGTCTCCAGTAACAAAAAGATGAGGAAAAGAGAGCACGGAGGGCACCAGGCAGAATCAGCGCCCTGTTTTTGTTAGCTCACGAAGCACTAGGATCCAAGAAGTCTCAAAGCTTTGTTTCCTTGCTATGCTGTGTTCTACAACCACTCACCTCCCTATCCTTGTACTGAGGCAGGAGCTCTTGAATAGCATCAGCAAAAAGCCTCACATAGCGTTTAGCGTTCTCACAAATTGAGTCCACCAACTCAGGGTCATCCTCAGCTACGTCATCCAGGTCCACATACATTGCCACTTGTTCTCGATGAGCCAGGCGAACCTGCGGTTAGGAACAGTTTCAACACCTCAGGAGTAAGTCTATCCTGTTCACCCCCAAAACCCACTGTTGTGAGCTCAGCACAGTCTGGTTATCCACAGGGAGAAAGAGCAGCACAGGACAGCAACAATCATGTCCTGCCCACCAAAGATAACCACCTCCCAAATCCTGAAAGCACTCTGGTTATTACAGTGTAACATTATATCACTTGTCGAGTGCCCTACTATACAGGTCGCTAAGGGACCGACACACCTGCTGAAACAAGCCAGGCCACTGTCAGAGCTCCTTAAGCGCCACTCTATTCCCAACTCCCTTGACCCTGTGTTGAACTTACCAACTGACTCTCATACTTGAACTGCTTCTTTCCAAATTCGTCATCTTGGTAAAACTCCTGAAGAAACTTCTTAACCTTTTCTACAAGGCAAATGTAAAAATCACAAGAAGCAATCTTTCTTTTGGATTTTACTACAAATCCCTATGAGAAGCCTAAAAACCCACTTTTGCTTTAAACAAGACTCACTAGTTAATTATGTCAAGATGTAAATAAATCTACACAGTTCTCCCCAAAGAGCAGGACTCCTTAGTCTTGTTTTAAGCCAAAAATATGCGGCCCCTGGCAGTTAGGTGTCTTACCCAACACCCTTCCCCAGGGGAATTCCAGTCTTTGCCTTAGTTAAGAATTTCAGCACCCTTCTCCAACGGCCTCCTGCACCCAACAACATACTTGGATCTCAAGGTTTTCTGCTTTCATTCCACCTATAAGACCCCTCTTTTTCTTGAGATTCTCTAAAGCCGTACTCTCGCCCGGACCTCTACCACGCCAGTCTTTCACCCCACCCCCGCTCCCGCCACTGCTTCCGCTCTTAGTAAACAAAGAAGCACATGGGTTCGCATTCCAGCCGCTTCACCTTCTGGGATTCCTCCGCCGGAGGCGGGAGTCCATCCGGAGATCGGCTAGCACGCCCAAAGCCACTCAGTTCCAACGCTCTGCCGCCCCAGGACAGTTCGCGCTAAATCCCCGAATTCCAGGCACGCCCCCAACCCTTGGCAGCCGTCTACGAGTCCACTGCGCGGAAGGATACTATTTACCGAAGACACTCCCTTCGACCGCAACGCGCCACTTCCGCCCGCCTCCACTTCCGCTAGGAGGGGCCGCTGGGAATGGCCAATCACACAGCGCAGCGGCCCCGACCAGCCCGCCCCCTGGACTTCGACGGGTCTCGGCCAGACGCGGGAACTCGCTAGTCCCCGAAAGTTTAGAGGGTCCAGAGTCTCCATCCCTGAGACCAAGAACTCTTAAGACGACCACGGCCTAGCACTCGTTCTCCTCTGGGCACAACCCTTTCCTTCTCTACAACTCCCAGCCGAGTTATCTCTCCCACGACCCCGACACCGTTCCTGGGCAAGACGTCAGCGCTTCCTCGACCCCGACCCTCCCCCGTGCGCCTCCTAGGCACCGTCTGTCTCACACCCGTCGCCGCCCAGCTTTTCTAGCCTCGCTCATCCCAGAGCCCGCCGACCCCGACCCCAATCCACACCAACAGGTGTCAGCCAGGAGGTTTCCCGTTGAGGCCACCCTCTACAGGCTTGCAGACCCTTACCTTTCTCAAGAGCATAGTCCTTCAATGCCATCGCTGCCAGTGACCGTTCGGCAGCAGTTGGCAAAAGTAGTAGTTTGACCCTAAGGAAACTGAAAACGGCCACGCACAGTACTCTACAGAACCAACCGAAATTGGCGCGAAACGTCGCCTCCCACGTGACCCGCTACGCTGCTCGCGGGCCAGTAGGAAAGCATGGCCTCTCTCCCCGCCCACCCGCCGCAGGCTCCACCCTTGACCAATCTGCCAGCAAGGCTGGACTAATGACGCGAAGGCAGCGGGCAGGTGGAGACTGAATCGCCGAGAGGGGCGGAGTGGGAGCCGGGTTTCCCGCGGCCCTGGGTGACGCGAACGGAGGCGAGTCGCTCTCTTAAAGGGCCAGCCCACGGGCTCCTTTTGTTCCGGGGCCGCCAGGCGGGGCAGGCCCAACTTTCACCATCTGTTGATCTACTCTCCAGAAGAGCCATGATTTCTCAGTTCTTCATCTTGTCCTCCAAAGGAGACCCGCTCATCTACAAAGACTGTATCCTTGTGCCACGGGGCGGTATGGAGCGGCTGGTGGGAGATGATCTCAGAGCCTGTGTCGGCCTCTCCTTAACTTGTCTTTCCACCCGGCCAGTCCGCGGGGACAGTGGTGGCCGGGATGTGGCCGAGCTCTTCTACCGGAAGCTGATGGGACTGCCTGGAGACGAGTCCCCAGTTGTCATGGTAACCACTCAGCGGGAGGGTGCAGTGGGGGTGTTGAGAGGTGGGTTCTTTCATTTTTAAAGGCTTGTTTTTTGGTCCTGTATTTATTTTTTTAGACTTGCACTGAGGGGTAATCTTTCAACAAAAATAATTAAGGAGGGTGTATTGAGCTGTGACAGTATACCAGGCGCAGCTCCTTACCTAGCTCAATCCTGAGAACTAGAGTTAGTATTACTATTAACGCCCTTTGCACATTAGAAAGCCTGGCTTTCAAGAGGTTTCAGAGGTCATCCAAAGCAACACTGCTACTGTCTGCCTAGCGGGGATCATCAGGGTACAACTTGGGATCTTCAGGAGCCTTGATCATTACAACCCCTTTTTCCTAACACCTTCCCCCTTGCCTCAGTACCACGATGACCGTCATTTCATTCACATCAGACACAGCGGCCTCTATTTGGTGGCCACGACTTCCAAAAACGTTTCTCCCTTCAGCCTCCTAGAGCTGCTATCCAGGTGAGGAAGGTTGGGTTGGACCCCAGAGTGGGGGGCCCCAGAGAAGGAGGAGCTGTCCACAATTTGTTTTGTTTCCTCAGGTTAGCTACCCTCCTGGGCGACTACTGTGGCTCTCTCAGTGAAGGGACCATCTCCAGAAATGTGGCTCTTGTCTATGAACTCCTGGACGAAGTACTGGTAAGCACCAATGACTCAAGACACACCCACTGTTCTGCTGTGGGATCTTGTGGTGGGGAGGCAAAATCCACTTTTTTCCACTCATTTCCTCCATTGACCACCTCAAAACCATCTGTCCTTCCTCACCCCTAGGACTATGGCTACATACAGACCACATCCACAGAGATGCTAAGAAACTTCATCCAGACGGAAGCTGTGGTTAGCAAGCCCTTCAGCCTCTTTGATCTCAGCAGTGTTGGCTTGGTCAGTAGGAGGGAAATGAGGGAGAAGGCAGGCTTCTTGGAAGCTTCCAAGCTGAGGATTGGTCGCTTTGGGTGTTTTACAGTTTGGGGCAGAGACACAACAGAGCAAAGTGGCCCCCAGCAGTGCCGCCAGCCGCCCAGTCCTTTCCAGTCGCTCTGACCAGGTCAGGGAGGGATCATTGAGGTCAGACTTTCAGATTTTTTTGTTTTCCTGGGACATCAGAATCCAAGATCCTGACTTATCTTTTCACTAATCTAGACATGGGTACCTCTTCTACCCATGCCCCAGGGTTCTATGTCAATTACCCTATTCTTTCTGCCTGTGCATTTAGTTAACCTTCATCACTCAAATCCTCCCTTTTTTTTCAGAGCCAAAAAAATGAAGTTTTTTTGGATGTGGTCGAGAGATTGTCTGTACTGATAGCATCTACTGTAAGTGTGGGCTCCCAATCCCAGAGCTGAAGAGAAATGGTACTTGGAAAATGGGTTTGGGAGGTCATGACTTGGCACTAACCTCCTTGCCACTTCTAGGGATCACCATTGAAGGTGGATGTGCAAGGAGAGCTCCGGCTCAAGAGTTTCCTTCCCAGTGGCTCTGGTGAGGACCTAGGGTTGGGTTTGGGACAGGATCCTTGGTGGCATCATTGGTGTTTGCTGAACTTTTCTGATGTCTTTCCTCCAACAGAGATGCGCATTGGCTTGACAGAAGAATTTTGTGTAGGGAAATCAGAACTGAGAGGTGAGAATGACTGAGAGGTCTTTCTCCCTAGGGGAGGTCACTGCCAACAGTTTAATGGAGAAAAACTAGAATTGAGACCTCTGCTACCCCAGCCATTCTCTCCCAAAGCTTGGATTAGGAGAGGAATCTCTCATTGCAGGTTATGGGCCAGGAATTCGGGTTGATGAAGTCTCATTTCACAGCTCAGTAAACCTGGATGAGTTTGAGTCTCATCGGATCCTCCGCTTGCAGCCACCCCAGGGTGAGGTCAGCATCAGGGTAGCTCAGCATATGGGAGGGAGGCAGTTGGAAGAATGAGACTTAAGCTGACATCATACCTCTCTGGTCTCAGCTGACTGTGATGCGATACCAACTGTCTGATGACCTTCCCACCCCACTCCCCTTCCGGCTCTTTCCCTCTCTGCAGTGGGACCGAGGCTCAGGCCGGTGAGACCATTTCTTGTGCTCTAGAACCATTCTGGAAACCAAAACAACCCAAGATGTAGATGTTCCCAAAATTTGCTGTGAAAGGGTGGTGATAGAGGTGATAGGGCATCAATTGGAAAGTCTTGACCGGGGAGAGGCATTGGGCTAGATTTTGACCCTCGTCCTTCTTGGGGTATATTCTGTATAGCTTCATGTGGAGGCCCTGGGTGAGTGACAGTAAAATGCCAATAGGATCTGGTTCTTAATAATAGTATTTTGCCTTCTTATTCCAGGCTCCAGGTTTACCTGAAGTTACGGTGTGACCTGCCTCCAAAAAGGTAAGAGTAGGGGCCAGCTAGGCCTGGTTTAGCTGTGTAGGACAGAAGATGGTCAGAATTAGGGCCAGAAACCTACTTCTTCAGCTGTATCCACTAATCTCAGAAGCCAGATTAGAGGCTCTAGCATTTGGCAAGGAGGTGTTATGCACCTGTGAACTTCCATTGTGACACTGAAGCGGAACAGGGACCAGGGACTCTGCCTTCCTGAGGCTAACCACATTCCTTTCTTTGTAGCCAAGCTCTCAACATCCGGCTGCACCTTCCGCTGCCACGAGGGGTGGTCAGGTTAGTGCATGCTCCTCAGGGAACTTCCCTGGGCCAAGGCAGGCAGCATTGAGCTCTGGACCGTCTCTGTCTGTGTTCCAGCCTGTCTCAGGAGCTGAGCAGCCCAGAACAAAAGGCAGAGCTGGGCGAGGGAGCCCTTCACTGGGATCTGCCCCGGATACAAGGAGGCTCTCAACTCTCAGGCCTTTTCCAGGTATCCCCCGTGACCCCCTTGCACCCCACTATCCCACTTCCGCCTGTGCCTACTATACCGTCTTTCCAGTGCAGCTGCTGCCCTGCTCCTAGGAGTGCAGGCAGCTGCCTGGGTTCCCTGCCCTCTTTCCTCACAGATGGACATTCCTGGCCTACCAGGACCCCCTGACCATGGGCCTTCCACCTCAGCCCCTCCACTGGGGCTGGGTCCTGCAAGCCTGTCCTTCGAACTCCCCCGGCACACATGCTCCGGCCTCCAGGTTCGCTTCCTCAGGCTGACCTGCAGGCTTAGTGGCAATGCCAACCCCCACAAGTGGGTACGCCACCTAAGCCACAGCGACGCCTATGTCATTCGGATCTGAGGTTCCCCAAACAAGGCTGTGGCAGCAAAGGCAGCAGGCAGTCAAGTGGGAAGAAGATGATGTTTTCCTTCTTGGAGTTCTGGCTTGTGGCTCTGGATGTGAGCAGAAGAGTCCTGAGTCCTGAGAGGCCAGGAAGCTTGCCTCTTCTGTGGTATGACACAGGAAGGCTCAGAACTTACAAACTGACTTTTATTCCAAGGAAGTAACTGTACAGTATCTAAAAAGAAAGTCATGTTGGGTATTAAGCCTACTCTTTCTTCCACCTTGCTTGCATGTGTACACATAGGAATCCACGGGAAAGAATGTCAGCAGATGGATGATGTTATCACTGAGCAGGCTGAGGGGAGCCAGGTCCAGGGGGCTGGGAACCATTCGCCTTTGGAGTCCCTGGTGCTGGAGGCGGGCTGTCCCCAGCTTCCTGTTTTCCCCCACAGAGGGCACTGCCCCCAAGTGGAGAGGGGGAAGATGAGGTGGGAGGGACTGGAGAAGGATGTGAGGGAGGGCCTCCTTTGCCATCTCCTGTTGGGGGCAGTGAGACCACGATGTACTTCTGGACACTGCCAGGCCCAGAGGGAGCTGTACTGGGGGGTGCAGTGGAGGCGGTGGAGACCAGCTTGACAATGGGCTGCACGCTGGGGACTGTGGTGGTGACAGGAGAGGTAGTGGTGGATCCTGAGCCAGGGGCTGAGGTGCTGAGGGACAGGACCTGGAAGAGAAAGGGAGGCAGTGCGAATCACCTTGCACCCGCCCCATGAAGGGCTTCCATCTTCAGGATCCTGTAGACTGTTGCCAACTTAACACCTCATGAGATCCTGGCAAGTGGCCCTTCTGTCTCCTGGCTTTGGGCCTGGAGGGGACTGACATCTACTCTGAGGCCTCCCTAAACAGCTCTGAGGTGACCCAGGCTGCTGCTTGCATCCCTTGTCCCAGATGCCACATACCTGCTGGGTGGATGAGGCGCTGGAAGACGATGACATTACAATAAACTTTGTTGGAGGAGGGGAAGGCTGAGGTGGGGCGGCAGCTCGTGCAGACACCAGTGTCTGGACAGGCAGTGCAATGGAGCCAGGGACTTTCAGCAAGCCAGGGGTCCGAGGGCCAGACTGAGGGGCCTGAGACAGGGTCAGTGTGGGCCGGGGCTGTGAGGAAAGAGGCAGGAAGAAAATGTCAGCATCTAGGAAAAGGAAAGCCTGAATGGAGACCCGGCTGCTCTTGTTCTTCCTCAGTAGTTGTGTCTGGGGCTGGGGCATCCTTTACTGATGGGGTCCAGGCTCTCTGAGACTGTTGCCTCAGGGCCTGTACGAATCCCTGTCCCTGGGCACCATGGCCACGTCCCATCCACGCATCCTTCATTTCCTCTCTCCCTCCCCCCAAGTAGCAACTGACCTGTGTGATGGTCAGTGTGGTCCTGTTGACCTGCTGTGCCTGTAGAGCAGCCTGGGCGCGGGCCTTGACCACATGGGAACAGAGGAGGGGCCCAAGGGACCCAAATTCTGCCCGATAGGCATCCTGATTGTCAGGTGGAGGATGCAGCTTAGCCAGTACAGGTGCACAGTGTTTCTGCAACGAAAGGCAAAGAGAAAAAGTGTGAAAGGACAGAGCCACTGTTTCACTGTGCCCTCAAGGAGAACTGTGCAGGGTCTTCAGCAAGTGTAAGGAATGGTGTAGTTCTCCCTCAGAGGAAACTGAGCCAATGGCTGTGAGCAGGAGACTTGCTACACACACCAGTAACACCTGTGGGGCAGTCAATCCATACAGCCTGCGTATGCATTTCCCAGAGTCGTACGGTGATTAAGATCCCTTATTTCTTAGCCCACCTGTGCCTGTCTTTCCATCAATAAAACAGCACTTGGAATATATGCAGCAAAGATGAGAATAAGTGAAAAAAATGTGCCAGATGCTTGCTGAACACTGTACTATGTGTGTGGGAGGGGGACTAGTAAGGAGGAATGGGGCAGGGCAGGGCAGGGGCTCTGGTCACCAGCAGGAGGCTCTGCACGTGGTCAGCGCCGATGCGGTCGATGTTGCTCAGCACCGGGCCATCCAGGACACTGCGGATCCGCTCCCCCTCCTGCTGCAGCCGTGGCAGAATCAGAGTCTTAATCACCTGTTGGAAGGGAGAGAAGCCAGGGCCATGGGGCCTCTGGGGTTTCTCAGGTGGGTGGCAGTTGTCCTCTAACCTCAAGACTGCCTCCCCTCACCCAGCTGTTCCCCCCAGGGGTCTAACATCATGCCCAAGCTCTGCCAGGCCTGCAATGGAGCCATAACGAGTTGTCCAGGGAGTCTTCTCGTCTACCCAGCTCTGCAGAGAAGAAATGAAAACCCAGATGAGTCAGTCTTCAGGTTATGAACCCAGGTCTAGAAAGAGACTTTATGAGGATGTTGCAGATGAGGCCGAAGACCCTCAGACCAACCTCCTGCTAGTTCTAGCTCCCCAGCCTCTTGTTCCAGGTGCCATTTCCCAAGGCACAACTGCCCCACCATCGGTTTGGGTGAAGCACTTGTCATCCTGGTGACAACGCTGGGGTGGTGATGTGAAACAGGTTGTTGGGGCTTACCTTAGTGAAGGTCTTTGTGATCCGGGACTGGATGTTGTTAGTGGTTGTGCTGAAATGCTTGCAGATCTGGGCTACTAGGCGGGCAGCAAAATCCCGGAGTGCCCAGTGATTGTCCACATCAGGTCGCAGGCACAGCTGTCTGCTCACGATGCAGGTCATCACTGCTGGAATCAGCTCATGCACCTATAGGAGTAGTGAGTTGGAGGATCCTGACAAATAGCTTCCTGTGCAGCAAAGAGGGCAGGTGGGAGCACTCACATATTTTTCTAGATATAACGTAGGGTTGTCCATCAGTGCCTTCACCATGCGCATCAGATAGATGAGCAGGGCCAGGTTATTCTGAACCACATTGACACGGACCTATAGGAAGAGAAAGCGGTATAGGAAGAGAAAGCGGGAGGCAGAGAGACTCCTCAGATCAACTTCCCTGCCACCCCTCCCCCAACCTTATCCTGGGTCTGGCTTTCCCAGTCCTCTTACCCCCTCTGAGATGAAGGTGCTGAACCGCGGCAGCATCTGATAGAGCCCTGGGTCTGTGGCAATGCTCTGCAGAGCTTCCTATGGGACGAGGGAAGTAGGTGGAATGGGGGCAGATATCACGGGGAGCAATCTGCAAGGGATGCAAAAGGAGTCTTAGGGTGAGAGCAGGTGGGTGGGGTCTCACCGCTCTCTTGGCCTCACAGGACCCCACACAGGCTTCAGTGATTTCCTTGTAGTACAGCTGCTGCTCCACAGAGAGCTCGTGGATGCTTCGAGGCTTCAGGCGCAAAGAGGCCCCCTCCAGCAAGGGTGGTGCCTTCTTCTCCTTCCCTGTGTGAAATGAAAGATGTGAATTGAGTGATGAGTCTGAAAATAGAAAGTTCCAGAAGAGACCTCAGTACCAGACAAACCTGAACCTGCCACTTGCCCCAACGTGGCTTCCTTTAGGTTTGTTGAGCCTTTTGGGACTCTCTGGCCCTGCTCTCAGTCATTTCACAAATGACCATCTGATTTAGGATAAGAGTTGGGAGAGGCCTGGCCTAGAGAACTGACCTTTGCCATCAGCTGGAGTGGCCCCTTGACCTTTGCCTTTCAGAGGTCCATCTTCCTCCTGGCCTGGCTTTGCTGACTTCAGGGGTTCTGTGGCCTCAGCCTTCTGCTGCTCTTTGGGAGCTGGTGGGAAACCAGTCATGGCAGGAGGAGTGAAGAGAGTGGGGAGAGATGTAAAGAAACAAGGGAACAAGAAGAGTAGAGGGAAAGAAGAGAGTGGGCACTAGGCATGGAAAAGTTTACCTGGAGGTGGATTCTCTGGTATAGCTGGCTGGCAGCCTTCGATGCTCAGCCAGTGAGCTGTGAGAAAGGAAGCTGTTATGTTGAATTGTTGGACCTGGACACTAGAAAGTCACTCCACACTAAGGTAGATGTGTTCTGGTTCCTGCTCCCATTCTTGCCATTCACTAGTGAGCCCACACTGAGAGCTTCTTCACTTGTGTGGCTCCTCACACCAACACATCTCTCTCCTCCTTAGCACCCTGCCTGTCCCTCCACTAACCTTTGAGGCAAACATCCAGAGGCACCCGAGGTAGAGGGGTATTGATGATGTCACTCAGATCAACCTCCTTCTCCTCATAGAAGTATAGCTCTCTGCCCCCACCAGATGCAAAACGAAAAGGAATGAATTCCTGAGCATGGAAGCCATAGAGTGGCTGTATCAGGAGGGAAAGAGAAATGCTGGTGTGAGAAATAAGCCTGGCAAAAGGCAAGTGCAGCATCTGGGAGGGTGGCTTCTCAACGCCCTGCTCCCATCTTGGCCCTCCTGTCTCCTTCCTTTCTCTTCAAATTACCTCAACATTCTTCAGTTTTAGGGCATAGTCAATATCACTGGTGGTGAGCTTCTGCCGCTTCCCCATGTGCATGAACTTGAGAGCATCCTGGAGTCAGGGAGACAAGAGAAAAGACATTGGTCGTCAGTCTAAGACCAGGAGGAAAAAGGGGGCCTGGGCAATATCCTTGACACAAAGCAGGGCTGGGCAGCAGGGCCTGGGTACCTGTGCAATCTCTTTGATTCGATAGCTGACCTCATCTGTCAGCAACTGGCAGGTTTCCTCCTGAATCTGTGCAATGCCCATTGATTCAGCCACAACCTTCATGGACTCAGAGGGCAGCACAGTATTGCTGAGCTTTAGTTTCTTCTCTTCAGCCATGCTGGAGTACCTCCTCTCTTTCCTGGAAGGATGCAACCCCCAGGTCAAGCGATGGAGCCCTTGGAAGGGAGATGGAGCAGACAGAAGACATAAAAAGAAATACAACTCAAAATCTCTACTAAGGGCTGGGGGATATGGCTCAGTGGCACAGCACCTGCCTGACAAGCGCAAGGTTCTGAGTTTGATTCCGTACAAAAACAAAAACAAAATCCCTACTAAATTCCTGATCTCCCCCTACCTACCTGTTCTAG
Organism: Hydrochoerus hydrochaeris; assembly: GCA_004027455.1. Classification (NCBI taxonomy): domain Eukaryota; kingdom Metazoa; phylum Chordata; class Mammalia; order Rodentia; family Hydrochaeridae; genus Hydrochoerus; species Hydrochoerus hydrochaeris. The sequence continues at coordinate 36,543 of PVLA01003285.1, read as the reverse complement.
CCTTGCTCCAGACTTGGTTCCCTCATTTTCATAGCAATGCAGTATTCATTGGTTCTATCTGAGCCTTCCCTCACATTAAATCCACTCTGACTCCTCACCTCCCACTTGTTAGCCCAGAGCAGCATCATCTAACTCCTGCAGAACTCCCGTAGCCTCTGGACAAGCTCTGCTTCCACTTCAGTCTCCTTACATCTGTTCTTTTCAGGCAGCCAAAATGATTGTCAAAATATAAACCAGACTATCATTTCTCTGCTGTAACGGTTCCCCATTTACCATAAGAACCGTAACAGTGACCTGTGATGTCCTTTAAGATCTGCCTTCCCATTGTATCTCTGCTCTTGTCTTTCCTTCTTCTATTTTGTCCAACCCTATCATCCCCCTTGTTATTTTTTCAATTTGCCAGACATGCTTTAGCTCTTGCTTTGTGTTCTTCTAGATGTCTGCTTGGCTGCCTTCTCTGACCGTGGTATTTTTTTAAGTTTGTATTTTATTGGTACATTTTAGATATACATATTATATCATCATAGGGAATTTGCAAATGTATATATCTTGCTTCATTTTTTCCCATTCCCATCCCTTCAATCCTTCTTCCCCTCCTTATTTACAAAAGCTTTGTTTCCATTTCCTCCTTTTTTCTTGTTTCTTTTCTTTCTCCCTCCTGCCTCCCTTGTTCCCCTTCTCATTTGAACCTGACCATGCTATTTTAATTCTCTACTCTGCCCTCATTCTACTTTACTTTTTCTTTTCCATAGTGTTTAACAGCTTCTAATACATTGTACCATTCCTAATTATCAACCTCGCCTACGATGTGGACAGGGATCTTTATTATGTTCGTGGATGTATTCTGGGTGTCCAGGCTACTGCCTGAAACACTAGAAATAATAAATACTTGTTGAACAAATGAATGAATTGCAAGGCTTAAAGATGTAGGTGCTCAACTAATACTGGGTATCACGATTACCCAGATGAGTAAGACATAGGCCAGAGCCTAAGTTTACACTACAGTCAAAAGGAATTGGGAGCTGAGATTAGGAAGATTAACCTCAAATGTTCAGAACTGAGTGCCAAAGGAGAATTTGTTACTTTTCAAACCATCCCGGGGCTCCTCACAGACTTATAAATCTTACCTACAAGGGATAAAATTATTCAGTACATACTCTGTGCCTGGTGCTAGGGGTACAAGAAGCAATGGTGTCCTGGTTCCTTGGTGAACTACTAATCTGTCAATAAATACCCCTCTGGCAGTAAGGGGCTCATGAAACACGCTGCAGCTCCAGGAGTCTCAGGTCAGTGGAGACTGCAGAAGGACTTCTCAGAGCAGACCGAACTTGAGCAAGACTTTGCAGTAGTTTCCCAGCAAAGAACCGAGTCGAACATCCCCAGGCTGCGCCAAAGGAAGCTCAGAGAACCCACACCATCTCCCCCGACATCCCTGCAAGGCATACACACACGGAGTTCCCACAGGCACAGACACACAACCAATGGCCCTCTTCCCAGTCCCCACACGAGCCCCTCAAGGGGTCTCCTCCTTCCCGGTAACCTTCAGACCCGCCCTCGCCAGCCCAGCGCCGGGGACAGTAAGAGTCTCTCACCGCTGCCAAAGCGCCGCTCACCCGGCGCTCGGCGCCATCTTGGCCCCGCCCCCTCCCCTCCGGGTCGCAGGTCCTGGCAGAGACCGAGAGCAAGTCACCACCGCCCCTTCCTCAAATCACAATAAGTCATACACGCTCACAGCCTGAAATCATATAAAAATGTTTTTATAAATATGTGTAAGAATCACAAGTTCCTATTTTAATTACTTCGATTTATTACTTCACTCACCGGCCAGGACCTTCAGGAGGCGCCACAAAACGGAGGCTGGAATCTTACAACTCTTAAGGTCCCACCCCTTTTGGGCTGGTTCTGCGCATGCGCTGACCAGGCCAGCAGAGATTCAATGTTGCCGCCGACCGCCTCCGAATTTAAAGGGCCCGCTCCCTTCCCGAAGTTAGTTTGAAGTCAAACTGTGTTCGTCTGTGGACGTCGCTTCGTCATGGGACCTGTACGGTTAGGCATCTTGCTATTTGTGGTGGCAGTGTATAGTGCTTGGGCTGGAACGTCGCGCGAGGAGGACGATGACACAGAACGCTTGCCCAGCAAATGCGAAGGTATCAAAAGGGAGCAGTCCCTCTTTGCATCTGTCTACCCCACTTCGATTAGGCCGGATCAAGTGAACTATGATGGGTGGGTTACTCGACTTCTTTAACGTGCTGAGCAGAATTCTAAGTGGAACTTGACAGAATTGGAATGGAATCAAGGGAGGCATGCATACTGCCACCCCAAAACTGTGGCATTAAGTTTCCCCTGAGCCTGGTCTAGGGAGTCTGCTTTTTCTTGCTTGGGCCCCAGTGCTGTGTGGCTTGGGCCCCACCGCGGTGTAAGAGTTGTAGTTCAGGGGCTATCTGCCTTGGACCGCCGAATCTACGGAGTATGTGATCTTTCCTACTTGTCATCAACCAGATCTAAATCTGGAGAGCTTGCAGAAGCAAGGTGTAAGGCTTCTGTTTTGTAGACATTCTCAGCCCCTCCCTGGCTGAGACACTGCCAAATTACAGACCCTGTCCCACCCTGAGGGAGTTTGTGGATGAGTAAGGCCTTGAAACTCATAAACATCGGATGGGAGGATACACAACTAAGTTTCACATGAGTGTGCGGTTTTGCAGTGTGTCCTGTAAGGATTTTACTCCAAGCAGCATCTTAGCTTCATTAGGGTGTGACACTGTTGGGAAAGAGTCCTTCAGAGTCTGATCACTGAGTGTCTTGGTTTCCTAGTTTGTTGCCTCCCTAACTTTATTTTCTTACTGAGATTCTTTTAATCTTCATCCCACATTTCACATGATTTCAGTATCCATGTTCCTAATTTGGTTTTAATCTCTCATCTTCTTTTACCTGTGTGTCCGCATTCTTCTCCTTTTTCCTGTCTTTCCAAACTCGGATGGAATCTTGGCATTTTCTACTTTAATACCTATGTGAACTTTTGTTGTGATCAGAATGCACACAAATCTCCATTTTACAGCCTTGCACTTACATTTTAATATTCTGTTCCCATCCTAAAAGTGCTCATACTTCAGACAACTCTGAATCTGAACGTCTCCTGGTCACTGAGCATCCTTTTTTCTGTTGTGACTCTGCTTTTGCTGTTTTTCCTGTTGTCTAAAATAACCCCATAATAACCATTTTTCAACACCCAGTTTAAATATCACCTCATCTAGAAGCCTTCTTCTTTGTCACCTTCTGCTATGCTGAAAGCTTCTGAAAAAGAGTACTTGTGGATCTCAGGTCTTAGCACAGTGCCAAGCACATATAAGCACTTTGGTTACTTGTACCTTTGTTTGGTTTACTTGTCACTTTTTTTTTTTTTTTTGTACCAGGGATTGAACTCACAACCTCGAGCTTGCCAGGGCAGGCACTTATGCCACTAAGCTAAACCCCTGGCCCTCATACTTGTCACTTCTGTATGTGCCATTTCTTTTCTTGGGACCCACCAAATGCCAGGTCACATGCTGTGTGATGAAAAGAGTAATGATGGGATGTTTTTTCATGCTTTTGGAAATCAAAGGCTAGTAGGAAGACAATAACTAACCTTTGAATGAATTTTGCATTTCCTATCCAGATCAGGTTTCTTGGTTTTAGCCCCCAGTGCAGGGTCCATCACACTATATTATTATCTATTTGTCTATTTCTAACTACATAGGCATCATTGCCAGGGACAAAGATCATGGATCTTTTTTAGGGGAGGAGCGGTTGAGACAGGGTTTTCTGATGTAGCCCAGGCAGGCCTCCAACTCATGGGTGATCCTGCTGCCTCAGCCTTTCATGTGCTGGGATTAAAGGCATCTGCCACTATGCCCTGCCAAGATCATGGGTCTTATTGCTCTCTATATTGTTCTGTATACCATGTGTACAGGAGGGGCTCAATAAATAATTTCAGCATAACAGCAAACACTTATATCTTCATTTTAATTCTCATTATACCTTTATAAGGGTAATAGTATTATCCTCATTTTAGAGGTGAAGAAACAGGCACATCAAGATTGTCACACAGTTACCAAGAGGCTGAGTTGGATTCCAACCCAGCATACTCTGCTGCCTTTGGTCAGCTGCAGATCTGCTATGTTCACTGGTCTTTCACATTCCCTTGGACATGTCTCCTATCAGTGTGTAAGCTACTGAGCATGGAGCTACAGGAGAAGCTGAGTCACACTGGTCGATCTCGAGAGGTATTGGAGCTGGGGCAGGTGCTGGACACAGGCAAGAGGAAGAAACATGTGCCTTATAGTATTTCGTAAGTTCTTCTTGGTGCCCTTCTACCTTCTAGCCCCCAAAGTTGTTCTGAGAGTCCTTGCAGGACCCAGGAAGTCTTTGTTCTCCTTTTCTTACAGAGAGACAAGACTAGAAGAGGCCTTGGAAAATTTATGTGAAAGGCTTCTGGATTACAGTGTCCATGCTGAACGCAAGGGGTCACTGAGATATGCCAAGGTTAGCTCTTTCCCCAAGGTAGGACCCTGATTCTCAGAAACAAAGACCTATATCCCTTGAGGCTCTCAAGGGTTGTATGCCTGTCTCTCCCCAGCTCTGGAGTGTCCTCTCCTTAGTTTAGGCTCTTGCATCTCACCCTCATTGAACTCACTCCTGAGACTTTAGTAGTCAACAAAACTGATGTGTGGGAAAACAGAAGGAAGAGGTCATACTGTGCTAGGCCAATCCTATCTATATTCTCTATCTCTCAGGGCCAGAGTCAGACCATGACAATGCTGAAAGGCCTAGTGCAGAAGGGAGTAAAAGTGGATCTGGGGATCCCTTTGGAGCTGTGGGATGACCCAAGCGTGGAAGTCACATTCCTCAAGAAGCAGGTAGGATAAGATACCAATGTTTAGGAAGGTGAGAAGGAAACCTGAGGTGGGGAGCTAGGTCCGAGGATTTGATTGTAAGGGATGTCCACCTCTGAGCAGGGAGAAGGGTGCAGAGTGAGGACTATGCTATCCATTAAAATGTGTCCAAGACATATCAAGAAGTAATATTGGAGCCAAGCATGGTGCTGTACACCTCTTAATCCCAAAATTCTGGGAGGCTGTGGCAGAAAGATTACAATTGAGTCCAGCCTGAAGAAGTTAACAACTAAGACTCTGTCTTAAAACAAAAAATAAAAAAGGGCCTCAGGTGTAGCTCACTGTGAAGGCCCTGGACTTCAATCCCCAGTACTTAAGAAAAAAAGAAAGAAAAAAAGAAGAATCAGAGGCTAATACCATTGCTTTTCGAGCTTCTGCTGTATGTCCCTGATTGTAACACACTTTCCAGCTGCTGCTTCATTTTACTCGTGAAACAACCTGACGTGGTAGGTATGACTATAGGACTATTTTACAGGAAAGGGAGCTGGACTCAGAATTTAATAACCTACTTAGCAGAATAGGAGCTAATAAATGTTTGTTGAATGAAGATTACACATCTGCTGAGCCAAGCTTACTCTAGCTATTTGCCTCTCCAGTGTGAGTCAGGTGAAGGAGGGAGGGCAGCAAGTACAGAGCAGAGAGGAGGGTTTACAAAGTTCAGCAGACCAGATACTAATCCCACTCTTCCGCTTGACCAGTGTGAGACAATGCTAGAGGAGTATGAAGATGTCGTGGGAGACTGGTACTTCCACCATCAGGAGCAGCCCCTACAGCATTTTCTCTGTGCAGGTCACGTGCTCCCAGCTACTGAAACTGGTAAGTGTGGTAAGTGTAACCTCTAGGGCTAGAATGCAGTGTTCCTTATCCCCAGAGACAAAATTTAAATTATTTTCTCTCACCCCACCTAGCATGTCTACAGGAAACTTGGACTGGAAAGGAGATCACAGATGGGCAAGAGAAAGAAGGAGAAGAAAAAAAAGAAGAGGAAGGGGAAGAAGAGGTAGAGGAAATGACAAAGACAGAAAGACACTCCAAGCATGACCCAGAGGATCTTTGAACCCCCAGCAGGGTTATTAAAAACTCTGTCATCTGAGCTGTCCCTGCCCCACAGCTTTAAGGGTGGATTAGTGTACAAGTGACCTCACCCCAGTGCTTCTAACTATTCCTTGCCATCTGATATCAGGCAGGATTTTGGGGATGAAGGATGGCATGACTATGGGGAGAAAAGTAGGAGCAGCAGATGGAAGTTCTGCCTCCACAGATGAGCCCTATGCCTGCCATTCCAGCCACTTAGCTGGCAGGTATATGTGTGGTGACAGCCTTGAAGCTTTTCCCTGTAAATAATCTCTACTGCTCCCCAGAGGTCAGTGATTGCACGGAGCTGTGGGTCTTGGGAAAGTCACTTTGCTTCTCAAAAGATGTGGCTTTAGATCCTTACAAGGAACACGACAGAGACATTCTCTACGACCTATATATTGTACACTACCTGTGTCCAGGAGGCTGCATACCAGCAAGCTGGGAACAAGAATAGGACACTGCGTGGGGGTGAGGCTGTACTGATTAAGTTAGATACTCGTCTACTTTACATTAATCTCACAGGTGCCAAGTTTTATATATGGCTATTAAACTTTTTAAAATATCAACCGAACCCAGTTTCAAAGGTCTGTGCATACATTATAGCTCTTTGATGAGGCAGCGCCCAGACAGCAGTGCCGTTGGATGTCGCCCTCCAGTAGTTAATATGCTCGGTAGTTTTGCAGCCCAAGGAACCTGGAAGGGTAGCGGCGCAGACAATTGTAGAGTTCTTGTTTATGTGGCTGGTGAAGGCTCAAATTTTACGATGCGCGGGAATTAGTTACGTACGTGGCGCCATTTCGGCCACCATACTTGGATTTACGGGCCCTCGCAGAGGTCAAAATTCTCCGCGCCTGTCCAACTTCCGCGAGTTCCTCAATTAGGAAGACTTAAGTGAGGCGGTATGACTAGGTCAGTGGTGAGCAAAGAAAATAGATATCCTTTGGAGGATAACTAGTAAGGGTTTACCTAGAGACCAGATGGGTGGAAGCCGAAAACGCCGAGAGAGGGCAGGATCCGGTGTACAGGAGGGTTGGGCAGTACCATCTTCCGCAGGGGGGTGAGGGCTGTACAGTACCACGGTAAGAGCAAGAGGGGTGGCAAAGTTAAATGGAAGGCGTCTCTTGGGTGGTGGGGGGCTAAGGCTTGTGGGAGCTCGGAGGTCGCCCACAGTCCCATTTTCTGTCTCCCCAGCCCGTCCTTCACTGCCTTGAGCAGCTTAGTGCGTACCGAACCTCTGAGCGGGGCGCCTTTGCTGATGCCCGGCGATCCCTACTCCGTGGTAGTTCTGCTGCAGGGCTACTCAGAGCCGGAGACTGGGGGCGACGCCGTGCGCGCTGACGGCTCAGTCACCCTGGTCCTGCCCCAAGCTTGGCACCCGGCATCCAGCCATCGAGAGTCTCTATCCGCGGGCGGCGAGGCAGAGACAGCCCTGGAGAAAGCGGCGCGCGGCCCCATCCTCGTGGATACTGGGGGACCCTGGACTCGGGAGGCGCTACTGGGGGCCCTGGCGGGGCAGGGCTTGTCCCCGGGAGACGTGACTCTAGTGGTAGGGACCCACGGGCACTCGGATCATATCGGAAATCTGGGGCTGTTTCCGGGGGCAGCTCTGCTGGTCTCGCACGACTTCTGCCTTCCGGGGGGCTTCTACCTGCCACACGGGTTGAGTGAGGAGCGGCCCCTGCGCCTGGGTCCCGGACTTGAAGTGTGGGCCACACCAGGCCACGGGGGCCAGCGGGACGTGAGCGTGGTGGTGGCAAACACTGCCCTGGGCACCGTAGTGGTGGCGGGTGATGTGTTTGAGCGCGATGGAGACAACGACTCGTGGCAGGCACTGAGCGAAGACCCGGTTGCGCAGGAGAGGAGCCGAAAGAGGATCATAGGCACCGCCAATGTGGTCGTGCCTGGTCATGGAGCCCCTTTTCGGGTGATCAGGGAAGCCTTTCAGCCAGAAACAAATAGTTGTGTGAATAGCACACGGGAGCCAGTGGTCAGAGATAAGGAAGTGACCCTGCAAGGATGAGTCCTGAGATGGACTGGACTTTTGTCAGGGATGCAAACTCCTCCAAGAGAAACATTCAAGATACGTCGCGACCTGGTCAGCCCAAATCAGAGCAGGCAAGGATGGCCACTCACTTCCTGTATTCCAAAAAGCAATTTTGCTAGTCAGGACACAATGATACTATCATCACCAATATCACTGCCTGTCTCTGCAACCAATTTGGTATCAAGGATTGGCTCAGGTCTCTGAATGCTCTGCAGGCCTCATTAAAATGAAAAAAAAGTTCTTGTGAAGATCTTCCAAAAAAAAAATAGAAATTGCCTTAATATAAATTAAAAAGTAGTAATAATTATGCAAATATGGTAATCAGTCACAAACCAATTACCTATTTCTCACAGGGTGCAGGTTCCTGAGAGAAGGTGCAGGGCACACAGTAACCTCCCCTTTAGTCAGCTGACTAATTCATTCACTTTTTGTTTTTTCAGTGGATATTTATTTGACGTCTGCAATGTCTCTAGCAGTACTGTAGGTTATGGGATACAAGTAAGCTTGACAAACTTCCTGTCAAGCAAGCAATAATAATAAATAGTAGCTATGAAATAATTATAGATTGTACTTAGTGATGTGGGGCACAGTGAGGAGGAGATAAGGAGCTCTTTACATTTGGGTGGAAAGGAAAGGTCTGTGAGAAGCTATTTAAGAAATTGAAAGAAAAGAAAGCTGGTCATAGGAGAATCTGGAAGACAGGCACAGCAGCAGAGGGACAGCAGACATGAGCCCCTGAGGTGGGACAGGACCCTATTAAACAGCAAGAAGACTTATGAGTTGAACAAAGAGTCACAGAGGAGTGGTAAGAAATGAGGGTCCTGGAGTTAAGCAGGGCCATCGTGCAGGATCTTAGGGACCATGGTATGAAGTGGATTTATATTAAGATAGCCATTGGCTTTCAAGCTGGGTATAATACCATGATCTCATTTGTTTTTCAAATAATCACTTTTGTTCTGAGTGGGAAAGGGATTGCTGTGAGGCAAGAAGAAAATCAGCTGGACTAGTAAGGAAGATTATAGCCTTCCAATGGGAAAAGTTGATGACATGTGTCCTTGTCTCAAGGTTTATTCTAAGTATAATTCTCATAGTTCTTTCCCAGGCCTTAGTCCCACTGCCAACCCATGATTAGGATCCTCAGGAGCACTCAGGTGGGACAGATGAAGGAGAGGAGTAGGTCCACCTCATTGCGGACAATGAGCTTCACTGGGTGGATGTTGTCTGGCAGGGCCAGGCTGGAGGTCATTTCCCAGGCATCCACAAAGGCCACGTGGAGATCAGAAAAGGCAGCTCGAAGGAGCCGGTTCACCTGGAGGGTGAGCCAGTCACTGCCATACACAGACTTGTAGCCAGTATTGGCCAGTTTGATGACCACAAGAGTACTGGGTTCCCGGGACAGCAGGGCCATCACGGCTGCCCGAATCCCTGCCAGGCGTCGCACAAAGATGGAGGGAGGGAAGGTAGTGAAGTGGGCTCCCAAGCCTAGCACCACCACTGTGTGGGGACCCCCGGCCAGGCCTGTCAGCTCCCTGACCACTGAGTGCAGGGAGGCCACTGGTGTGCGGAGAGTGCGCAGGGGCCAGCTGTGGGCCCGCCAGTGCAGCACTATGCCCCGAGTCGTGTCCATGGCCATCAGGGGCCCCGACTGATATGTGGCATGTAGATCCACTGGTTTCAGGGCTGTTGGGAGATGAGAGGGGATCAGGAGTTAATATTAGGTAGTATTTCCTCAATTAAAGATACAAATGCTCTAGCATCTCTTCCTTCTTAGCATATGAATATACTGTGACCAGTAGATCCTCTCTGTAATCTAGGATATTGTCCATGACCTCCTGGATCCCCAGTGTGAAGGCTTTTTCTTGGTCCTCAGCTTTCCAGCTGCTAGCATTTTGTCTTATTGATTGTTCTGTAGAAATTCTCTCCTTTCTTAGTTGTCACTCTTTGCAGTCTCCTGACTGAGCCATCTAACTTAGGTTTACCCATTGGCCTCCTTCAGTCACCCCCACTGGATGGAGATATACTCCAAGCTAGAAACTCATCAAGTTTATGTCCTTGCACCATGGTGGCCAGGTTAGGAGACTAGTGGCACCTGAGATCCAGCCTGTCCTCTCACATGCTAGATGAGGCCCCCTCTTTGCACAGAGTTGCATGCACGTGTTACAAGATCTCGTTGGCCCCAAGAGGAATGTTTTTGATTCACAGCAAGGCTCCATGTCATGCAGAGAGGCTCTGGTTTTGCCAACTTTCTGTCCTGGGCTTCTTTTTATCTTTAGAAACATCTCTTGCTTGGGAAACTAATCCAGTCCATGAACACAATTGTTCCAAAGTGATTCTACCAGGTTGCTCATTTTTTTTTTTTCATTGTTTGCTTTTGAGACAGGGCCTCACTGTGTGATCCAGACTGGTCTTGAACTCACTATATAACCCAGGCTGGTCTCAAACTTGCAGTGATACTCCTGCCTTAGCCTCCCAGTGCTGGGATTACAAGCATGTGCCACCTACTAGCTTACTTGGCATTGCTTCTCTATTGAAATACCAGCGTCTTCCCTTCCTACCAGAAAGGGAAGCTGGATCCACACTGGGAGGCTGGAGGCTTTAGTCCCTTGAAAAGAAGGTAGACAACATCGCAATAGCCCCAAGGTGGTTTTGCAAAATTCCTGTAAACACACCACCTCAAGACTGTTTTGTACTGGGAAACCCCATGAAAGGCTGTTTTCACACTTGTAGGTAGGAATGGAGAAGCCCGCTGTGGTGGCACATGTCTGTAATCCCAGCACTCAGGAGGCTGAGGCAGAAGGATGCTGAGAGTGTGAGGCCATTGTGGGCTACAAAATGAGTTCAAGGCCTGCCTGAACTGCATAGTGAGATACTGTCTCAAAAAAGGGGCAGGGCAAGCAGTGTGGTAGTAGAGGAGAAAAGTTTCCCCTCTATGAGAATAGACTTACCCTGTGGGGCCCACACACTGCTCTTTCTATAAGATAATAAAAAAACAGAGAAGGGAGTTGAGTGCTCATGTTCTTTCTTGTCTTTCTCATCCTCAACTCTCAAGTTAGCTCTTTTCCCGATAAGGCCTATGCCTTAATCCATGCTATGTCATATTGTGGGATTTGCCCTAAACTCTGGTTTATGAGAGAAAGAAACTCAGGTGACACACAGTTTGTAGGACACTCTTGTCACTTTATCTTTTGTTCCCAAAGGAATATCAAAATTCTGTCTGAAGCTCAACCATCTCATTTCAACTTCAGTCCCAAGTCCTCAAATACCTCCTCCACTTGTTCCCTGAGGAGCCCTCTCCCACCTCTTGAACCCAATGGGAAGGAGGATGAATTAGATACACTGTCTTCATGCACTGAAATCAGTCCTGGCTGAAATCCAAGTAACCTCAGTGACACCATTCTGAATCCACTGTATGGTTGTCTAGAGTCATTCAGTCACCTCTGTTCATTCTAGAACCAGTCTGTCAGCAGTCACCATTGTTTTTTCCAGCATCTTCCTTTACTGTGGACACTACCAATTTAACCTCACTTTACCATTGTCCTTTCTCTTCCTTCCTTTCTTTCTTTGCAATCTGCCCAAAAACATGAAAATGCTACCTTAAACATTAACCTCCAAATCTTGATTTCTCTACATTTTCCCTTAAATTCCAACTCTGTCTCTCCAGTATTCCCCCCAACAAATCCTCAGTTCCAGCCACAGTTGTATACACACCTGCTATCTCATAATTATGAGCTCCCTAATCTTACACTTTGTGGTTGAGATGATGAATACTCTGAGCACCTTGTTTCCCAGCCTCTCTCCTGCCCCAAATCCTATCACTCTCATGAAAGCCAATTCTGCCCCATTGATGTAATTTTCTGCCTTCTCTCAGCCCTAGCTCTCCTCTTGCTCTCTGAGTTGTTCTGCTGGGGGAGTGGAATACTCCCTAGTACTTACAGGGCACGGTGTCACGCAGATACTCCCACCACTGGCGCAGCGTGGAGTCCCCCATCATGTGGACGATGCGGCCAGCCAGGCAGCCCACGATGCTGCCCACCGTGGAGAAGGAGTGGCTGGAGCAGGCCAGGGAGTGCCACACGTTTCCATGGTAGAAGCCAGAGGGCTTTGGGGCTGGGATCCCCGGGTAGCATGGCTGTTCAGGAGGCAGAACTACAACAGCAATCACTGGGTGCAGAAGAGGCTATTTAGTCATGAAATGAGTGTTGCCCATTCTTCAAGTCCAAGTGCCACTTACCCAGCTTCCTATTCTTTTCCTTGGATACATGGACTGGATCAATACCCTGAGGGAGGACCTTGTCTGTCAGATTCCTAAAGAGAAACCAACCAGAAGCAGGTGAGTGGAGGAACTTGGACTAAGGCAATAGGGTCCTTGGAAGAAAGGAGGTTCTCAAATTCAAAGGCTTCTTTTTCATCATCAGGAACCTTGAAGATAAGACTTGGGAGCAGGAGAGGAGTTGGGAAGCTACTGTTCAAGCATTTATTTCCTTGTCTTGGGAAATTCATGAGTGCACAAAGCAGAATTGTTTAAAAATATATGCAGGAAGCAAAGTGTGTTGGTGCACACCTATAATCCCAGCACTCAGGAGGCTGAAGAAGGATTGTCAGGAATTTGAGGCCAGCCTGGGCTACCTAGTGGTTCAAGGCCACCCTTAACTGCATAGCAAGGACTTAGGTTTTATGTAGGTGAGGCGAAGCCAACAGAACAGAAGATAATTCTTATCAAAAAGACAGTTGTGACTCATAGTTCTTAAGAGGAAGGGATACTGCATGCCAAACAAGACAACAGAGGGAAGCACTGGGGACAGGCAGGAGGAGCAGAGGAAAAAGCCATGGGCAAAGTGCTTATTGTAGTCTTCTCACAGAGGAAACAGAGTAAACAACTAAGAAGGTCTAAGACTGGCTAGTTTGAATACTTTTAATGGGCTCTGTACTATAAGCAGTGTCCTTTAGTCATTGGGCACCAAGATCTAGAGGCATTTAAGGCAGAGAGATGTTATTCAGAGCTGTAAGAACCTGATAAAAGCAGGTGGTAAATAGTATGGACTCAGAATTGGGTGGTGTGACAAAGACATACTCCGAGGAATTCACTAACGTTGGGAGAGGCAGTTCCTCCCAGGTCTATAAAGCCCCACAATTTCAAAGAATTATGAAATATAGAAACGAAAACACAGCCGGACATGGTGGCACACACCTGTAATCTCAGCACTTGGGAGGCTGGGGCAGGAGGATCATTGTGAGTTTGAGCTCACTATGGGCTCATAGTGAGATTAAGGCCAGCCTGAACTATACAGCAAGACCCTGTCTCAAAAAACAACAGCAGCAGCAGCAGCAACAACAACAACAACAAATCATACACATGATACAAAAAAGATGCCTGGAGCCCTTTATAAGAAGTTCTAACTCCGTTTCACTAAGTCCACTCCAGTTGAGTTTCCTGCTCTCCACTTCACTCTCTTAGTTGTTATTCTTTTAAATAATTCTTCCTCTTTATTTGGAGCACATAGAGTCAGTCCTCCCTCCTCTTTTATAATTTTATTTGTTCCTTTGGTGGTTTCACTTAGCCTCCTGACTTTATCTGCCACATTTTGCTCTCTAGTTCAGCCTTCTCTGCCTAATTCCAGATTTTGGTATCTAAATGTCTGCTCAGCATCTCTGCACAACATCTAATACACATGATCAAACCTAGACCCCCAGTCTCCACTCCCACCCTCCTTACTTCAGGTTTGCCCCATCTCAGCTGATGGCAACTCCATCCTTGCAGGTGGACAGATGCAACCATCTGTAAGCTCTAAATCTCTCTCCCTATCGCTGAGTCTGTCTCTCTCCCTCTTTCCTCTTTCTCTCTTTTCTTCCTTCTCTCTCTCTGGCACATTCCACATTTTGTCTCTCAGGTAATTCAATGGTTTCTGCCTTTAGAATATATTAAAAAATGGACCACTTTAAATATACCTGTATACTGCAAATATACTGCAACTTGAGTCTAAAGCATCTCATTTCTTGCCTAGTTACTGAGGAACCTCCAACTTCTAGGTCTCTATGCTTCTTCCTTAACCTAACCCAATCACATTTGTTCCTAATTTTTTCCTTTTTTTTTTTTGGTCCCAATACCAGGGATTGAACCCAAGGTTCAATGTAACAAAGTTACATCTTTGGCCCTTTAAAATTGTCTTTAACATTTTGAGACACAGTCTCACAAGTCACTGATTTTCTCAGGAACTTGCAATCCTCCTGCCTCAGCCTTTCAGTGTTGGGTTGCACCTTCACGCCCAGAGTCAGAGTCCCTCTCTAATCTCCTAGGGCATTTGCATTAAGCTCCATGCCCAGCACATTTACAACTTTTTTTCAGATAGTGTTTCACAGTTGCCCAGCTTGGGCTCAAACTTTCAGTCCTTCTGCCTCAGCCTCTCAGTGCTGGGATTATAGATGTGTACCAGTACCCCTAGCTCATCCTTTATATTTTTAAACTTTCCATGTCACACTGTGATCTCTTAATATTCTGTATAATTTACTTACTATTTGCTTATTGTTTATCATTCCTTCCTCTTTTCATATGGAAAGCTCAAGAGATCCACAGAGAGATGCCTGTCTACCCAGAGTCCTCCAAACCACACAGGCTTGGACAGAGGGTACTTTGATGTGACCAGTGTGAACAGAGGACTAAGGAAGGGCTCTTGATGGTTGAGGTGGGTTCCTTTGAAGGGCCATAGGCTATGGTTCCCTTTGCCACTTACTTTGCCCCCGCAGAAGGCTTCAGATTTGGGTAACAGTTGATATCGAGAAAATAATTGGCTTTCGGATCACAAATTCATGACCAGTGCACATTCATCACATGTGTGGTCATGTGTTTACTGCTGCAGAGCTGGGCCACCGCCCCGCCTTCTAGCCTCAGGGCCTCCAGCACCGCGGACAGCGTCAGGAACAGCGTAGGGAGCTGCTCAAAGGCAACGTGCTAGGACCATAAAAGCTAACAAAGCCCGCTGCATGCAGTTCCGCTCTAAGTGCTTTACTTTAGCTCATTTGTTTCCCACCATAACCCTACAACATCAGTATTGTTATCCCCTTTACAAACGAGGGGGGAAAACTCTAAGGTGCAGAAAGGTTAATTTACTTAATTAACCTTGAGTAATTAGAGATGACATAAATAGCAACTGACAGTACTAGAGGAGCAAGACTTTAGACTCAAGTAGCACTTAGCTTTCTCATCACTGAGACACAATACCCAATACCCACAACTTAAAGAAGGAGAGCTTTAGTTGGGCGTACGGTTTCAGTACTCTGTCAGCTGACTCCAAGGCAGAAAAAGGATGGCAAAGGGGCACAGTGGAAAAATGGTGCTCAGTGCGTGGCAGCCAGGAAGCAGAGAGGGAGAGAAGGAAGGATCTAGGATGAGAGAGCACCGTTCCAGGTCGCACCTGCAGTGACCCACCCCAACCAGGCCCCGTCTGCTAACAGCCCATTCTCCTACTGCGCTTATTGAATCGATCAGCACCCCCATAATCCATTCGGCTCCCAAATACACAAGGCTTCTGGGTCCATCTTAGATCAAACTGTAACGCCTGTTGTAGGTGCTCAGAAAGCACTTAATACATACAAAGAGATGAATGATGAGCATAGGAATTCATCAGGATAATCACAGAAGCCTGGTGTGGTGGCGCACACCTGTAATCCCAGCACTTGGGAGGCTGAGGCAGGAGGATCCCCATGAGTTTGAGACCAGCATGGGCTACAAAGTGATTTCAAGATCAGGCTGAATTGCATAGTGAAGCCCTGCTTCAGAAAAGACCAAAATAATAATAATAATAATAGTAATAATTATATCATCTTGGGGACTATGAATCAGGGGTTGGGTTAGGTATCTCTGATGATACCAGGTTTATTTCTTTCTCTTTCCAGGGAAGTGAGTCTTCTTTATTTAACAATCTGAGAATAAGGATTGACAAATTAGTTAATTCATTCTTTCTCTTGCCTAAAAGCTTCTCTCACTCAGATCACTGTCACAGTGTAAAAGGATGTTTATGTATCTGTAGAGCTACACCATACAAGCCTCAGGATTTCTGATTTTAGGAATAGTATTTCCCTGAGGCCTGAGCAATGTTGCTCAGAGCACGGTGGTTTGAATGATAATCTTTGCTGAGCCCTCCCAGCCCATCCTGTGTAATAGAGGTAACTCTGACTGATAAAAGGCTTTTTGTGTGTATATGTGTCTTTGTGACATATGGGGCCCTCTAACGTATAAGACTCCACTTGCTGGAAATTCAAGGAAAAACTACTGGGCATGGTGGAGCAAGTCTGTAATTCCAGCATGCTGGGAGGCTGAGGCAGGAGAATTCAAGTTCCAGCCCAGCCCGGGCAATCTAGCAACTTAGCAATACTCTATCTCAAAATAAGAAATTTTTTTTTAAAAAAAGTTAGGGTTGGGCCAGGGATTTAGTTTAGTGGCATAAGCACCTGCCGGGCAAGCATGAAGTTGTGAGTTCAATCCCTGGTACCCCCCTAAAAATGGGGGGTAGTTCAGTGTGAAGATCTT
This sequence comes from Hydrochoerus hydrochaeris, assembly GCA_004027455.1. Lineage (NCBI taxonomy): Eukaryota > Metazoa > Chordata > Mammalia > Rodentia > Hydrochaeridae > Hydrochoerus > Hydrochoerus hydrochaeris. Next base: position 19,970 of record PVLA01003285.1, on the reverse strand, counting down.
CAATTCAATTCCTAGTACTCCAATTAAAAAAAAAAACAACCAAATGACTATTCTGTAGATGTGACTTTCTTACCATGCCAACAGAGCATCTTTGTATGGTGTGGTCACTTTCCAGTATCGTCCAGCTGAATGACCTACCAGTGAGTCACAAGACAGGGTCTGGGGCTGGACACAGAACCAGAGTTCACCAGAATATTCATCCTTGTAGTAACAGATATCCTCTTTCTTCCCAAACAACAAGGGGTTCACATTGCAAGTCGTGTTTTCTTCATATCCTGTGGGTCCCCGGAAATAGCCTGTGAAATCAACTGTGGCCCCTTCTTCTCTCCAGATTCTCTGTAGAACTTCAACTGCCTCACTGGAATGGATCAGCCGCACTTGCACCTGGGCCAACCCGGCCCAAAGCAGGGGAAAGGACAAGAGGTATGTGCCATTCTCCAGATCCTGGACATCCCCAGGGACCCCTGCATGAAGATAGGAACCCAGCAGCTGTGCCCTAAACAGATCTCCACCGTGGGTCTTGGGTCTGCCCTTGTGGTCCCTGGCCACAAGGACAGCCTCTAGGTAGCCTCCCAGGATGTAACTGGTCTGGGCAGGACCCCTCAGGTGGTAGGTGGAGGTCTTGGCACTGGTGGAGGCCAAAATGTCCCTTCCATGTCCTGGAGTCAGAGGCCAATACAAAAGATGAGTCAGGTTGGCAAGTACCCTGGAGAGAAAACTGGAGGATTTGTTTGTAGGACGGGGCCATGGGGGCCGAGGGGTGGTACTTTCAGGCCAAGAAACCCTGAAGTACAAGATCTGTAGGTAGAGAGAAAGAGCTGGTCAGTGGTGTATGTTGCTTCATTTTCCATCTGGGACAGATTTCAGTATACGAAGCGTAGCTGTCCTTTGTGTGGTGGCCATGCCTGCCTTATGCTGCCTTTGGCCCAAAGTCTGGAGTCTCAGAAGACAACCTACACATCTGCAGACCCCATCCTATGTTTAAAATCCTATGTCTGCGGGTTTTGCTAAATCCCACAGAATGAGCTTCTGGCCCTCACGGGCTTTTGCCTCACTACTTACAAATATTCCTGCTACCGCCAGAGGGCAGCCTAGGCTTGGATCCAAACCCCCAGCCTCTTGCCCAGCCCTTTACAAATCCTCTGGACTCAACACTGCAGGAAGTCCCTTTCCTCGCCCTACTGCCCCACCACCTCATCCTAGATTTAGGAGGAGGAGTTGGGTACACACAAAAAGAGCCAGAGGCTCAATAAAAACTTGAAATTTATTTTGACATAAAGTCTTGCTTAAATTGTTGTTGCCCAGGTTAGGTTTAAATTTGTGATTCTTTTACCTCAGCCTCTAGAGTACTGGGATTACAGCTTTGTGCTGCCACACCTGGTTTGCTCATATTCTTTCTTTTTAAATTTTTATTGGTAAATGTTTGCAGTACATAATAACTACATTCATTGTGGAGAATTGGTACATGGACCCAACACATCTCAGTCGTTTTTCCCCTTCCCTTCCTTCTCCATTTTATTTTAAAAAAACCTTTTTTTTTGCCAGCATCAGATTCATTTATTTATTTTACAAGTCTTTATAAAATTAGTTACCAAGCTGGATGTGGTGGCTCACACCTGTGATCCCAGCACTCAAGAGGCTGAGGCAGAAAGTTCATTGCAAGTTCAAGACCAGCCTTGGCTACAAAGTCAGTTCAAGGCCAGCCTGAACTGCATAGCAAGACCCTGTCTCAAAAAGACACACACAGGCACACACACACAAATAAAATTAAAAAAAAAAAGTTAGTTATCGTAAACACAGATTAAGATCCAGACTGACAGGCCCAAAAGCATATAAAACACATGAGACAATTATACTAAATCACTTTTAGTTACACTGGCCATTGTTATGATTTGTGTCTAGATGTCCCCCTCCCCAAAGCCTTGAGTGCTTGTAGATGGGGCTTTTCACAGGTGGCTGGGTCTAAAGTGTAAGGGGGATAAATCCACGTCTAGCACAGTTTAGCATAGTTCTGGTGTGGAAAATGGGAAAGCCCACTCTGCATGTGGGTGACACCTCCCAAAAGCTGGTAGCCTAGCTGGGATAGAAGGGAAAGGGAGGCTTGCTGCCGTTGTTTTGCTACTTTTCTGCTTTGTTCCCTTCTGTCTGCCACACCATGAACTGTTTCTCCCCTGCCATGCTGTGCTGCCTTAGAGCAAGCTGACTATGGAATGAAAGAAACCTCTACAAACTGTGACCTGAGCCAGGTGTGGTGGTGCTTACCTGTTATCCCAGCACTGGGGCAGGAGGATCATTGCAAGTTCAAGACCAGCCTGGGCTACATAGTAAGCCTGAGACCAGCCTGAACTGCATAGCAAGATCCTGTCTCAACAAGACAAAAGCAAGCAAACAAACAAAAAACCCCTATGAGCCGAAACAAACTTTTCCTCTTTTAACTTGTGAGTGTTGGATATTATGTCTCAGTGAGGAGAAAGGAAACTAAGACAGCCATGGTGGATTATAATAACTTTTTTTCTCTTATCTGTCCTTATTTTGTACTTTTTAAATATTAGGTTTCTCATACAAGAGAAGCCAAGTGATATTTAAAATGTGTGTCTTACTTACTTCACTTAACATTATGGTCCCAAGGTGTACCCATTTTCCTACAAATGACCCAAGTTTATCATTCTTTATGGCAGAGTAGTACTCCATTGTGTATAAATACCACATTTTCTTTATCTATTCATCTATTGATAAACATATAGGCTACTAAATTCTGCTGCTGTAAATATGAGTGTACACATATCATTGTAATATGATGTCTTTAACTCTTTGGGGAAGATACCTAGAAGGGAAACATCTAGGTCAAATGGAATTTCTATTTTTAATTCTTTGAGAATTCTCCTTATTGATTCCCATAGTGGTTGTACCAGTTTACATTCCCACCAACAATGAAGAAGGAGTCCTTTTTACCTGCAGTCTCTCTAGTATTTGTTGTTTATCTGATTTCTTGATGATAGTCATTTCTTCTGGAGTCAGATAGAATCTTAATCTTGTTTTAATTTACATCTCTCAAATGGCCAGTGATGTTGAACCTTTTTCATACGTTGAGTGGCCATTTATACCTCTTTATCTGAAACGTATTCATTTTAGATGCCCATTTTTTATTGGGTCTTTAAATTGGGGATTCTAATTGTTTTTCAGTTCTTTATATATTTTAGATATTAGTCCTTTGTCTGAAGAGTAGCTGGCAAAGTTTTCTTCCCCATTCTATAGGTGGTCTCTTCATTCTGTTGGCAGTTCCCTTTGCTGTGCGGAAGTTTTTATAAATTGATGTGATTCAATTTGATTCTTGGTATCATTTTTTTTGTGCAACCAGAGTTCCCTATGTTCATTCTGTTTCCAAGAGTTTATGCCATCATAATGCTTCTGCTTCTGGATTATAAGCAGGAAAAGAAAGAATTTCCCAGACCGAAAGAAACTAGTTCTGTGTGTGGATAGAGTTAAGTGACGAATACTCACCCAAATTGCAGTGAGCAACCCCAAAACCATAGTCTTGCGCCACTTGACCTGAGTGACAGATGAGTTTTTGGAAGCCTGGAGTTGTTTGTTTGGCATCTGGCATGTAGTCAAGATCCTAGGGAGAGGATTTTTTAAAACCAAGGATCAATAATAAATCATCAACATAGCACTTATGTATCAATAATGGTGGTATCTGAAATGTTCAATTGAATGATTAAATAATTCAGAGACATACTCAGCAGGATGATCCAAACTTTGATTGGACAAAGAACATCCAGCCCCTGCCACACCTGGTTAGAGATCCTGATAATTGATTCTGCAAGTTCCTGAGCACCAAAGGATTCCTGTGTCTTGAAGTCTGGCCTTGGACACCATCAGCCTCCCCAGAAGGGGCAGCTTTCCTCTCCAGAGGATGTGGCGTTAGCTCCAAACCGTATTCTTCCGCCTCACATCAAGCAGCAAGGGCTTGGACAAATGAAGGGGTGGAAGAAAAGGTGGAGTCACTGTGTCCTCTTGGACACTAAGGTCTCTTCCCAGCTCTGTCTTCAAGGACTATGAGGTACAAGAACACTTCTAGAACCCTCTGTGGTTCACCAGCTCCTCAACAGTTTGCTTCTTTTTCATTTATTTATTTAATTTTTTTTAATTTGTTTGTTTTTTGGTTTTGGTACCTGGGATCGAACTCACAACTTTGCGCTTGCCAGACAGGTACTTGTGCCACTTGAGCTAAGCCCCCAGCCTTTTTATTTATGTATTTAAATAGTTTGCTTTTATATCTCTCCCTCTAGTAACTTTTTTTCTTCTAGTACATCTTCCAGACTCACATTATTTTCTTCAAGACCATTGAAAGCTCATCTCCTAAACTGTTACTTCCGTGTGGGTCAATACTCACTGAACACGCAATATGTGAATATGCAAGGGAGGGTTATCAAAATAATAATGCCATGGAGTGGAGTTAGACTACCCACTCATCTGTAGATGCCACCACAGAATGCCCCACAGGAGGATAAAAAACTAGGCTCGAAAGGACTAGGCCACTAGGAGTCAGGAGTGTGTCAAATGCCGCTGATTTGAAAGCCAGTTACATAGGAAATGTTTCCCTAGGTCTGAAACTGAAAATGGCTCTAAAGTTTGAACTAGATGTTTAGGGAGAAGTCAAATCATCACCCAGAGGCCAGATAATATATATAATTTACAATATATAATTTTTTTGATCCTTTTGAGACAGGGTCTCCCTATGCAGGTCAGGCTGGACTTGAGCTCACTGTGTAGCCCAGGCTGGTCTCAAACTTGCCACAATCCTCGCGTGCTGGGATTACAGGCATGCACCACCACGCCCAGCAATAATGACCATCTAATGGGTACAAGAAGTAGAATGTGGGCTGGGGATCATGAGATGAGCCTGTAGCACATGTACTAAGGAGACTGAGGTAGGAGGATCACTTGACACCAGATGGATGCCAGCCTGAGCAAGATACCAAGATTCCGAAAGAAAAAAAAGAAGAAAGAGAAAAAGGAGAGGAAGGAAGGAAGGGAGGGAGAAGAAAATAAAGAAAGGAAGAAAAAAGACAGAGCAATCCATTTGGCATGGGGTTACAGCTCAGTCATACATTTTAGCATGAGGGAAAAATGCAGCAGAATGTTCCCTTAGGTCAGAGGATGGGGTGGAGAGGTCTTAATTGCTTTTACCAGAATTTTACCAAAAAGCTTCATTTTAAGTAGTTTTGTATTTTTCCTTAGTTCTTTAATCTGCTTCCCCCCCACAACACACACACGTAGTAAGCAAACAACAACACAGCTACTGGACAAAACCACCCTTAGGAAAAAAAAAAACAACAAAATAAATGCAAATAAAGTAAAAGGAATGATATAATACACAGAAAAAGCAAAATTAAAAAAAGAGAAAACAAACACAAAATACTAAGAATCAAGCAAGTAAAGCTGGTGTTTTATAAACACTAATCAAATGGCTAAACTTGGGCTGGGGATTTAGCTCAGTGGCTTAAGCGCCTGTCTGGCAAGTGCAAGGTCATGAGTTTGATCCCCGGTACCAAAAAAAAAAAAAAGATTAAACTCTAGGTGCATTTAATCAAACATAACCAATACCAAGTATTAAAAACAGGTACATCATACTGTATACTTAAACAGATACTTATACGTAGTAAGATGATGTTATGAATAACTTGATTTGAAGTTGTAGGTAAAATGGACAAATGCTTCTAAAATGTCACCTAGGTAAATAAGAGGGGAAAGAGAAACCTAAATAGTCCTAATATTTTTTAAATAAATCAAATCCATAATTTAAAATCTTCTGTCAAGGAAAGTGCTAGGCACAAATGGCTTCCCCCAGTGAATCTTCCAAACATTTAAAACTTTACATGAAGTATTAAAATTCTGCCTCAGAGTAGAAAAAGAGGAGGTTGTCTCAACTCATTGAAAGACCTTGTGACCTTAACTCTAAAATTTAAAAAGAACATTAAAATACTGGAAAATTATAGGCCTACATCTCTCACAGACACAGTTGGAAAATTTCTAAATCAGTTAATGAGTAATTTTGAGAGAAAGAAATGAGTTAGTGAAGTGGTTGTTAATCAGTGTTGTTACAAGTGCAGCACAGGGGACTTTTGGTTTCAACTCTGACACATAAGAAGCCTGGAAACCATCACACCATTCTCACAAGAAAGCTGGGCAAACTGCAAACCACCAGCCTTTCTTAGATCCATCCGAGAACTGAGGCCAAAGGGCAAACAGTCACCTAGAAAATTTTAGAGGCAAGCAATTGCAGAGAACCACAGATTGTCAGGATCAGAAGTTGCTGGAGCCAGCACAGGTACAAGCATTTAAATCCTGATAAATTACTGGAGGCCGAACCCCATGGCTTAAAGCCTCCTACCGTTTTCTGAGTTTTATTTTCAGAAACCCTACCAAGTTCCCACATCACAGAAAAAAAACAACAAACCACCTCACCCTCCGCCGCCCAACCCAAAAACTTGTGCTTCAGGTGGAAGGAGAGGGCCAAGAACCACTGTGAAATACGTCAACAGCACTCATCCCTCAATATCAAACACCTGTCCTTGAGAAACTGCTTTGCAGAGTTTTACCTGACAGAAAAAGAGTGGTTAAGACATTCTGAGTCCCTTGCCTGTCTCAAATAACAGTGGGTGAAAGCGTAATAACACGTCTGAAGGTCACAACCGAGGGCCTCAAACCCACTTTTTTTTTTTTTTAAGTGAGTCTTTATAGTTACAGAGTTCAGGTGATAGATTTCTTTCCCACTACCCACGTGTTGATAGCACACCAAAAGGTCTCTGTAGCTCTCAACTCTGCTGCTTTCTCCCCTTGCTCTAGAAGGTCCCCAAAGTCCTGTTTGCTGTCTTCAGAGCAACTCACAGGGCAATATCCTGCTTCTGTTTCAACTACTGCCAAAGCATGGCATCTCCAAACTTGCCAATGACGTGGACAGCTGGGCAGCCACAGGAGGAAAGACAAAAGCACACTTCTCAGCAGAATAAGTTTAGAGGCTGGGAACACAACAGTAAATAAGGATCAGGGGTAGGCAGCAGTTCAGTCACTGTAGAACACTCTGGTCCAGACCTCCAGCCAAAGCATAATAGCTTCCCCCACTCACCAGGAAGTCTTTTCTCCTGGAGGTCAAGCGATGCCCTGGGGAGAATGGATTGTGACTGAAAAAGCAGAAAGAGAACACTGAGGAATCCTGTGAGCAGCAAAGCAGGAAGATTTCTGCCCCTGGGGCTGAGTAAATAAGTAAAGGTTAAAAAGAGTTAAATTTATAATCTTAAGTATCCTGGAGCTAGGTCTCAGTTTTTGTTACTGTTGTTTTGTGGTTCTAAGGGTTGAATTTAGGACCTTCTTAACTGAGCTTTTAAATTTATTATTTACTTATTTTTTGAAACAAGGTCTCCCGATGTAGCCCAAACTGACCTTGAACTCACAATGTTCTTTCTGTCTCAGCCTAGCAAGTGCTGGGATGACCGGCATGGGCAACCACACTAGCTTTATTTTTTTGAAACAGAGTCTCCATAAATTCCTAATTGCCAGCGAGGGTGTGAATTTGAGATCCTCCTCTCAGCCTTTCACAGCTGCAATTATAGATGCATACCCCCACACCCGATTACATTTTTGTTGCTTGAACCATCCAGTTTATGGTGTTTTTTATGGCCACCTGAGAAAACTAATATATCTTTGTTCTACAAAATATTTGTGCAGGGTGTAGAACTTTGCAGGTAAACATCATTCTACTTTCTTCTAGCCTCTTCAATTGTTTGAGATGTCAGCTGTCAGGGAACTCATTCCTTTTGGAAGAAACCTGATTGTTTTCCTTACCTGTTTTTTGTTTTTTTTAATCTTTAAAAAATGAAATGTTTAGATCATGACCTCTTTTTGATAACATTTCTTGGGATTCCTTGAGTTTTTTAAACCTAAGAATAGGTGTCTAGGAGCTGAGGACATAGCTCAGTGATCAAGAGCAGGTGCTTAGTGTGTGCAGGCCTTGGGTTCAATACCCAGCACCAGAGAGAGAGAGACAGAGACAGACAGAGACAGAAAAAGAAAAAAGAATTGGTATCTTTTATAAATTCTGGAATGTTCACAAACATTACATCTTCAAACGTAATCATTACTGATATAAGGAAAAGAAACTCCCAACTTGCTAAATGTCCAAAATGCCAAGTCCTGTTCTCTAAACAAGAATTCTAGGAGCACTGGAGGTTAAAAATGGGAAGAATTTATGGAGAGAAAGCTTCTATGTAAGAGGGGCAGAATGTTGCTCACTAAGTCCATTTCTCAAGGGTATTTACTGAGCAAAGTCAGAAGGTGAGGTGGGTTTAAAGTAGGTTAGAATTAGCATCAATCAATGAGATTATAGATAGTATAGTCGCTTAGGTAATACTGAGCCAATGGAAAATCATAGGGTAGGGGTGACGTGGGACAAAACTATGTGATTGTGTGGAAACTTTGTACTCAATCTAGAGCAGTGCAGAACATTAGAAGAGAGGAGGCAACCAGATAAGAAATTTAATGCGGGCACAGAGGGAGTCACCACAAAGAAGGCTGTGGTGGCTCTCTGCAGACAAAGGGCAGGTTCTGCCTCATATAGGCTCTGATGGGAGAAGGTCTCTAGGTACTGATGTGAGCTGATTTATTTTGTGAGAGTGCAGGAGATTGGGTAAGTCCATACATGCATGAGCTTCGGCAAAGACTTTTGGGAAGAAAAACACCTAGGGACTTCTGGGAAGAAGGAGTTATGCATTATCATGACACAGTTTTGAACCATCACAATGATGATTGTGCTGTCTCTTAGACAGGGAAGATCTAACATTCCCATCTCTTTGGTGTTAAGGGGCACCCTGGAGTCTCTCTGGCTGATTCTTGCTGAGAGGGGGCATTGTTGGGGCCTAAGGTAGAAGGAAATGTGATCAAGGGATCTGTTCCTTCCAACTTTGTGAGTTAAAGGTATCCCTCAGTACTAGGGTTTCTTTGGCCTGTATTCTGGCTTGGATAAAACACAAGAGGAGCCTGAAGGCACAGGGGCAAGCAGCAAAAGTTATTATGGTAATTAGGGGACTCATAATGGGCATTAAGATGGGGACCCATATGTCTAGGGAGCCCCACCGTGATAACCAGGAGGTAGATTTTGAACAGAGGTGTCTGCTTCAAATAATAGTTGCCAATTTTGTGAGTTTTGTGCCTGGTCTTTTACTATACCAAATTGGTTAACAAAATAGAAGCATTCTTCTTCAAACGTGGCATAGTATCCCCCTTTTTCTGCTGTGAGAATACCAAGCACCCTTCCTTGTTGAAGAACTGCCATGGCAAGTGAGTTTATTTGATCTTGAGTGAATTAACATTTTGGGAGGCTGATTTTATCACTGTTTCTACATCATGTGATATCTGAGAGTAGTATGTGAGGCTGGTTTTTAATCTCCTTGCTCCCAGACTGATGGCAGAAAATACACTTATCCCAGTCATAACAGGTGCTATGGCCACTCTACATGTGCTAGTGTGATGAGACAGGCCTGTAGATGTTGGTGTAGGATTTGTGATTGAGTGTGTAAAGTGACCTGTGGTGTTATCATAGTCACTGTGCATGATCCCTACCATAGGGAGGGAAGACATGTGTAGACCCCATGTCCACAGACAAAAATTATCCTGTTGAGGGACAGGTTGATTGGCCCTTTTGTGTCATTAGTATGTATGTTTTGTAGGAGGTTAGGTTTTTTTATCTAAGGAGTATTTTGTGAATTGTCAGGGTTGTGTATGTAAGTTATATCTATAGGCCACCGTTGTGATGGGGCAGTTGTAAGGAGCCCTACAATTTTAGTTTGAGTTTTTTGTTGGAATAGAGATTGGTTTAGTTTTATTGGAGATGCCATATGGAGTTTTTGTTGATGGGTGGTCGTAGCCAGCAGCAAGGGTCTGAGATATTTAAAGCACATAAAAGTTGAAAAGTGTTGTTTAAAAGTTGAGGGATGGGAGTGGCTGTGAAATGTGTGTCTCTTAACAGTGGGTAAGGTGTTAAGAGTTGAGATGTGAGGACCCGTGTATTGAGGAGCAGTTGTTTGTGAAGAGTGATAAATATAGGTTTAGGGGTTGACGTGACATACAGATGAAAGCCCCATGTTTGACTGTGAGGAAGTAGTGGAAATATTTTAGGATTTTTAATGTGACTATGTAAGACCTCTGTCCAGAATATACATGCGGTAGTTATGTTTATATAGATGTAGTCATCATGATTTGTCCAAAATTGAACATTATTACACCCTACGGACTCACATCTCCAGTGGGGACAATAAAAACTGGAATGGTCAAAACATGGTGTCTAGTTTGGATTTTAAGGGCAGAGGTAAAATTGAGGCACATAGGTTGCATACATAGGTTGTCCATTATGGTAACCTTTCATAGTGAGCACACTCCAAGGGAAATCAAACATTAGAGGTCTTAAAGTCTAATTGGCTTGAGTAATAGTTGTGTGGGAAGGACCCACTGCTTCCCCATGCTTAGTCAGGTAGAATTGGTATGTTGGGTTGTCTGAGTGTTGTAGGGTTAGATTGAGGTAGAGGAAGGAATAGACTGAGGTAGAGGAGAAAGCCTATCATGTTGACTAAGGCAATTAAGGAATGTAAAGAGTAAGATTATTAATATGAAGAGTGTGATAACTGTGTTAGAGTACTTGTGAGGAAGAGGAAAAGTATAGAGCCATATATAGGCCAAAAACAGGTAGGGTAGCAAAGCATTATTAGCATTTGTGTTGTGTTAATCTGAGATGGGTGGGAGCTATTGGATGTGAGGTCCATAAAGTTCCTTTAATGTGTTCAGGAACAAGATTACTGGGCAGCAGATGTTATCTCTTTGTCTGGGAGATGTGAAACCAGCATGGGAATCCCTCTACCTTTACCACAGTTGGAGTCCCAAGGTATACCAGGTGAGGTCCATTTTATTTAGGTTGAAGAGTTGAAGTTGAACCTGTGGGCTTAGGAATTTTAATATAGATTAAGTCTCCTGGAGATAAAGGAGGATCTGGTGTATGTCCCTTGGAGGGTTGAGGGATGCAAAAATTTGCATATTATTGAAGAAGGTGATGGAGAAATGAGAGAGTCAGAATGTAGTCAGCTAAGGGAGGAAGATTAGAAGGTGAAGGCAAATTTTGTAAGACAAATGGTCTATTGTACATAAGCTCAAAGAGGCTTAACTGAGTAGGTGACCTTGGGAGAGTTTGGAGTTTTATAGGGGCTTAGAGGTAGGAGTTTTGGGCATGGCTGATGTAGTTGTAGAACAAGTTTGGTTAGATGAGTCTTGATGAGCCCATTCATCTTTTTGACTTTTGACCTGTTAACTATACAATATCTTGCTTCTTTTTTGTGTGGTGGTGTTTACTGGACTATCATATATAAACCAGGTAGCAGTAGCGGTAGAGAGAAGAGAATCATGTATATGTGGGAAGGAAGTATGAGTTAGTTGGAGAACATCTGTGCAGTGATGTAGAGGACTAATCTCTGTACCTGTTGTAGGAGTGGGCAACAGGGTGGCTGGATTGAGGGTGTTGCTGGTTGAGACTGTGACAATGGGGTCTTGTATTAGAGTTAGATGCACTTGTTGTAGCTGTGATGGGGTCACTAGAGCTGGGAGTGTCTTGTGAGAAATCAGATTGACTAGATGGTGTGGTGAGTAGACTGTGACTGTCTATCCCAAAGTGAAATTTTTTGCTTCTTGTGTCAGGATGTCTGTTGCTGTTATCGCCTGAAGGCAGGGAGGCATCCTCTAACTGTAGTATCTAGCTGTTTTGGGAGGTAGGCTATGGCCTGGAATGAAGGTATTTTACTGTGTCCCAATACTCCCATTGCATTATCTTTATCTGTTGTAGTGTATAGAATAAAGGGTATAGTAGGATTAGGAAGTGTAAGTGTAGGGGCTCTAAGGAGGCCTCCTTAAACTTTGTGAAGGGAGTGTCAATTGGCATAGTAGCATCTAGGGGTTCTGAAAGAGGTCCTCTAGAGGCTTGGTATAGTGGCTGAGCTAAGGAAGCAAAGTTGGGGATCCAGAGGTGAAAACAATTTGATAGGCCTAAGAAGGATAACATTCGTTGTTTTGTGACTGATGTCTGTAAGTTACAAAGGAGAATCTTATGGTCAGAGGTTATGGACTGTGTGGTGAGTGTGAGCATGAGGCCTAAGTATTTGACCTTTGGTGAGGCAATTTGAGCTTTGGAGAAAGAGATCTTGTATCTTTTACTACAGAGAAAGTTGAGTAAAGCATCTGTGTGTTGTGTTGTTGTGGCACAGGAAGGGGAGCAGAGTAGGTCATCTGTGTATTGAATGAGTGGACCAGGTTGTAGATTTATAGTTACAAGATCACTGGCTAAGGCTTGGCTTAAGAAGTGAGGGCTGTCTCTGGATTCCTGGGGTAGCACTGTCTGTGTTAGTTGAGTGGACTGAAAAGTATCTAAATCTGTCCATGTAAATGTGAAAAGGTCTTGGCATTGTGGATGTAAGGCAACAGTGAAAAATGTATTTTTAAGTCTAATACAGGAAAGTGAGAGGTATGTGGAGGAATATGAGACAGTGTAGTATAAGGGTTTGGCACCACCAGCTGAATTGGATTATTGTACTGATGATAGCTTTGGGATCTTGGATTAGGTGATAGGAACTGTTGGATTTGAGCACAGGCAGAATAAGGTGACTTTTAGAAACCCATTAGTTAATAGGCAGCAGATAATAGGTTTGAGTCCCTGTTGATATTTAGGGGCCATTGGGTATTGGGGAACAGAAGGGAAGACTGAGGAATGTTTGAGGTGAATTAGCAGTGGAGTAATGTTGGTGGCATGAGTGGGATTGGAGGAGTCTCAGACTGTAGGGTTGATGATGGAGGAGGGAAGGGAGGGTATTATGAGTCAGTGGTATAGTATGGTTGGGATTGGAGTATTAGAGCTGTGGGGAGGGGGAGAGAGTATAAGAGAAACTGAGTTTTTGGAGTAGAATTTTTATCAAAAAGAGGTACAGGACAGGTTGGGATATTAAGACAGCCGTGTGTAAAGACAGGTTTTGGAGTCTGCAGGGAGCAGGTTTTGTCTGTGGAGGTCATGTATGTTGGCCGTCAACTCCCACAACAGTGACTGCAGACTGGGAACATCGGCCTGAAAACTCAGGAACAACCTCATGGGTGGCTACAAGTCAACAAGGAGAGAGAGGGTTTTACCTGAGATGTCCAGTGAGACTCAGGGCTCTGAGAGGTACCTTGGTGAGGCCATGGGCTCCAAGCCCCATCAACCCTCTTCAGCAGCAACGCTGAGCACATCAGCTGGGATAAAGTCCCAGGTGGCCGTGTCTTAACCTGTGAGGGTGGGGAAGGTGATGACTTACCCCCGCTCTGGCAGGCAGGGTGGTCGTGCTTCCAGTGGCCCTCTTGGTTGCAGATGGGACTGGTTCCCAGTCATGGCCACAGGTCAGGGCAGGCTCCTGTCCAGTGTTACTTTTCTGCCGCACTTGAAGCACAGTGGTGGGGGTGGGGCTCGGGCTTTTAGATTTTTTTTTTTCCTCTGGTCTGTGTTTTATCTTGAGCCCCGAGTACCACTGATGCAGCTGCCGCTACTGTGGCCAGAAATTGGCCCTGGAGTGTTAGCCTGCATGCAACCTTGTTAAGGTAGTCCTGGAATGTAACCTTTTCAAGGTCATCCTATTTTTGTTGTTTTTGTCTATTGTTGAAGACATGGAAAGCCATATGTAAGAAGTCTCCTTGGGAGTACTGAGGACCAAGGTCTGACGTTTTGAATTTAGTCTGAATGTTTGGTGCTGCTTGGGAAATAAAATGGGAGTTTAGGAGGACCATGGGGAGAGAGAAGGGAGGGCAGAGCTGGGTAAAGAGAAAAGGAGCTCACAGTGGTGGGAGAAGGAGCAGATGTAACAAGTAGGCTAGTTGCCTGAGCATGACCTTGAGATGAGGAGGAGGAGGAGGAAGTGGGGGGCTCTTCATGAGTTATGGCAATAGGAAGTGGAAGCGTTTTCCTCTGGGCTGCACTTAGCTACACTTGGGCTAAAACAAACTCTCAAGCCAAAGAGGCTAACATTAAGAGACTTACGTAACTTTTACTACTGAAATGGCAAATAGGGGTAAATACCTTATGTCCAAGCATTCTTAGAGCTTCGGGCATGCCCTGACCTAATCCAAACCTGCAAGGCCTCCCAAATTTTTTTGGCTCACTCCACAAGTTCTCCTTTATCATCTCTCCACCTAGACTTTCCCCTTCTTGTTTCTCAGATCCGATAGATGAAATACCTCCATGTTAGACCACTACCATAATTGTACAGTAATTTATACTAGGGCAAGAACCTTTCATTCGCATCTTTGTATTGTCAAGAAAAGGGCAAAGACTGAAGACTGGGTCTTATTATTTCCTGCTGGATGGGGGCATCATGTTGGGGTTTAGGGGGCTGATGGGATGACGGTTGATGCCCATGTAGAAGCCGGTACCAGGTGTTTCAACCAGGACAAGGAGTTTTTTGTTGGTGAATGCTCACATCCTAGATTGGAGAAATAAGACAAGATGCTATGAGGAGGCAGGCCACTATCATAATTAAAGGACCCAGGAGAGGAAGAAGGAAAGCTGCCCTTGATCTGAATGTGTCATTCCATCAGGGCCATGGTGAGGAAGAATCTGAAAAGGGAGTGTGGAGTTGGGAGGGGAGGAATTATGAGAGGTAATTATTTTTTCATCTGAAAGGGTAAAATTGTAGGTAGGACTTGTCCTTGGTTCAGGGGTTGAGCTGGAGAGAATGGGAAGCATGAGAAATGTAAGCCCTGACAGTTGAATCATGGTTTGGGAAACTATACACTAAGGTTGGGGAGGGGTGTGACTGCATCACTAGAAATGAGACAAGATCCTAGACCTGTAGGGGTCTCATGTTTAACTAAATAGCTAAGGGCAGAGAGAACTAAGATAGTTGTTTTATAGAACATCATGAAAACAATTTTACATATAATGCAGGAGTCTTTAGGAAAGACTGCCCAGAATCCTACAGTGAAAACATTAACTAATAGAATGTAAGGGATCAGGGACCAAATAGGACAACAAAACATGACCTAGCCTGAAAATTGTGGCTGTGGGGTGTTGGTGAGATGGAGATGAGATGACCACTCAGGATGTTTAGAGTCAGGAGAGTTAGGGTTAGGAGGACACCACTTAGCTTGAGTGATGCAGAACCAGGATGGCAGTCCAGCGACCTTGACCACCATTGAAGTTCCAAGGAAGATCAGGTAGGGCCCACTCCACTTTGGTTGTAGTCCTGTTGAGGGATCTCAGAAATAAAGGCTGGACCATTATCTGACTGGATACTCTGAGGTAGACCAAACCTTGGAATGACTTCTTGTAATGGGACTTTAGCAACTTCGTCAGTAACTACATCCCACTGGTTGTAGGAAAGGCTTTTATCCATTCTGGGAAAGTACAAACAAAGGTAAGAAGATATTCGAAATTTTTGTTGTGGGGCATGTGTGTAAAATCTATCTGCCAGATCAGTTGAGACCTGAGCATGTCTGGATCAGTCTACATAAACACAAAGGAATCCTGACAATCAGGGTGTAGGGGATGGTAAAAAAGGCATCTTTAAGGTCTAGGACTATGAAGTGAGAGGTAGAAGGAGGAATGTGAGAGAACATAGTACAAGGGTTTGGCACCACTGGGTGAAATGGAGTAACATTGGTCATTAATTACCCTAAGGTCTTGTACCAGACAATAGGACCCCTTAGGCTTGAGTATTAGGAGACTCGGAGGATTGTAGGGTGAATGGGTAGGTTTAAGAAAACCATTGTCTGACAGATGCTTGATTATAGGCTTAAGTCCCCATAAATGTTTGGGAACTATAGGATATTGGGGAACACAAGGAAAAATTGAAGGATCCCTGAGATGAATTAAAACAGGCATAGCATGGGTAATGCAGGTCGGGTTGGAGGTACCTCAAACTATGGGATCAATAAGGGAAGAAGGGAGAGGAGGGGACGGCTTTGTGGTGCACTGTGAGGGTGTTTGGAGGATGAGAGCTGTGGGGAGGGAGAAGGTAAGGGAGAAGGTAAGTTTTTGGAGAAGATCCCTACCTAAAAGGGAAGTGGAACATGTTGGAATTACCAGAAAGCTATGCGTGAAGAAGAGAGTTTTGAACCTGCATGGAATGGGCCCTCTTTGAAGAGGCTGTGTAGGTTGGTTGTTAACACCCACTACAGAGACTGAGGATTTAGTATAATGGCCTGGAAACTCAGCAAGAACATTATACATGGCCTCCATGTATCCAAGTACAGTGAGTGTTTTACCTGAGACCTCCAGTGAGACTTGGGGCTCTAAGAAGGATACCTTAATAGGGGCTGTGGCCCCAAGCCCCATCAGTCTTCTAGAGCAAGTCCAAGTAAATCAGCCAGTGATGAATCCAGTGGTGATGAGATCTCCTATGATGGCAAGGAGTTAGAGGGTGGTTTACCCACTCTCTGGTGGCTAGGATAGTTGCTCTTCCAATGGCCCTTGAGATTGCAGAGGGGGCAATCTCTTGACCAATATTTTTCCTTGTCACACTTGAAGCATGGTCTTGGAGGGGCTCAGGCAGCTCTGCCTTGCTTTGGTTTACCTGTCTTAGAGCCCCAAGTGCCACATTTAAAAGGTCAGATTATTCTTTTTCCTCCCTTTGAGTTTTATCTCTGTTGTTGAAAACATGAAAAGCCATATTAAGAAGGTTTTCCTATGGCATTTGAGGGCCAAGATTAGCCTTTTGTCTTGGGATCTGGCCTATAGTGGGAGATATTTGTCTTTTAAGGTCTCAAGACATTTGGCCTTTTGTGCTGGCTCTTTTGAGGCCCTAGCCCTGTCTGACTGCCTATAATATTTTTAACAGACTCAGCTGCCTATAACATTTTTTCTCTGAAGAAGTAACCCAAACTGCCATGAGGGGTAATGAATGACCAATCTGGCTTTTTTAGGCTGAAGGGGGGTTGAAGTTGTCGAATGGCAGTCAGGGATATTTTGTAGAGATTTTAAGTAGTGGCCCTCAGTAGATGGGGTGTCTCCCATAAGGCTATGGAAATTATTGGTACCTCCAATTAATGAATAAGAGCTGGTTAAAGTTACCAGGTTGCCACTTTTTTATTCCTCAGTTGAAGTCTTGTCCAATCTCTCCTCACCCCAAGGGATTTTGTTTAACCAATTTTAGCATCATTGCCAGCTGGTAACCTAGGTGGATGCAAGCTTTTAAAATCTGCAATCCCAATAAACCTTGGTTAAATGATCTGAAAATATAAAAAAAATTAAAGAGAAAAGATTGTTGAGCTCAAATAAACAGGAACAGCTGTTTACAGAGCAGACAAATGGACTAACATGGACAGATGATCTGTACAGTAGAAACAGACTGGACAAACAGACAACAGATATATAGACTGACAAACATCTTACAAAATCAGAGTGCACTGAAATATATTTGGCCAATTTGAACTATAATAAATAGACTAGTGTGAACATTTTTGTAGGTTAATCAATAGAGAGCTCTTGAAATAAGAATAGCAGAAAAGGAATCTAATTTATGGTTACTCTGAGATAGGTCAGCAAGGGGAAAAAGGAACATGAATATGATCTAGTCACTCAGGACCAGCCTGTTCCCAAAGGGGGAGTAGGGATTGAAGCTGAGAAGGCTGTGGAGTGGGAGGTGTAGATGGCCACAGAGCAGCCAACCACCCAGCAGACGTTTGTGAGCAGTTACTGGGTGATCAACCACAAAATGACCACTCATCACCATTTGACAGGGACGCACAAGATGGCGACTGTTTACCATGAGATCCACAACAAGATGGCTGCTGCTGGTTACACAATGAGGGAGCCCAAGATGGCTACTGGTCATCATGTGACCGGCAACAAGATGGCTGCTGCTGATCCCATGATGAGGGATTGCAAGATGGTGGCTGTCCTCCATGTAGTATGGGATCACAAGATGGTGGTAAAATATAATGTGGCCTGCTAAGTGACCGAAACACGGGAGACTAAGTATGGTGAGCCAGCAGGGAAAATGGCAAGGGAGGAACAGGGGAAAATAAGAAGAGGGGCCGTCTGATAGGATAAATGGCTCAGGTTGAGGAGTCTGAAATTGGGGAGAGGAAGTAAAGGAAGCATTAGTGCACTGAAATATATTTGCTGGGGATAAGGAAAGAGGAAAATGAAGAACACATCCTCAAAGTGAGAAAGGCCTGAAAATAATGAGTTTCTGCCAACTTGCCACCATTGTGACAAGAATATAAATAAAAGATCAGATTTTTAAAAACTGAAAGAATGTACCGTGAAAAAAAAAAGATCAGATTTTTGGTTTGTATAGCCTTCTTGAGACCGAGAGCACCAAGGTTATGAACCAGGCATCCCAAAGATGTGTTTTTAGGGGGACAGGAAATAGTCTCCATAACTGAATTCTAAGTGAGCTGAGAGAACAACTTTGCCTGGGGAGGTAAGAGCTTTAGGCACCCCCCCAGGAACGTGGACGCTATCCTGGATCACACCTATCAAAAGAAGTCATCATCTGTTTTGAAAGTGTGACACAAATGGTCCCAACACCTGTTCTCATCAGCCATCACTCATGAGTGGGGATGGGGTCCCAGAGAATAAGAGGGTAACACTTTTGCCTTGGGCTGTGCTGCCCAAGGAATGTGAAAACTGCTATTTGTGTCTAGGCACAGCAATGGATAGGTTTTCTGACACAAGCTTGTGAATTTTAAGAATGGAAACAGAAAACCTAGGATAGTAGCTTACCTGAGATGAATGAGGAGGGTTGGTGTTGCATGTGGATTAGCAGCAACAAATAAACAGGTCCCAGAGGAAGGAAAGGTGGTTTGTAGGCAGCAGAGCTCAAATTAGGAGTGACTCCCAGGAGCTAATGTGCTCTGCCATTTGAGTCTCAAGGCACCAAAATGTTAGAGTTTTCTGGCACAACAGAGAAGCAAAAAGTACAAAATGTAAGAACAGGTTTATTGAGGACGTGGAAAGAAGCACACAACCCATGGCAGCTGGGCTGTCTCCTTTGACTGAATATAGAGAGGCAGAGGGTTCTATGACCTTTGACCAGAAGTGGCACATGGGGTGGATATTGATGATGTGTGAGGAACTAATCAGAATTCTCTTTGCGTGCACACAGGAAAGGGAATTGCAATTAGGGCTGAAGATGAAACAGGAAGTGGTAAGAGTTTTTACTTTGGCCTTCCACCATGTTAGACCACTGCCATAATTGTACAGTACTAGGGCAAAAAAACTTTCATTAATCACTGCTGTTCATCTCTAGGAGAAGTATGTGAGTGAGTAGTTCTTTTTTTTCTTGAAGTCTGGCCTGCAGTGAATAGGCCTCCAGCCACAGTGGTCTCCTGTATTGACCTCTGGAGGGCCCAGCCCTGTCTGACTACCATATTCCTACCTAATTTAGCTATCTATAATATTACCAATGGCTCAGGTCCATATATTCATTACACCTACTCCCCTTGCAAAACAAAACCCCCAAATTATGGAAGGCATGGTGAAGTAGAAAGGCTTTATTTGAAGATAGCATCAGGGAGATGGAAGTGTTTTGGGGTATCTCCTTTTAAAAGTGACTCACCAAGTAAATGTTACTGGGTTTTGGGTTGCTCACCTCTGCTGGAGTTCGATTCCAGGATCTTCTTGTCTCTAACAAAGAACTGAAGAAAATGAGCAAAGAGCAGTGACAAAGTTTATTTGGAAGAGGAAAAGTGAAGAATAAGGGAGAAACTGGCTCTCCAGAGCCATCTTGGGCCTAGCAGAAGATGAGAAAGTAAGATGAAAGAACACCCTGGCTATTGAGGAAAACCATGATACCAAGCTCTTCTTGGCATCTGTGTCCTTTTATACTGTCCAAAATCTCTTGAGGAAACCCGTGAATACTCCTGCATCCGGGTTCTGAGAGGCAGTGCTGGGATCCCATGCCTCAGGCTGA